>JAPMLY010000109.1:22500-339487 GCA_026401115.1 Tetraselmis chui
TGGACGTCTTGATCGAAAGTAGCCTGCGATACCAATGAAACGAGGCGTGAATAAATACGGTGTGCTCATGAATACTAATGAGACCGTCAGAAAGCCGAGTCGAGGGTGAGCGGCAGTTGCGATAGCTCGTCAACCTTGGCGCGTCCGCTGCAGATAAGACGTGGAACTCGCGTTCACCTGCGGGCGGATGTGAAGCGCAAGTAGCTTCTCACCTAGAAACGTGGCCATTAAAGCGGGCAGATGCGTGCCAAGTGGCTCGTGGGCGGATAGAAGGCGCGGTGGGGGTACAGGAAGTAATCCGACCCCTGGAGTGAAGGTACGGGCCGGCGGGTGGAGCCATCGAAGGTGCCGAAGTTGGTAAGCGGGGACTGGATCGCACGTGTGAGGTTACTTTCGCAGCCGGTATGAGCGTGATGACCCTTGCAAGGGTCAACAAGCGAGGCCAAAGGGTGCCATCGCCAGTGTCGATGGTGAAGCTGTGCTTTTAGGGGTGACTGTTCCGTGCGTCATCCGTTCGGCGATCAAGATCCGCGCGAGAACGCGCGCGGAAGTGATGCAGCGAGCTGTAAAAATAAAACACCGCGGCCTCACTGCCTTGCTGTCAACCCTGTCAATAGTTCGACGACGCACACTTTGTGTCACGTGACACACAGTCTTGGACGAACGGAGTCATAACGTACTGTTCGATTGCAGAGTTAGGTGTTCCTCCAGGTTTTCCGGCGGTATTAAATGTAGCATAACAACCCCGAAAAACAATAATTTTGAAAGCGGTCATCCTTATTTAGTTAGGGTTTATTTTATTTCATCTTTCTTAAGCGAAGGCCATATTCAAAAATATTCTTACAAGATAAGGCTGTGGAAACTAAAAAAGCAAAAAGGAGAAAGGAGGAAAACACCACACAGGCCTAAGCCCAAGGAACAAAAAAGCATGCCACAGCATTTATGGTCATATTGATATTGTAGAGGTTTCAATTATATTGGGGCCGAGAATAACAGGGCGTTGCCACGACGTTACAAATTCTAACTGCTACATTACGCATGTCATACTGGTAAAACACAAACAAGCGTTACCCCCTAATATGACGCGCCGACACAAATAGGTCGCCCACCTTTTGCCTTTACGCGAGCACATCTCATGCAACGGCATCTAGACTCTAGCAGTCTAGCAAGGTGAAGATCTCTACTAGCACACGGTGTAGCTATTGCCGAACCAACTCACACGGTAACTATTGCAGACCATTTACCATAACACATGTACCCAAGAAAGAACGACATAGGTGACATCGGGTTACCACCATATGCACCGTTGTTTGAAAACTTGTATAACCTCGCTAACCCGTTGCACTTAAAGGCACACAGTTGTCAAACAAAACCGCCAACCCCTAACAAGCGGCATAACATTCCGTCAATACCGGGCGACGCCATATCTGAGGGTGGGAGCGTGGACGAATACACCATGCATGTATGTGCTAACTCGACAAGACCACGTACATCGACCCACGCGAATGGATTGATTTACTCTCTAGAGCGATCCGCGACATTTTACCGCCGGTAGGCGCATTTACTCCGGAACTTTGGACGCCTTGACACGACGCGACAACCATGTTCTTAACCGAGGAAAAACGAATTTCCTCCCGCGACGAATATTGACACTTAGCTTAATATGGCGTTTACTATGCAGCCGCGGACGCGGCGCTTGAAACAACTCTGGCGACATTTCGTTCGACTACCACTACGGCAGCGGAAAGAGCGCACGCATGGGATGTGCACGACGCGGCCGTTCGGACACACGAGGTTGTCACGCAGACCCTCGAGTCGCGACCTACCTACGTTCGACGATCCAAGGGCAAGCATGCCCTCAATGGAGAGGTGCGGGTCGCCGAGCGCCTCGTATACTCTCGCTTCTTTGACACTCATACAACCGACCGAGGCACCAACGGCGTGGATGGACTCCTCGCATCCCTCGAAGACAAACACGTCGAAATTAGCCTCTAAGCCCCCAATGACAAACGAATCGAAGTCAGTGTATACAAAGTTTTGCCAATTCAAAGCAAGGACTCTACTCGTGGGGGGGAGTGTAAGTGATGTGCGTTCTGTGAGAGGGTAGGTGATGGGGTGGGTGGGGTTGTGTGGGCGGTAATGTATGCCTAAGGAGTGTGGAGAGTAAGTTGTGAAATGAGACGTGGGTGGGATGTTGATGGAGGGATTCGGGAGGTGAGTATCGTATATATATTCGAGTGTGCTGTGAAGGGCGGTCATGTCTGTGTGTGAGGGTACCGGGGTAGACATGATAGTGCGGGTGGGTTGGCGACGAGGTAGATGTGCACCGTCCAGTGTGCCGAATGGTGTGGGGGTCGGGGTGCTTGTGTGTTGGTCCGGGGGTAGGAAGGTGTTTGCATCGTTGGGGAGGGTGTAGAGATGATGGGTGTATGGAGAGGTGATGCATTTGGGGTGGCGGTATGGTGTGTGTTCCCATCGGGGGAGTATGAGAATGGTAGCGCTGGGGAGTGCGTGACTGTGAAGTGGGCGCTAGTGATAGCGTGTTCCATGGCTCGTCTCATGCATTCGTGGTCGTATTCCGGGTTAGCGATGTTAGTGCCGTACCAAGTGTGGGGTGCGTTACTGCCGTTCGATAAGAATACTATGTCTTCTCGGTAGAGTGAGTGGTATGTACGAGACTGTAAAGATTTGTTGAGGGGGTATGAGTAGAAATCTGTTTATATTTGGAAGGTGGTGCGAAGGGCGGTGAGGAGGTCCCCCCGAGTGGCCCATATATTGCGTGTGGTGGTGGCGAGTGTGGGTGAGTGAATTTCTGAGAAGGTACCGAGTCTAGTGATGAGATGGTAGACCTCTTCTTCGAATGTGCGGTGTGTGAGGTCTGTGCGGAAGAGTTGGTATAGGTGTCCAATGCGGGGGGCCGGAGAGGGTGGTAACTGCGCGGCCGTCGGGGTGCATATGATGGTTGTGTCGAGTAGGGTGGGGTGGGTGTGGATGGTGAATTTGCCGGTGGGGAGCATGTCAAGGTCTAGGTTGATGGGGTCGTGATGAGACCGTGTAGGAGTGGATCCGGATCCTTTCTAGCAAACATGCCTTAATTTCAAACCCCGAAACTACCACTAAGTCTGCACGAAGAGTACACGCATGGTCTCGGATCTACTCAGATTCGTGGGTTCGAACCCTACTTTTATTAGCCGGATCCACTCCCAATGGAAGGAGATGAGGGGGTGCGACCATGGTGCAGGGCCGGGGTTGGGTAGTATGGGAGAAGTGAATGGTACAAAACCAATATTGAAGAGGGTGAGTGCAGTGGGGCCGGTGGGGGCCTCACTATTAGTGTCGTGGAGTTGAAGGCGGGGAGCCCACTGGACCTCGTGTTGGCCAGTAAAGTCGTGCCGCTGGCCTTGACCGCACCATGCGCATTGCTACGTGTCGGGTCCTTGAGATGGGCGGCAGTGGGAGTGGATGGCAAAGTGCGGGCATGTGCTGCATGTTGAAGTATGGTATGGGTGAAGGGGGTCGTGGCTGATAGAGCAGATGGAGGGGTGAAGTGGGGAGATGTACCGATGTGGGGGCGGAAGAGACGAGACGGAAGCCGTCGTATCGTTGTAGTTGAATGTCCTTGGTCTCGGCTATGGCCCAAATGTTGGTATGGCTGCATGACCCCCTCCAATTGACAATCCCCTCCATGGTCTCCCTTGGATTCCTCGATTCCCATGTCACAACCTCCACACCATGATTGCCGACATCTCCTCCTTCTCCCTTACAGTCCCCATGAGGCCCAACGTCTCACTCAAGCGGCCTTCCGCGGCCTTCTCAGTTCCGATCTTGCGCTCGACATTGTTTACGACGGCTTCTTGGCCGACTCGCTATGGGTAAACAGTTTCCTTCTTACACCTATCCGTGGTTGGGTTAACATCCTCGCAAGCTGAGCTGCCGTCACCACCTTCACGGAAACGCTCCGCGGCATGATCCCCGGGCATCTCGATCGTGCCTCCATTCACGTCTCCCACTTGTTTAAGACCCCCATTCCCTACCTCAAACCCAGCCTCCACGGTGGCCTCATACACCTCCTACCCTCAGCATGTCTGCCACCCTCCCCCCGGCCCATCCCCATTCTAGTCCGACGACGAATTCCGAGTCATTTGCTTCTCGCAATTCCTCATCCTCGATGCCTACTACAATTCCCGCACAACCACCGGCTACACAAGCGCCATCTACCGTACTTTGCACACCCCCATCGCTAACGACCCCCGCCATGGCAACCCACGCAACCCTTTGCGGTATTCCCCACCATTCGACTGTCACGGCCGTGCATTCCTTGTTGTTGTCATGAAGGCCTCACACACTCGTGATGACGTGCCATGTGATGGCCTCATGTTCGTCGACTCCGGCGCTAGCCTCTGGCTACAGACCTCCAAGGCTCGTTTCGACCATGGCATCTATATCTCTCTCCATGCTCCCGTCCTAGTTAAAGGCATCGATATAAAAGTCCTCGGTTTCGGTGCTGTCACGCGCATCCTTGTCTATCTATGAGGTGACACCATGACCATTACCGTCCGCAATGTGCACGCCCCCACCATGGTCTTCCGCGGCGCCCCTAGCAATCTCGCGCAAGAGCACCTCCGTCGACACCATGGCATCAACTTATCATACCCAGCCAAGTCCCCACCATTTGCTTTCGATGATCATGGACCCGCATTCCTCATCATCATGCACAGCAAACTCCCCCATCCTCATACCCTTCTAGGTAACCCTCCCTCTACTGCCATCGCCAACAGTGGCTCTCGTACCGCCTTCATTGACGTCAACCTCTGGCACAATCATCTTGGCTAGCATGGAAGGGACACCGTGACCCTCGTCCTCCGGTCGCCCTCCGTCACTGGCGCTCGCTATGAGCCTATGATAGCCATGTCCCCCTCCTCGCCTACGAGCCTTGCATCGTATCCAAGCTCAAGCATGCTTCGTTCTTTATGCGTACATGGTCTAAGCTCACCGCTTGTTTTCAAGCCTTTAGTTATGATATCTTCGGACCCAATCATTCAACACAAAGGTCATGGCGGTGTTAAATGGCTTTTGGGTGTAATTGATCATTTTTCTAACTACATCGCGATCCATGCCCTCCCCGCTAAAACTGATGTCACCCATGCCCTTCAATCCCTCCTCATTGAGATCCGCAACACCTATGCCCACCTCTATGGCTCTATTGAACCATGCAAACACAGTTAGTGTGGAAGATAACTTACGCAAACGTAGTTACAGTCACAGTCCCGCAAACGGAACAGATACGGCGACAACCAGCCTACATGCGTGGTGTCGGGACAACAGAAGTGAGAGAGCTGTAGCCTAGCGACAGCTCTGTACCGAGTCAAACAGTTTATCGGTATGTCCGATCTAGACATGTACTAATCATATCTAGAGTAGCTTACAATAGCTATCTGCAACTAATACGTATACGGTATTACTTACAACACTCCCCCTGAAGGTAGCTACGGGATGAAGCGTTGCATTGGGTCTTGTCCTCCAAGGATTGCACTTCGGTGTCTTGCTAGTGCAGGTCATGGGAGGGGTTTGGTGAGCATGTCAGCCACCATCTGGTCAGTGGGGAGGTACCTCCACTTGATGGTTCCCTGCTCCACGTGGTCTTTGAGGAAGTGCCACTTCAGACCGATGTGCATAGTCTTCTCGCTGACCAAGGCATTCTGGGAGTATGCAATGGCGCTTTGGTTGTCCTCCCAGATGGTGGTGGTTTCGGTGATGGGGGAGTTGAAAATTTCCCCCATGAGTTGTCGGAGGTGGAGTTTCTCCTTGGTGGCGTCGGCCGCAAAGTAGTACTCGGCTTCACACGTGGATTGAGCCACACAAGTCTGTTGTTTGAACTTGTAACTGACTGGCTCGCGTCCGAGGGTGAAGAGATAGCCGGAGCGAGACTTGCGGGTCCTGCTGTCGTTGGCCCAATCAGCGTCGGCAAAGCCTGTGAGTTGGAGGCTGTGGTCGAGGCCCCCCCCCCAACGTCAGGCGCATGTCGATGGTGCCATGGAGGTAGCGGAGGACCTTTTTCAGAGCCTGCAAGTGTGCCTCGGTGGGCGAGGCTTGGGCAGAGCCGAGGATGCTCAACGCCGTGGAGACATCGGGGCGTGTGCAAACGGCGGCGTACTGGAGGCTGCCCAGGAGGCTGGGGTAGACGTCCTTGGCCACTCCTGCGAGAGAGGGCGAGTTCAAGTGTGCAAGGCCGGCGAGGAAGCCCGGGTCCATCGGAAGGGACGACGGCTTAGAGTCGGGCATGCCGTACTTGGCGAGGATGTCGCGCAGGTACTTGGACTGGTCCAGCGAGATTGTGCGCGTGGAGCGATCGCGGGTAATGTGCATGCCGAGGAGTTGGGAGAGGTCGCCTAGGTCCTTGATCTTGAACCGTGCTCCGAGTTGGGCTTTGAACGATGCGAGCCAAGTGGCATCATTGCAGGCCGCGGGAATGTCATCGACGTACAGGGCGATCATGGCGAAGACGTGGCCGGTGCGAAAGATGTAGATGCACGGGTCGGAGACGCATTGTTGCCATCCATGGTCGACGAACCACGCACGAAGTAGCATGTTGAACTCGCGGGGGGACTGCTTTAGGCCGTAGAGGCAACGCTTGAGGTGACAAACCTTGGACGTTCCATTGGTGAAGCCGAGGGGCTGGCGGATGTACACATCCTCCCGGATGGGGGCGTAGAGAAACGCAGTGTCGATGTCAAGCTGGCAGAGTTCAAGGTCGCGGGCGGCTGCGATGGTTAGGAAGAGACGCAGGCTGGCCATGCGGATGACCGGGGAGAAGGTCTCCGTGTAGTCCAGTCCAGCGCGTTGACTGCACCCCTTGGCGACGAACCGCGCTTTGAAGCGGGAGACGTCGCCGGCTGTATCCGACTTGACTTTGAAGATCCACATGTTGTTAACGACCATGCGGCCTGGGGGGAGGTCCACAAGGTCCCACGTGCCGTTGCTGATGAGGGAGGAATACTCCTGTTGCATAGCGGCTTGCCATTGGGGGGCTTGGGCGCTGTCCAGCGCAGCCCGGTAGGATTTTGGTTCCACACACTCTCGGGCGGAGAACAGGGCGATGGCAGTACGGGACGTGCCGGCAGGTGTGTGTGTGGGACCAGTGACAAGGTCGGGGACGTGAGGGTGCTCAAAGATGTCCTCTTGAGCTTTGCCTTGTTCAGGATCACAACACGCCGTTACAAGGGTTGGTGGGTAGTCGGACAAGTGGGCAACCATATCGCCGTAGCGAATGGTGTGGGAGCGGAGCCGAGCATGGCGAGGGGCTGCCGGGGGGGGTAGGGGTGTGGGTAATGTGAGGTCAATGGGGTGGGACAGGGGTGAGTCTGCGGGTACGTCTTCCGAAGAGTCGGTGATGGCCGAGTCGACGGAGGGTTGTGTGTCGAAGCCTGGTGTATCTTCCTGAAAGACAACATGTACGGAAGTGGTGATGCGACGCGTTTCCGGATTGTAGACACGATACCCGGGTGCGTCAGGGGGATAGCCCACCATGACGCCGCGAAATGCTTTTTCACTGAGTTTCCGACGTTGTTTGTCGGGGACCTTGGCGAAAACGGCGCAGCCGAAGACGCGGAACTTGGAGGCGTTGGGCACCGACGACGTAAGGAGTGTGAGGGGGACGCCCCCATTAGGTCCGACCGAGCGACTGTACGTGCGGTTGCGAAGGTACACAACAGTGTTGACAGCGCACGACCACATGGAGTTGGGACCGGCCATGTTGTGGAGCATCGCCGATGCATTGTCCCGGATAGTGCGCCATGGACGTTCGGCCTTGCCGAGCATGTGGTGGGCGTATGGGGCAGAGAACTACACCCCGACGCCGAGGTGTGCGCACATACGGCGAGTGGCAGCATCTTCAAACACAGAGTCAAAGTCAAACTTGAGGACCGGTGCGAACGCGCCCGTTTTGGAGTGATGGCGGGCATGCAAGTGTTTGATGTCCAAGAGGATGGTTTCCAATTCCGAACATGCGTCGTCTTTAGACTTAAGGAACCGCACCCACATGTAGTTGGTGTGGTGGTCGATGACGAGCAAGCAGTAACGGAGGCCATGTGGGGAGGGGACATTGACCGGGCCCCAGAGGTCAGCGGACAGGTTGAGGAGGGGGTGGGATGGCTTCGCGCAAGCGGCTGTGTTGCGTGGTGCAGCTGTGGCTTTGTGAAGTAAGCAAGAGTCGCAAGAAACTTTGGTTACAACGCTAGCTAACACAGGGCTAGTCGGGACACCGTGATTATGTTGGGCCTGAAGGCTGTGCATGTTGAGGTGGCCAAACCGACGGTGCCACAGGACGGGAACACACTGGGCAGTGAGGGCAACTTGAGGTGAGGCGTCAAGTTCCGCCGGTGCGGATGGGCTGGAAGGGAGGTCCGGCTGGTGGGGAAGGAGGTAGAGACCGTTTCCGGACGGTTCTAGCACACCCATGCTTGTGGGTACCAAAAGCAAACCAGTGTCAGAGTTGGAGGGGAAGATGAATTCACATCCGTTGTGAGTTTGCATCCAGCTGACACTAAGTAGTCTGCCGATACGCTGTGCGGAGCGAGATGATAGGTCAGGGGTGTAGAGTGCATACACATTGCGGTGAATGAGCTGGCCAGAGGCAAGTCTGACAGAAATCCGCACTGAGCCACTGCCCTTAACGTCAACGCCGACACCGCCCACGCGAGAGGGAGCGGAGGGGGGCGTGAATTTAACGAAGTCATCTCGGAACGCGGTGAGGTTAATCGAGCAGGCGGAATCAACGACCCAAAACTGTGACAGGTTACGACCCGGGGTGAGGGAAGAGGAGAATGCCACAGAGCTAAAAGGGACACTCACCTTGTCGTCATCGTAGTCATCAGCGCAGTCCTCGAGGGTGGGTAGGCAGTCGGTGTCATCGGCGGGGGCGTCGTCGGCAGGGACGTCGCTCAGAAGCGCAGCGTGAGGAGAGGGGGTGCCGTCGGCGGCGCCGTACTTCTGGACTGTCATCTTACGCTTGGCGAGATTCCACTTAAGGATAGCGTCATCCGTGGCAGTGCAGGCGGACATGAGATGGTTGAGGCTGCCACAAACGCCACACTTGTTGGGTCGATGGCCGCGAGGGTTACGGTGTGATGGGCCTCGACCGCTGTGCGAGCCGCGGCCCGCAGCGACGAACGCGCAGATGGGAGGGGGTGATATGGCCGGAGCGGGTGTGTCCGGGGCAGGGTCGTCGTCCATGTTGTGCGCGAGGTGGAGAATGCTAGCCATCACTTCATCATCCGACATGATGTAGTCCGTGTCAAAGGCGTTGATGACGCATTGCTTCGCCTGACCGTGTGGGCCGCTGTTGGAAATACCGCGCAACATGAGGAGACCGAGGTGGTGGGGGTGGATGGCAACGGAGCCATCAACTAATTGGCATGTGTCGTTGTAGTCGTCAAAGGTCTGGCGCATGTAGTGGACATAGTCACTGAGTGACTGACCAGGGCGCTGTCTGACCGTCAGGTTGTCCAGGAGGGACAAGGAGCGAGCAAAAGACCGGCAGTCGAGGCGTTCACACAGGATGTTCCACGCGGCAGCGGCGCAGTCAGGGCGGGCTGGAGAAACGCATTTCATCGCTTGGTCAGCGCGCTTATTCGCGCTGGCTGCATGGAGAAGCAGCGTGTAGGCGTAGTGCTGTGCTGGTTCGTCGAGCCAAACGCCGGAGTCGCGGATGGCCAGTTGTGGAATGAGGTATGCGGCCTTGATGGAGAGGAAATTAAGAAAGGTCCTCGTCCATTGCTTAAAGTCCGTGGTCGGGCCCATGACGGGGACCGACATCTTCATGGACCGGTTGAGGGCGTCCTTGTCGAAGCCGGGGGCTTCGTGTGCCGCCCGGCCGATGACCACCGGGTCAATAGTGGGGCGACGACGGCCACGGGTGGCGGGGTCGCCATGTTGGACTGGGGGAGAGTGCCGGCCATGAAAGGGAGGAGGTGGGCCACCGGGAAAGGGAGAACGGCCGGCCATGGGACGCGGCGGGCCGTACGAGGGCGGGTGGTCACGGTAGGGGGGGACGAGGGTAGAGGGCGCCTCCGGGATGTGAGGGCTGGGGTGGTGAAAGGCATATCCAGCGGGGGAGAAGGGAGGAGGTGGTGGGAGTTGATCAACCTGGAGGGCGTGACGCGAGGGGTCGTGGTGCGCATCGGCACGCGGGGGCTCGCGGGGCGCATCGTGACGGCGCTGTGCGACTGCGGGGTCGCCAACAGGAGCTGCAGGAGTAGCAGCAGCGAAGACTGTTTCTGCGTCCGGGGGGAAGTATCCATACTAAGGAAGTGCAAGCAGGGGGAGGGTGTGCACGTCGTGGCTGTCCCGGACGGGTTCGAGCTGAGCATCGTGGCGGCGCTGAGCTACAGGGGGGTGCGGATTAGCACCCGCAGCAGCAACATCAGCAGTCTCGGCCGACTGCGAGTCGAGACGAGCTGTTAAGCGCGCCACTTGCGCAACGAGCAGCGCGAGAGTATCCGGAGGGTGATCGAGGTTGCTCTGTCGAGAGCCTGAGTCAGGGGAGTCAGGAGGTGAAACAGGCGGAGTTTTCGGCGCCATTTCGTCAGAGGGCGAAAAAGAAAGAGCTGGATAAAATACAAGCAGCGGTAAAAACCGCTAGCCGGACTCGTGCCTAACAGCGGTTTGCAAAGAGACGGCCTGATGCCCGCCGACCCCTCGGCTTGTAGCCCCGGGGTGTCTCAGTGCACCTTCTCTGTATCTTCCACCCAGTGTGGGGCACAAGTCGAGGCCAAGGCCAAGACAGGTGGAGCGCTGCGCTGGTGGTTGAGTCGCTAGGATAATATAAAAATAAAAAGGTAAGCTACGGCTGGCGTGCAACATGTGGATGCGTATTCACCCGATGGTGCGCGCCCCCGTTCTCCAGCTTGGACATGTTTGCACCCTGTCCACACACGACGAGTGCGTCGGTGTGGGTGGCTGGCTATCTCCGTCGAGTGGCTGACTTAAGAGGGGTGGTGGCGGGTTTTTAAATTGCAGTTTATACTGGCGATACCGCCGACTACAAGTTGAAAGTACTAGGTGTCTAGATAAACTTGCCTTCTGCGGGAGAGCTGTCGATCGCAGCTCGCCGAACCAGGTTGTCGCGCGTGAGTGACGTGAGGCGAGGGCCCATAACCTATTGAACCATGCAAACACAGTTAGTGTGGAAGATAACTTACGCAAACGTAGTTACAGTCACAGTCCCGCAAACGGAACAGTTACGGCGACAACCAGCCTACAGGCGTGGTGTCGGGACAACAGAAGTAGGAGAGCTGTAGCCTAGCGACAGCTCTGTACCGAGTCAAACAGTTTATCGGTATGTCCGATCTAGACATGTACTAATCATATCTAGAGTAGCTTACAATAGCTATCTGCAACTAATACGTATACGGTATTACTTACAACAGGCTCCGCCCCTTTCGACCCTTTCATTAGATTTGATTGCGACCCCGATTTGATGGACACATCATGCAGATCCATAGTCAAGTCCTTGGGCTTTCTTGACATATTCATTGCTCCCTACAACCACCACCGGCTAGCCATAATGGAACGCCAATGGGGCACCCTGGCTGACTTTGCAACGGCCATGATGCGCCACATCAATGTTCCTCCCACTCATCGGGGCCTTGCCATGCGCACCGTTGTTTACCTTTGAAACCGCCTCCATACCTTTGTTGCCTCAAGAGGGACTCGTGGTGTCCCTTACATCCTCATGTACAGCTAGAAAGCCGATCTCTCCCATGTCAAGACTTTCGGATGTTTTGCTTATCTATGCCTCTCACGCGTCTAGCGCGAAAAACTCGCCCCTAAAGCGCAACGCTTTATGTTCGTCGGCTATCGTGACGACGGTCATGCCTATTGGGTTTAGAACCTTGCCTCATGTCGACTCGTCCGCTCTATCCACGTCGCCTTCGTCGAAAGTGTCCCCGCCAACTCCCCTCCTCCCTCTTCCGCTCCCGGAGTTGCCACCACCCCGGACTCACCTCCCACACCCTTCCCCATTTCCACCAATAACCGTTTCGCGGTTCTCTCCCCTTCCCCGTCCGACGATTTCCCCACCGACACTGCCCACCAACCGCGCTAGACCCTCCCCCCCCCCACCACCATCCCGCCACTCCGATCGAGCCTCTTCCTCCCTCTTTGCCGCCGCAGCCTGCGTTCAACATGAAGGCCGCAATGCTAAAACCTTCGCACACCACAGCTTTCCTCGTGTTGCCGTCCCCACCGCTTCTTACTCGCCTCCCCCTTCCTTCCCGATTCCCATACCCCCCCGCCTCCCACATTCCCACCCCCGTGGACTTCAAGCACGTTGTGTCCAGCACTTAAGCCTCTGAATGGAAAGCTGCCATCCGCTCATAGCTTACATCCCTTCATGACAAAGGTACGTTTCGCATGGCTAATCTCCCCCTTAGTCGTCACGCCATTGGCAACAAATAGGTCTTTAAATTCAAGTCTAATCCCGATGGCTCTGTCAATCGCTTCAAAGCCCGTCTTGTCGTCCAAGGCTTCAGCCAACGCCATGGTGTTGACTAGTCCAACAACTTCTCTCCCGTCGTTAAACTCGGCACTTTCTATATTGTTCTCGCTCTCATGGCCGCCCGTGGCATGCACGCTCACTCGGCTGACATTGAAAGCACCTTCCTCAACGCTGACCTTCAAGAGAAAATCTTCATGCGTCAACCCAAAAGCAATGCCGACGGCACCTCTCGCGTCTTACGCCTACTTAAAAGCATCTACGGCCTCGAACAAGCCTCCCGTGAGTAGTATTACCTCCAAAGCACCAGCTTCACCTCCCTTGGCATGAAGCGCTCCACCTCGGACACCATAATGTATTCAATGCCTCATTCCCTCTATGGCATCTGCATTTTCCTTGTATGCGTCGACAACATCCTCGTGGTCTCTGATTCCCTCGACATGGTTTCCACCGCGAAGGCCCACATCCGTTAGTACTTCACCATGACTGATTTTGGCCATGCCACTTGCATTTTTGTCATGGACATCTCCCGTGATCTTCCCACTAGCAATGTTCGAGTGTCTCGAGAGCGGTACACTACAGAGCTTCTCGAGAAATATGGTATGCTCGACAACAACCCCTCCGTCCTCCCGATGTCACTACCAGGACGTCAAATCTACCATGACGTCCTCACTACCATGACGTCGAATCTGCCACTCCTGCCGATTAGCTTCCCATCTCACCGGCCGACCACGAAACCTTTCGTGCCATCCTTGGTTCCGTTAACTCCATGTGCATGTGCACCCGCCCCGACATCGCCTTATCCATCACCGTCATCAACCGCCGTCAAATAGCCCCACTCCACATTCACATGAAACAACTGAAACGCTTCCTTCGCTATCTCAACGGCACACGCTCCTCCAGTATCACCTATGATTCATGCGCACCCCACCTTCGGACCACCATGATTGTCTTCTCAGACTCGGATTTGGCCGCCGACACGACCACCCGTCGCTCCCAATTAGGGGAGGTAGTCATGCTCAACGGCGGTGCCATCAACTCGACCTCCAAGCAACATGCCGTTGTCGCCTTATCCACCACCGAGGCCGAATATGTCGCCCTCAATTATGCAGCCCAAAGCGCAGTTCACTTCCGCCAGTTACTCCAAGATGTTCACCATCGCCAAAGTGGACCTACTACTTTGCATACGACAATGAAGGCGCTGTCAAATTCGCGAACAACCATGTGGCTTCGCACATGACCAAGCACATCGACATTCGCCACCATTTTACTAGAGAACTCGTCGACGCGCAGACCATCGCCGTCATGTCCATCCCCACTTTCAACATGCTTGCCGATGGACTGACCAAAGCTCTTCCACAACCCAAGCACACCACGCTCTTCAAGCGGTGCCTCGGGTCAACTGACTAACACGTCCGGTCAATGATGTAGAGGGGAATTTACAGTACATCAGCACCCGTACGTGCTGGTCATGTCATTGCGCGCTCTGTCCGCACTGTGCAACAACTATATAGCATCGGTTGCGTGTGTGCATCCGTTACTTTTGTAACCATCACTAACCTTTCTCTTTCGTTACACCCATGGTGTTGTCGAATCCGTGCACCAATATGATTGCTCTCCGACAATAGCACTAGTGTACGGTGCTAGTAATAACCGCATGGGCTACTATCCCGTACACATGGTGGGTAGGGTTGCAAACCTCTAGATGTACCCAATCTAACCATAAATTTCTTAGTCTAGTACTTACCTGCATGTTTGCTTATCAATCTTCTCACAAATTGTACGGTGTGCGCATCTGTCATAAGCTATGTGCACGCTTATCATGGTACTTTTCATGGTACTTTGGGTTCCTATCTCAGCGACCCTTTGCAAGAAGGCAGTGGTGATGCTGTGGCAAGCCTTCCTGTTCCTCGGGCTTAGGTTTTCCCCTCTTTCCTTCTTTTTACTTGGTGGTCACCGCTGCTTTTTCTTGTAAAAAAACTCGAGGACTTATGACATATCAAGGGGGTCATCAATAAATAACGTTTTTACAAAAAAAGGGGCTCGTCAATTAGACTTGGGAGCCCGCGAGCACGGAACTTGGTAGCGGTGAGCGTGACGCATGCCCGCCTATTCGTGTTTGCTTATGTCTCGGCGCTTTCTTACGCTATGGCATCGCGCGGTACCCATACATACAGTTTTCTTTTAAATCGTCCGCGGTCACTCGCCGTCAGCGGCTCCAGTGCGCTTTATTTTTACAAATCGCCAGCGTGACCCTCCCGGGATCATTTATTCGTCGCTCGACGCGCGACCGGGTACAACTGCCCGTACCGCCCCTATTCTCGGCATCCTCGAGATCCTTGGCCGCTACCAATACCGCTACAACTTTCGTCCGCGCGTGGTCATACCCATTCAGCAAGGCTCAAGGCATCGGCACGCGTCATCGCTATCCTTGTACGTGTACTACTACTTCAGTACTTCTCTCAGCCCGTCAACTTCATTCTAATCACTACCCGTACTCGGAGCCCGACATTCGCAAGGTCATCCTTTATTGCTTGGCGCACCACTACATGTACGGCGTTGTATGACGGAGTTTCCATTCGACTCGTGCGGCGACTAGTACACCGGTACCAAATAGCTTTTTGCTTTATTCTTGAGCATCTCGGCGCCCGCCGGCGGCGCAGCGGCGGCGGCCCCGGAGGGGGGTGCGCTCGCAGGCCCGTCGGCACCTACCTCGACCTCCACGCGGTGGGCGCTGGTAACCCCATAGCCGTGCCATGCCTGGCACGGTAGGGGGCTGAACGAGGTACCGACAGCTGCGATCCGCGGGATCAGCAGCTGTCGGGAAGCCATGTACAGAGGGTTTTGGAAAAACAAAATATCCGTACACCGGCACAGGGATCTCCCGCTCGGCCAGTCCGATATGTCTTTTCCGCGACTAAATACTCGCAAATACTCTCCCGACGATGGGGCGGGGGCGGCGTTTGCGAAATATTTTTTGGCGAAGAGGGGTAAGGACGGATCAGCGGAGGGACGAGGGTGTTGGAGCTGGCGGCGGACAGCTGGGAAGCAGCGCTAGGGACGGCGCTCGCTAGCAGTCGCCACCCCTCCGAGAGCCTTAGGTCTCCCCTGGGGGCGAGGCCTGTTGCTGCGCAGGACGGAGGTTGGTCGCAGCCGGAGGAGCGGCACCGTCTGGCGGCGGCGGTCCCTAGGATCGCCCGCCGCCGGAAAAGCCCGGTACGGGGGGTTTTTGGAAAAATTCTTGTACCCACCATCTTTTGAGGACCGGCGACTCGATCCCTGTGTTCTTCCAACCCCTCCCCTAGTCGGTACCCATGTATCGATAGGCTGCCTCAGGCAGTGTGCCTAGGGTTAGCGTAACGGCACACTGCTCGTAAAGGCGGCCCCCTAACAACGTAAACCACCGGGGGAGGGCAAGGACGGCCACAGCGCGATCAAATAGGTGTTAAAAACAGACGGGAAAAGGACAGGGGACATGAGAAAATCTGGCTCGGGGGCAAGAGAGCCAGCCGGACACCATATGCAGCCTAGTTCTTTTCTCTTCTCAGCCCCCGAAGGAGGAGAGAAGACTCGGCTAGGTGGCGAGCTGCGTCGAGAGGAGCGGCTAATACCTCGGGCGGGGTTGAGCACGGATCGAGGCGGGACCGACGACGACCTATGCGAGGGGGGGTTTTCACATGCCTTTCCCCCCAAGCTCCGGCACGACCGGAGTCGCACAAGAGCCGAGGTCAGGCAGGTTCGCCTCGACCAGCTCAAGCTGAGCAACCTTGCTGATCAGCGACCCCGCAGCGGCTTGAGCAGGCCGCGTATCGTGGAGACTAGCGACATCTTTTATTTCATACTGTATCCAAAAAAATTACGTATAGATAAGAAAATAATAAATACATGGATACAGGTATGTTTTAGACGGTATCATTACTGCCATTGGAGAGGTTGGGATTAGTGGTTCACGGTCTAGCCCCTAGCTAAATAAGTCCACTAGGCATACGCGGGGGGGGGGCAGAGACTCTAGCCGGTTTACCGGTATTGGAGTAAAATATTTCAATTTCAATTTCAATTTGAGCATCCCAATCTCGGGCTCCAAGGCTCCCCACTACAAGCAACGCGAGATTAGAGGCGAGAAGGACCGTTATCGAGGAGCCCACCACATCGTCGGTGAATCTTCCCTCCAAGGCACGCCACAGCGCCACCTCGCGCGACTTCCGGAATAGTGCAAGCCACATACCCCCCCCCCCTTCTTCGACCCCGCGTGCTCTACATATTTTAGGATGCGACACACGTGCCACCCCGGATGGCCGCCGCGGCGACCCGGCCGGGACATAGTCATCGGCATCCTCCACCGCCACCTTTATGCCGGTCGCCCGGCGGTGGGGCCGGGTCGTGCCCTAAGACCCCCACCCCCGGGTGACCTTCCCACATCATTACCTAATACTCAAGCGCCTTCGCATGCCTTACGACCTGGCAATACTCCGTCTCGGTTTTTACCCCCCGCTCCCACAATGCGCTCCCCTGCTCCTTTGAGGTGCGTTGGTTGCTCCGCGTCGTTCCCGACCCTTCAAGCGTTGTGCGCATATCTAAATTCTTCCAGGACAACGTGCACTTTTGCGCCCGACAATTGCCCAATGGTGGATGCCGATTGCCACCTTTTCGCGCCGTGCACTTTTTGCGGACGATACCTTCGGAGCGGTGGCCTTAGTAGACACCAACATTCTTGCTCTCACCGCAAAATTACCTCCTCACAACCGCCGGCATGCGGTGCTTTGCTCCCGCGCGGTCGGCCGTCCCCGCCGCATCCCCAGACTTTGCCCCCCGCCGTCCAATAGTGCCTTGACCATGGGGCCACTGGTGGGGAGAGCTCCAAAGCCTTCTTCGAGTCCTATCTCCTTTCCTTCCGAACTAGTACGTCCTCGAACGGCGTCCCCCCTTCGGTGGTACGCCTCGTCAAGCCGGTCTTCGAGGAGCTTGTCGGTTGCGTTTTGGCTTTAGGGTAGGGCGGTAGGGCCACCCAAGGGGCTTCCGCGAAAGCGGCTTGGGCGGCATTGCTTTTATTTCCGCGCTTAATTTTGCGCCCCATGGCTGATTTCACTTCTGCGGGGCATATGACTCCTGACCCAATTGCTGATTAATGTGGCAACCCCTTAGCCCATTGGGCGTCAGGTAACCTCGATACATTGTTTTCCGCCGCTCGCGCTCACGCATCCCTTACCAATGGGCGGGCACCGCCACCTACCTCACTTTCGAGGGCCAGTAGTGACCCCATCTCCCCTTCGCAACCCTTTCATAATGGCGTCTCGGCCAAGGTCGCCAACCGGGCGGCTAGTCTAGCTGCGGTTGGGGAGTACCGTCTTGCTATGGAGGCCCTAAGCTCCAACCCCGTTGCAAGTGGTCATGGGGTGCACGAGGAATTATCACGGTTACACCCACAAGACGATGACGACCTCGCTGGCGTGTTGCCGGATCCCTTCCCCCTCCCTCGTATCAAACTCCGTGCTTCGGAAGTTGATATTGTGGAGGTCGTTGCTAGATGCCCTCGAAAGCCTAGTCCTCATGTCGATGGTTGGAGGTTTGAAACTCTTCGCGCGTTGGGTTCCCCTTGCACTCTCACCGGTTTAGCCGAAGCCATCGTGAATGCAGAGGTTCCACCAAGCGTTGCCTCATTCCTTGCCTCCGCCATAATTATCCCGTTAGACAAGCTTGATCCCGATATCGACGCGCACAAGTGCAAGAACTTCGCGACCAAAAAGTGAAGTTGCGCCCCATTGGAGTTGGCTCCGTTTTAGTTCGTTTCGCGAATCGTGCGCTTCTCGCCGTAATTGGTGACAAAGTATCTCAATGGTTGACTGCTCGGAACCAATTTGGGGTCGGCGTCCGCGGCGGGGTTGAGATCGTACAATTCATGGTCCGAGCCGCGCTTGACGCTTCACCGGACTGGGCGGACATGCAAGGCGACGCATCCAACGCGTTCAACGAGTTCTTGCGGCGTCCCTTGTTTGAGGAGTTGTCAGCAAATCCCGCGCTTCGACCGTTGCTCCGCGTCGCTGCTATGTTGTATGGCCGTCCATCTACCTTGTACATTTACGACTCATCAAATGCTCACGGCCCGGCCATGCGCATCCCGAGTACCCGTGGAGTCCATCAAGGTTGCGTTCTCGGGGCCATATTCTTCGCAATATTTACCTCCCGAGTATACAAACAATTGGCTGCGATTGCCCCGAACGAATCCGTTGTATGCGATTATTCTGATGATGGTCACTTCATGGGACCCATGCGTCTCTCGTGGCTATTGGCGACTTTGTGCCGGAGGCGTAAGCTAGCGTCGGCCTCACAGTAACCATCCGCAAAAACTGTTTGTATTCCCCTTTGGGTGTCGGTGATGCTTTCGATAACTAACCCAACGGCCCTATCATGCGGGGAGTAAATGTCTCCACGGAAGGGACGAACGTATTGGGGGGGGCGAATGGGTACATCCGATTTTGCTCGAGACGTGTTCGAAACGGCCTACGGCAGTAAGTAAGTATGAGGCCTACGGCAAACGTCTAAGGGGTCTAGCGGCTCACCGGCACTCTCACACTACGCTTCGTATCCATCAATATTGCAGCCGCCGCTTCGAACACTTTGTCCGTAGAGTCCCCAAGGTCTTGGCACGGGCGAGGGCTACGGTGACACCGTCGTGACCTTCCTCGAGCGCGCTGACAATGCCACCCTAGATGTGGCGGCTGAGATGTTGGGCCTTCCCGCAGCTAGTCTACCCCGCCATTCTCGCTCCGAGATGTCTCTTCCCATGCGTTTCGGAGGCATGGGGGTGGGGGATTTGGTTGCCTTGGCGGATGCGGACCATGTCGGAGCGGCTGGTTTGGCAATGGGCTCAGCTATCCCTTTCCTTACAACACAAGATGCTCGTGTGCGCGGGGATTCCCCAGACGAAGTTTCGATGGAGCCGACCATGTATGGACGGTTAGCGACTGCTATGACCACAGCGGTGTCCCGAAGGCATGGTACACCGGACGGAGATAACGGCGACAACGAAACCATGTGCTCGCTAGAACTCGCTTCGTCGTGGGCGCGCTTAGATGCTGCGTGCGGTTCTCACGCTCTCGCCGAGTCCGAACCCTTGACAACCACATCCTTAGCGATGCTTCTCCCGCAACGTCCAACGGTGGCTCGCGCAGGCTGTGTAGCCGAAGCCCGATCAAACAACGAGCAGATTGCTCGGTCCCTTGATAGCCTACCCTGGCTCGTGCCCCTTTATGCGTTTGCCACGGACATCTTTCCAAATCTACAAGCCGACATTTGTGAGCGCGTCAATCTGCTTCGCTTCGCGAAGCTCGCTCCCACGTTTTCCGACCTCGCTCGGTCGGAGTCTAGGCGTTTTGTATCTCGTCTCGGCCACGGCGCCCTTGCGTTTTTGGCTTCGGACCCGCCTACTTCGGTCGCCTAGGCGAGCTCCGTGACAAGTTCCTTGAGCACTACGACGCAGTTTTCGGCGTCGCGGTCTGTCGCATCTTCGGCCTTCCCTCATCCCGCATCCTCTCTACTCTACGCTCCCCAACTGCTTGTGCATCTTGCCATCCCTCGGTTCAAGCTATGCGGGGCGCGTTCGCGTCGGCGGGTGTTGACATGTCGGACGATGTGTGGGCCACTGCTTTTGTGGACCATTTGGCTCGATGCGGCGGAGATGCTTCGGTCCACACCGCCCACTCTTGGTTAGTGACGGCCCTTGCGGAAATCATCTCCGAGGTTTGTGGCGCACTCGGGATTGGCGTCGAGGTCCTCACAAATCCCTCGATGTTAGTTCAACTCCCCTACGGCAACGACGGCCTCCCCGCGGATGTGGGTGTCTTGCACTATCACGGCATCCAAGGCTCAGAACTTGCCCTTGATGGCGTAGTTTCCGGTTTGTTCGACGTTTCTAGCCTCCCGTCACCCGAAGTCGCTCTCCGCCATGCTGAGAAGACCAAGTTCGAGAAGTACTCGGAGGGGGTGAGGAGTCGCCCCGACATGCGTTTCATTCCCTTTGCAGTCACGGAATTTGGTACTCTCGGCGGCCACGCCACGGCTTTCTTGACGGAGCTAGCCAAGCAGGCAGCCGCATCTAAATGGATGCATGTGGGCAAGTTGTTGGCCTCCTGGCGTCGAAAGGTCTCTCTCGCCGTCCATGTTGCTCACGCGGACGACGCCTTGCGCGGTTTGTCCGCCGCTGCGGACGGCGTGGAGGCCGCTTCTTCCTCGGCTGGGATGCCTTCTCTTGCCACGGCGCTCTTCACCCGCGCCATGGGCCGCAAGCGCCCCGTGCTTCCTCGAGCGGCGCGTGAGGCGCCGCTTGTCGCTTCCACGTGTTGCATTTTCGGCGTGGCCTAGGAGTTTCCTTAGTTTAATCTGTTAGGTTTGTGCACAATGTAGTGCTTTCTTTTGCCTTGCTTTGGATTCCGTGATCCTCTCGTCACTCTTGCCCTTTTGTTTCCCCTCCCACTTTCCCTGTCCGTGCTCATCTTGTTCTTCTTGGAATTGAACAGCTTAACATCTCATCTTTCGCGGATGGTGGCAAAGTTCATCTAAAAACCGGCCTTAAACAGTGTACATGTAAGAGACAAGCAGGGAGGGAAACCCTAACTACCCGGCACTTACTTGTAGCCCTAACCCCTCACGCTACCCCCAAGTCACTAGATCAGCAGATCCGAAACCCGGGGATGGCTGAGCGGTATAATCTTGTTCTTCTTGTGACCATAGCTCGTCAATTAGGCGAGGCTACAGTTTTTTTTTTTTTTGCGAGGCTACAGGTATAAAGAGATTTCTTACAAGAAAAAGCAGTGGAGGCAAAACATTATAAAAAACATTCGAGTGTTATTTCTTACAAGACTTGCTGCGTACTGTATTTTTCCTGCGCCCCATTGCGCACTTGATGTAACCGTACTCGCGGTACTGACCAAAAAAGGTCTACCCTACTACCTGTTAATTTTAGTTTCTATTCACCCGTGTCTAACTAGCCACCCCCCGTCACGTTGGGCAGGGATAGGGCAGTATGGGGTTGCTCTTAGGGCCAACCATAGGTCTAACACATTAGCAACCAAGGTTGTAACATAGCCGAGGGTGGGCGGGCGGCTTGGTGGTCATCATGCCGACCCGTGGGTACAGGTACGAGGGGGTGAGTGAAAATCGAACCACCCGAATGTCTTTGTAATTCAAATTATTCGCCGGCTGTCACGATCGACCCCACTACCCGACGACACCACCCAACAAGCGACCCCGACCACCAACAACGGCCGTTTGGCCCACCAAGAGTGAAAACCCGACTCCCTAGTGATATTGAGCCATGCATGGGTGCGCTCTGTCGCCCCTTCACGCGTCGCCTCCGCCACTCGGGGTAGACACACGCAAGCCGATCCGGTGAGCGCGCTTTTTTTTTTCTCCCTTTTTCGCGACCAACACCTTCTCGTCCTCCCGATATCGACTTGTCCGTGTACCGCAACTCGACCAACAACGTAATAACTAACTCCACGTGCACCCTCGCTCTGCGATACAGCAGTGTCTGTGCCATGTCTAGGCGTGCCAACCCCACCGTCGCCCCTTCCGATGCTGGTCGCAACATGTTCGACCCCGCCCGACCACGACGTACGACTCACCCTTTACCGTTTGCCGGGCTCAACAAGACCCATCGCCAACAACTATACGATCGTGGTGCTCATATCTAGAAGAATGAGCATGGCGTAGGCTACTTGGAGGCCGGTTTGCGTGCTGCCGAGGAGGATGTAGTTAGTGTCCCGACATACTACAACAACTCCCTCAAGAACGGCATATGGCGGCGCGTTTCCGCCCTATCAAAATTGATGAAGGCCATCGACATACTCGGGCCAGAAAAAGGCGACGAGGAGAACGCAAACACTATGGCACCCCACGACAGCCCATGCCACACCACCTACGAGGCTGATGAACAACGTCCGCCGCTCAACCCCATCTTTGCTACCGCTGCTGTCCGTCGGGGTGTTGGCCGGAAAGGAAAATGTGGCAGGAACAGGAAGGAAGACCGCGTGACGGTGGCGGAGGACAAGGACAAAAGGACAAAGGGCGCTGACAACCACAAGGATTACAGGGAGGCAGTCAAGAGTGTGCTCAGGCGGGTGGTAGAAAATGCAGTTGAATGCGACCAATCTGTGCGTGCTGCGGCGACTCAAGCTCAGACAACGCTATTTAAAGATTACAACATTACTATTAGTCACTCATGGTGCCGAGCACTGATCTCAACATCTATCAAGACCAGCATACCTGTTCCAACTCCCCAAAAGACTGGCGGTACTCTAATCCTACTCGCGATTGAAGAGCGTATCGCAAGCGTTGTGCGCCGCGTCCGCAGCACAAAGCTCCCCGTTTTCCCTGACGATGGCATGGGCGACACACCTGATAAAGGGGACATACTGTGAGCAAAACTTTGATGAAGGCCAAGCATCGGAGGGACGGTACCGTGGATTTTTACGCAGACACAACTTCCTCACTGGAGGTGAGCAAGGCAAGGCAACCAACCTCCGATGCCCTTTCCTCACCACCTGCAAGTGGAGGTGGACCGTGCCTCAGCTGGCCTACCCAACGTCAGCCGGCTTGCCACCATGAGTAGGGAAGAGATCATGGAGGCTTACCTTTGGCAAGGCGACGTCTTCAACAAGATGAAGACCGTCCTCCACCCGACCGCCGACGAGTGTGAAGCGGACGACGACAACGTGCACCCGAACGCCGACGAGGGGGAGGGCAAGAGCGGGCGGGTAACCGCAAAGAATATCTGGTCACGCCAAGGCAGCGCTACTGGCGAAGAGTCTATTGCGTTGAAACGCGCCCATGACCTAGAGAAAAAACGCAAGGCAAGCGATAAGGCACAAAAAGAGGAGGCAAAAAACGCAAAAAGGCGCAAGGCGGTGGTCGAGGCTGTTACCCACGCCATCACCGTTCTTGAGACCATCGCCGCCCGTGGCCTCGGCACGGTTGATTCCCTTCAAGTAAAAGACTTGAAGGCACTGCTACAACACGACGACCCAGAAGCTCCGGAGGCTAAGGGAAGCAAGGCCGACCTCAAAGATAGGGTCCTCGCGTTGGCCAGCGTGAACCAAGCGGTAGCTAGATTCGCGGCCGAGTGAGCGACTCTTGCGCCCGCCGTCCCCGCCGAGACAAAGCAAGCGCCATGTACGGCCGCCCCCGCCGCCATCCACCCCGCCATGGCCGCCCCCGCTACCTTATCGCCCCCGGCACACATGTGCCCCCCACTGATGGGTGAAGTCTCCGTGAGTGCCCTTAGCGAGGCCCACCCTAACTAGCGTAATGGGCGAGGTCTGGGCGCTGCCCGGGTACATGTATAGGTATATTTTGCGCGGGGCGCGCGGCTAGTAATTAAATAATTGTCACGTTCGACCGCCCTACACAGCCAATTTTCAGGGCCCTCACACTGGCTGGAAAAACTACTGCATGCAGCACTACATTAAATGGGTACGTGAGGCATCTCACAAAGTATGCCCTTCTTAGGTATGGGACTCATTAGCGGGCAAGGACTTGACCTTTGGGTAGGTTCTGTAGTCCATCATGACGGCCCTGTGCTAGAAACTAAAATTGACAGGTACCCGTACCCATTCGGGCGTCGGCCCAGTCTATCGATAATCCTTAGGCCCTTGTCAGATATTACTTGAGTTGAGTTTGCATGTACCGGGAACTCAAGTTTACGGGAGCCGCTGAAATGAAGTCAGGCGTACCGCTCTATTTCGTTGTCGGATAATGAGTTGACTTTGGTCCCTTTTTTTCAATTTTTTTGAAATCGTGGCCCTCCCAAACTACTCCATTGCGCTCCCCGCCGTCACCGTCGTGCCCTCCCCAAACAACTCCGCTGCGCTCCCCACCATCACCGTCGTGCCCTCCCTAGCGCCGCTATTGAATTATATTTAATGGTGAAACAACGGCAATACCTCACGATCGCGGCCGCGTACGCAACGGCCACGCTACTATTCAGTGCGGCAACCATCGTCTCGCAAAAGGCCAACGGCCGTCAGTCCGTGGGCCGCCGCCGCCTCCGCCGCATTGGCCGCAAACGGAGGCCTCGGTACGGGACCCATGAAGAGCAACAACGGTGGTTTGGGGGACAGCGTTTCACCGGTGCAGCGAGGTGGTCGCGGGACTACCGGCAAAGCTGTTGGTGGACGGACTACGTCCAACACCCCGGCGTTAATGATGTCGGCAGCTTTCTTTACGACGAGTTCCGCGCGACCTTTAGGATCCCCAAGCCCATGTTTGACGACATGTTAAGACGGATGAGGGACTCGGGGGTTTTTGAGAACGACAACCCGCAGGGGCCATGCCGTCCGGCAGCACCGCTCAGCCTCAAGCTGATGGCGGTGCTGCGGTTGTTGGCCATTGCGTGCCCTGTTGACGCAGTAGCCGGCATGTGCGGCATTGGCCGCACCACCATTCAAGAGTTCTTCCCCGTGTAAGTATGGGG
The DNA here is from genome assembly GCA_026401115.1 of Tetraselmis chui. NCBI lineage: Eukaryota > Viridiplantae > Chlorophyta > Chlorodendrophyceae > Chlorodendrales > Chlorodendraceae > Tetraselmis > Tetraselmis chui. The sequence goes on from JAPMLY010000109.1 coordinate 47,460, forward strand.
GATGTATATGGTTCTTGTTGTTGTTTTAGTGGACTGTATTTTGCCGGAGTGTCTTACGATGTGCATGTCTGTCTTGCCTCCCCCCCCCCCCCATGTTTGCGCAGATTTGTAGACTGGTTCTTGAAGGAGTACTATGATGCTTGGGTTCGACCACCGGACACCCTGATGGAGCTGCATGCCATGGAGACCATCTTCAATAGATGCGGGCTGCATGGCTCCGTTGCATCTATGGATGGTGTGCATGTGGAGTTGGGCTGTGCGCCAGCCGAGGACAAGCATTTGTATGTGGGTAAGGAAGGTTACCCAACGGTTGCTTTCAATGTATGTGTGGGCCACAACTTGTATATATACAGATGCAACTAGGCCCATTAAGGCGCAAGGAACGACAAAACGATGGCGACTATGGACAAGTATCTGAAAATGGTGAGTACCGTGTCCGTCTGTCCCATTGCATACTACAACACCTGCACGTTCAGATTTTTTATGGATGTTGTTGTCTGCTTATCCATGCAGGTGAGAAATGACCCCATGTATACGGACTACACGTTCGACCTGCAGCGGGAGGATGGCAGCAATTCTCAGGCTGTAGGTTGTTGGGTGCTATGCGATACGGGTTATTGTTAGAGTTGGGAACGGATAGTTACACGGAGGTCGTGCCGGCCCCACAAGGGGGCCGGCTGTGGTGACTTGAGAAGTGGGAAGAGAGAGATGGCGGGCGGCGAAGGCACCGGCAAGGGCCGGCCGACCGCCACTAATAGGGAATAGAGTACCGCTATTGGAATAACACTAAGTACTAAGATGACAAATTGCTACCTTGTACATAAGCACTAGGCAACGGGATTCTAGTGCTAACACCCCCCCTCAAGGTAGCCGAGGTCTTGACGTCGTCCTAGCTTGCGTCGAGGAAGGTGCCATCTTGGTCGAAGGTGTAGTGCTTGTAGCGGGTGTCTCATGCCGGGTAGGTGTAGCGACATGCGCTCACACGAATGTGCCGCTACCGGCGAGTTGCCGATTTGAAGCGGTTCCAAATGTACTGCGGAATGTACAATTCTGACATGTAGCGGGAAAAACTGTCTACGGGCGAATTAGCCGACGCATGAGGGCGACCGGCGAGGAAGAAGCAAAGCCAACATGGCTGTAAGGAGCATGTAGACACGCAAAAAGATAGACGGGCGCTGCTCGAGTTGACTCCCCCCTTTCGCCGTGGTAAAAATAAGCTCCCCGCTAACTTAGGTGAGCGTTGCGGCGTTGCCTCGGGAAAAGACAATAACGGTACTAATTAAGGTACGCATGGGCCGAATTTTCGCGGGTCGGTTTTAAACAACCAGATCCGGTCGAGAGCATCGGTAGGCTGAAGGCTAGGTGAGACTGAACACTGGGTGGGGTGAGCGTGGCGCCGGGCGCTTTACACACGCTCTTCTCCCGTTGGAGATGGTAGGACAGTCGCGGACAACCAGCTCGAAGGCGAAGCGTGGTGTCGGTGGGACGATGAATTACTAGCGTGGCGCCGAGCGCTTTACACACGCTTTACTCTTTTTTACGTGGGAGTAGGTGGGACTAGCGTGGCGCCGAGCGCTTTACACGAGCTCTTCTCTAGTGTAACTTGGTGGAGGGCCCATAACCTTTTAGAGTTGGGAACGGATAGTTACACGGAGGTCGTGCCGGCCCCACAAGGGGGCCGGCTGTGGTGACTTGAGAAGTGGGAAGAGAGAGATGGCGGCCGGCGAAGGCAACGGCAAGGGCCGGCCGACTGCCACTAATAGGGAATAGAGTACCGCTAATTACATAACACTAAGTACTAGGATGACAAATAGCTACCTTGTACATAAGCACTAGGCAACGGGATTCTAGTGGTAACAGTTATTACAAATGGAGGCAAACCATTTGTGGTTTCAAGCGCACATCTGAGCCAAAGCGGAAGGCTTTTGCAGAGCGGTGTGAGGCAATTAGGAAAGACGTAGAAAGGGTATTCGGTATCATAAAAAAGAGACACGTTCTAGTGGATTCCCCCGTTCTCCTAAGGGATGTGCAGGACGTGGAGCGGGTGTTCAAGATGTGTGTGGTGCTGCATAACATGCTTCTGCGGTATGATGGGCTGGACACGATTCGCCAGTACGAAGACGATTGGGAGAGAATCGACCGCCAACTGGGGATGACTCAAACCCCCAACGGTCATGGTGTGGTTGTGGGTAAGTGTTGCGTGAGTGATGTGATGTGATGTGATGTGACGGTTGGTTCGGGTGAATTGTTGACTGCATTAGTGTGTGTGTGTGTGTGTGTGTGTGTATGTGTGTGTGTGTGTCTGTGTGTGTATGCGCGCGCGCGGTCAGGCTCAATGGCATATGATGACGTAGAGACGGAGGTAGATGCAGATTTTGACATTTTTAGAAATCAACTTGTTTCACACCTAGCTTACAAATGGCAGGCACGTGAGGTAGAATGGTTAGAGCCCGCAGCTGCATGCCGCCCTTTCAACTCACCGTGAATGTGTAAACATGTTTCAATCGGCTTTCCATATATAATGCATTTCATAGACATTCTTGGTGTCAGTGGCATAATGGATGGGAATCTACTTTGCCACTCACTCAAGGTCAATTCAACGGCATCTCATTGAAAGACGCCGCGGAATAGTGCCTCTGATCGGCATTGTTCTACATTCAGTTTCGGCTAGAACGATAAGGAAAACAGCTGAGGGAAAAAATAAACTGAAGCGCCGTGGGAGTGTGTGTGTTTGGGTGTGTGATCCCCGTGTTAGTGAGTGTGTGCGGGTGTCTTATCACTATATGTGTGTGTGTGTGTGTGTGTGTGTGTGTGTGTGTGTGTGTGTGTGTGTGTGTGTGTGTGTGATCCGTGTGGTATGAATGAAAAGACAGATGTTTTTGTGATCACTGTGTATGTGTCTACGTGTGTGTGTGTGTGTGTGTGTGTGTGTGTGCGTGTGTGTGTGTGTGTGTGTGTGTGTGTGTGTGTGTGTGTGTGTGTGTGTGTGTGTGTGTGTGTGTGTGTGTGTGTGTGTGTGTGTGTGTGTGTGTGTGTGAGTAATCAGTTTGGAACGAATGATAAGCACAACAAGACGTGTTCTTTCAATATATAATGCATTTCACAGAAAGGCAATGGAAGATAAAGCTGACGTGTCATCATTATTACAACTTACTTCCCTTGCTGCATAATGTCATTGTAAAGCAAATGTATCAGGGTCTGCTTACGGGGGACTGGATCGGGGAAGTTGGCTAGCAACATTTGTTTTTGCGCAATGTTGTTCTTGGTGTCAGCTGCATTCGCTTGCTGCTGCATCACGATGCGGTATTGACCTAACTCTACCGTCAAACCTGACAGCGCCGACGCAGCTGAAGCTAACTCGCCATCTGTCGGGTCCTCAGTGCATGTAACCTGTGCTTGACTAGAGGAATTCCCGCAAACGTCCTCCGCACCACCCTCCCTCAGCCGCTTGCGGCTGCGCTCACGCGACGAGGCTCGGGAAGTGTCACCCCCTTCTCCGCGACCACCGGAGCGATGGCTGCATAATGGACAATGAAGTGACTAAATGCGTATAGTTGTTGGACATTGATGAGGCGAGGTGGGAAGGGACATGGGGCAGGGGGTCACTCACATAAGGCAAGCGGCTTGCAAACAACTTTCTGCAAGAGGGCCGTCTCGCTGCCAGCACACCAAGAACTTGTCAGTGAATTCTGCGGGGGCTTGCTCTGGCTCACCCTCTGACTTCGTGCCGAACTTGAGGTAGTATTGCTGCTTCACCTGGTCCATAATATTCTTTGTTGCACATGTGCATGTGGGGAAGCAACCATCAGGATCAAGAAGCTCCAAATACAAGGTGGTTACCCTTTTCAGAATCTCCCGCTTCAAGTTGTCAAACTGCTGCAGCATAGCTCCTCCGTTGACCCGAATACGCTTGCTATCGTCGGGCGTGGGGCTGCCGCTGTGCCACATGCCAGACCGCGTCACGTCGTCCACCTTCGCAGGATACTCCTCGACCGTCCAAGCTTGGCGATCGAGTGTTCGCGACTCCACCTGCCGCTCCATTGCAGCTACGCGAGCGTCGAATACTGCCAGGCACTCCCCGACCTTCCACTGCGGGACATTATTTCTCACCGCCTGGTTGGGATTCGGAGGCTTGGAGGCCTTGGCGGGCGGAAGCTTCTTGCCGGCCTTCGTCTTGGCGGCAAACTGTTGGACACCGCCTGCGTCGCCGCCTTGGGGGAGATCTCCGCCAACGTCTTCGTCCTCACCCCCGTCCGACGCTCCACCGGACACGTCAACGACGTCGTTGAATAGGAGTTGGGTCCGAGGGCCTACGCCCGAGGAGGGCGTCTGGCCCGAGGAGGCCGCCAGTGGAGGCCCGGCGGGAGTGGCGGGCGGCGCCTTATCGCTAGCCCCGCCATCGCCAACATCAGCACGCACGAATGCGGCTCCTCCTGGTTGGCCGCCGGGGCTAGGGTCCGCAGCCCTTCCCTCCATAGCGCGGGAGAGGTGGAAGCCAGGAGTGATGGCCCGCCGTGGTGTTTATTTGGCGGGGCCAGCGGCGAGGGCGATGGCGTGCACGAAATGTGCCCGCATTTTTCTTGGCGCGGATTCCGGGGCCGAACTCATGTTTGCGGAGACCACTTGAGTTCGGGCCTCAAACTCAAGTGCCGAGCTCAAAAAATCGGCCACATGAGTTCAAAACGTCATGTTTGGTGGCGTTTTTTGCTTGGTGGCCTCCACTGCTTTTCCTTGTAAGAACAGTTTTTTAGTTCAAAACGTCATTCTGAAATCAACTCAAGCTATTTATGACATCCGATTAGCGCACTTTACTTGAGTTCAGTACAGTTTTATCGCGGACGAACTCAAGTCAAGTAATATTTGACAAGGGCCTTAGTACTTATTTCATAAGTGATATCGCTAGACCCGGGCCGGGGCTGGCTAGACAGGCGGCTATGAAGCGCGGCCGCCGCCACCTCCTCTTTTTGTACATCAGCCTCCCCGACTGACCAACTATCGGGGAGCCTAAGCCTAAGAGGGTTGGTGATGTGGTGATGACCTGTGGTGATGATCTATGACCTGTAGTGTGCCCTATATGTCGGTGACTCTCGAGCTGAGCCTGAAGGTAAAGCTGAAGTTGCTGCGTTGGTACGAGACGGTTTCCTGGCGTGTGGAGGTCTCCCGTCACCCCGCCTGCGCCTCGTCCCACCTCTTCAGGCGTGCCTTGCTTATGAAGCAGAAGCGGATGCCAAGGTGATAGCTCCTCATCAGACGAATAAGTAGCTTAATTCGCGTCTGAATAATTTCCGTCGGCAACAGAGGTTAGCACAGCCAAGTGACAACGCTGACAACAGCACCGTTCTGCACATCTTGTGCGTTTTGTTAGCCTGCGACAGGTTTTTGCTACGTTACTGGCGTTTTTTTTCGGAGTACTTCTTGTAGTGAAACCATCGCTAGCTTCATTTGATAGGTCGCATTATTCCAACGAAGAGACGCACCTTCTATGCCACCTGAACGCCCTTATCCGCTTATTGTTTGAGGAATGCTGCGGTGAAGTAAAGTCTTAGTCTTAGTGTAGGCAATGTCACTCTCAAGCGTTCCAAGGATATCACCAAACTTATGCTTCCTGAACAACCTTGATGGTTTCTTATCCGCTTATTGTTTGAGGAATGCTTTGGGGTGACACGCCATCGGGATTAGATATATATGTCGATATTCAGTGGTTCCATTTCGGCTTCGGAGGTAAACCTATTCCTTGTGTGAACACGTCTGATCATTTTTGGAAGAATCGCCCCGAATATCTACGGGCGAGAGGCTCAGTGTTGTTGTGTGTCTCCCTGCACAATTGTTTGGTCATTGGTCCCATACCTGAAAAATCTGTATCCTATTCATCTTAATCTGAATTGTGTTTGCACGATGTTTGCCCTTGCACATGATCAAGAGGAATGATGCTACAGACGCTCATGCTTTTTGTGATCTACCCTCTCCTATCAAATTGTTGAAACATATAGCCCTGTAGTCTTCGTGCCCACTCACGCGGTGATGTGGTCCGTTTTCTTTGACCTGAACTTTTAACTTGCAGGTTACACGTCCACCCATTGATCGCTTCTCACATACTATGTCTTGAGAGACGGAGTCTCGGTGCTTCGAAGATCATGCGCCCTGTCGAGTCACCCGGCTGAGGGTCGGGCTTGTAGCACGACATTGCTCTCAAGACCAGCGAGAATGACCTTGAGCTAGCCGTCCTATTTGGCTCTGGTCTGCTCACGGTTGAGGTGGTGTTGTTTCGGCGATTCCGAGGATGGAAGTACATGCGATAGCAGTCAAAATCCACATCCTCGCTGTGATGCACAATCTTCAGCATTGCAGTAATTCAACGCGTGCGTGATGGAGGAGAACCGCGCCAAGCCCCACGGTTCGCCAACCAGATCAGCCATTGAATAGGGACGGTCTGTGAGCGATGGCTTCAGCGATTCTTATGGACGGCAACTCGGCACGTGTGCATTGGTCGAGAGCGCCAAGAACATCTTTTGGCTGTATCAGACTGGCGCCGATTGTGTGACTATAGATGCAGCAGGCAACCCTTACGCAAAGCTTTTTGGGTATCCGGCAAATCCGGTGACCCATTCTGGAAACTCAACCCGTCTCACATATCCTCTGGTTATCATAATCCGTCAACGGCTAACTCGGTCACACGATGCAATTCGGCTTATATCATATTGGGTGAGCTGAACCTCCATTGTCTCCAGCTACTGACTGTGAGTCACAAAGGACATGGTGCTACGCGGTACATCTACATCTGGAGCATACTCTTCAACGGCATTATAAGGTACCCTCCCTTCCCTCCCTTTTCTATCATTTTTCAGGCGCATACCTGCGTTTTGCTCCTGTGGTTGCAGTCAGTCCGCGTCCGCTCCTGTGCAGTCACTTGTATAACTTCGAATGAGAAATGGGTATAAATTTTCCCGCGACATGAAGGGGAAAGTGTGGTTTGGATAGTGTTTCTCGTCAGCGCTGTCGGTGCTTATTATTCTAATCGGTTGCAAGCTACTATGGCTTGATAAACGAACGTATTATTGTGCGTTTGGTGAAGTTCGTGCCGCTGGAGGTCGCAGTATTCCAAGGATGAAAAACACCTTTTATGCTTCCTGAACACCCTTGATGGTTTCTTATCCGCTTATTGTTTGAGGAATGCTGCGCTCAAGTATAGTCGTAATCGTACTGCTGTCGTCATAGTTTAGGCAATGTCACTCTAAAGTATTCCAAGGATATCACCAAACTTATGCTTCCTGAACAACCTTGATGGTTTCTTATCCGCTTATTGTTTGAGGAATGCTTTAGGGTGACTCGCCATTGGGATTAGATATATATGTCGATATTTAGCGGTTCTATTTCGGCCTGGGAGGTAAACCTATTCCATGTGTGAACACGCCTGATCATTTTTGGAAGAATCCTCCCGTACATCAACGGACTGGTGGCTCAGTGCTGTTGTGTTGTTTGCTGCACATCTGCTTAGTCGTTGTTCCTATATCCGACGGACTGGTTAATGTGCAAGTATCATGAATTTCAACCGTTTTCCTGTTGTGCCTCTTTGCAGCCCACCACAAGCCGTCTCCAAATTCGTGAAAGCTGAAGGGGAGGAATTTCTCTGGGCAACAGTATTCTGCAGAGGGTGTCTGCGCGTTAATGTTGATGCTGCTGCTTGTGAATGTGATATACACATGATTCAGATTTTTTTAATCAAGGGATGATGACGGTGGTCACATCACGTCGTTTACACTGCTGTTGATGGCGTGCGACTGTTGTCTGTTCAGATGTTGTTAGACGGATGCATGTCAAACACCGTTCAACTCAAAACGAACATGATGGCATTTCATGTCTACTAATCTGCCTTTATCGGCGCCTTGTTTCTTCGCCCGGCTGTCATTTTCATTGCGGCGTAAGCGGGCAACACGACTGCCCCCAGAATGACAGGTAAACCCGCTGCTGCAAGGATCACCTTCTGATTCACCCCATAGCCCTTCAGGGTCGGCGATAGCAGCAGTATGAATAGCTGCAGCAGTGCCAGAACCACCAGGATTGCCTTCACATTCGTCGGAAGCAAGCTCACCCCACCTCTGAAGTACAAAGTGCTTGTCAGATGAGGGAGTGCTTCTGGTTGCGTGCGCTCTAGTGTATGTAACCATCGAGAACTCATATTTCAAGGAGGAAGGGGAGGGGGTGGAGACTTCGAGTCGTCAGGTGTTATGCGCATAAGAGATTTGACATATGGCCAATGTGCAATTATCGCTATATAACCTCAATTACTTACCGCAATGTTGCGAACCATCCAGCCTGAAAATCCCCAACCACGGTGTTGTTGAGCTTGAACAGTATCCCGCTCTCCTCCAGCACCTGCAGTAATGGGCCACAGTCTTAGCAGGGATGCAGGCGGGCGCAACAATGTTGATCAGAGTGCTCCTGAAACGCACCCTGCCCTGAAACTCCTCCCCTCGCTTCTCGCCAAGTTTGTTGATCCCCGCCCTGTAGTCTGACTTGAGAGTGTTCAGGTACTCGTCATCAGGCAGTTGAAATTCAAATATGGCGGTGCCTGGCACAGGAGAACAACGTAGCATTAAGTCAAGTCGGCGGTTCCATGGGATGAACACATGCGTCTGAGGATTTTCATCAATAACGAGAATGGAATTACGCTTACCACACCCCTTGGGAAGGTCCATGGCTTTCCTGGCCATCCGCCGGATGATTGCACCGCCAGCACAAATGGCCATGTGCATGTGGAAGGAGTACACCAGCAGCAGGGCCGGGTCCTCCTTTTCAACTGCGTCCAAATGGGCAAGGTAGCGCTGGACGGGCTCCGTTGTCTTGTAGTTTGCCTCCCACCCAGGCCTGATTCAGTGTAGACAAATGCAAATTTACAGATGCCAGGCAACATCATGTTCAATCGGCATACTTTGGGCAGCTCGTTCACGAGCATACTATTCTCTGAAGAGGTAGGAAACAGGCGTCACCCAAGGAAGTACTGCAGGTCCTCCTTGAACCTCTGCGCCCTTTGCATGCGGCTCAGTGTCGTAGACAGCGGCGCGATATCTACATAGGAACGTAAATGAGTATAATTTCCGCGACATAGAGCGACGGCGGCCTTTCGTATGTACGCAGAACAGTTCTCGGGTCCAGGAGCTGGTTAAGAACTGTCGGATTCGAGGAAAGAGCAATTAGAGCTGAGTACCTGGATGATCGGCGTTGTGTTGCAGCCTCGTTTCAATCTTTTCGAGAACGGGCCAAAATAGGGATATCGCCTCCCCATACAGTTTTCGGTCAGTGAGAGCCACAAGGAGCTTGGAATTTATGAGGGCGTTGGATATGTTGTGTGCCTGTCGGGAGTCACGGCAACAGTGATAGCTGGAAATTACGGACTGGTATGATCCAGTGTGCGAGCTGTACTCGACCGCGCCAAAACTGCGAACTTCTTGTTGTTTGGAACCTTTTCATATCGCGGAATTGGGGTTTCTGGACTGGAAAGAGATATGATGCAAAATACGATAACAAGCGCTTCGATCGAACCTTGCGTGTCGCCTTCCGCATGCGTTCCGTCAGAGAACTGTCGTTACCCGTTGGCTCCATTTCAACCAGCATAATACGCTCTAGCGAGGAAAAAAAAAACTTGTGGGAGGAAACCAACTGCGTGCAACTCCTGATAGCTGCTGCTCAGATGCTAAGCTCACGAGGCGACCTTATCGCTGACCCACAGGAATCATGGATGGTCGCCCCCCTGACGTCTGCTGATCCCCCCAAACCGAAATAGGGCAGCAGCCTTGCTACAGGTGACAACAATAAGTGAACATCAACTGCAGAGGTGACGTTGGACATATCGCTACCTCCGCTCGCGGATATACCTGTACCTGTCGCATACCTGTACCTGTACGGGATAAATTTCAATTGACAATTAAATCAAGAGGAGACCGGGAAAGATATGAAAACAAAACATAATCCTTAAAGCATCACAGACACGAGGACAGGGGAATAGCGGGGGAAACAGAAGAGCAGCAAGAGTGACGAGAGGGTCACGGAATCCAAGGCCGGCGGGAGAAAACGATATCATCGCGCTGAAAAATAATATGAAGAATAATTTCATTTTCATTTGCCGGTAAGAATACGATAATATCGCAAATCATAAATCAATAAGTAAATTTAGATTAATGCGGCTGTTTACTCGTACCGTACCTGTACCTTTCTTCTTTTAGTACCTACTGTTCAGGTACCTGCGCATCATCGTTCCACTCCAGCGGACGATAAACTATCGACGACGCGGCGCGCCGCCGCCGCCGACGGAGTCCCCAGCGGTGGTGCGGCCTTCAAACACTGTGCGGGGAATTCGCAGAGGCCATCAACGCCCGTGGCTTGGGAAACCTACGACCCGTATTTTATCACAGGCGGGCTCTCGGGCTTCGTGTGCCACTCATTAAACGAGGCGACAGATCGCAGTAGAAGTCAAGGTTACAGGGCAATTTCTCGATATGGGGCAGCCCACTGTTGCGGCCACTTCCGACATCCATAACGCGCAGGTCCGATTAGTCGTAACGGACGAGCTGGGTCTCATAAAAGGTGAGGCAATGCGACACCCCGCGCGAACGCATAATAATGATATCGTGTCGGAGGCAGCGGTGCTGACCTCGCTTATCTCGCTGGTCAGGTCTCGAGGCTAACAGCGTAAAGGAATGGGAAACCTGCAAGGTCGCCAGTCGGTGGTATGCGCATCGGCCATGGGGCTGCCCGTGCTCCTGGTGTGTTGGAAGCTGCGTACTGAAGGCTGCGTTAGTACCCGTGACTTACCATCTGTGTCGAAATGTCTGCAGGGGGGAGCCAAGCCGGCAGCTGGCTGTTGAGGCGATGTGTTTGTCGAGTCGGGGAGGGTTCTCAGACACAGGTGTGGTATCGATTGAGGGGATGACACAGGTGGGGCATAGGAGGCTTCTTCATTGCAGCAAGATCTCTTATTGCTGGCTTGTGTTGCTCATCCAGAGTCTGCGCTGCTGGCGGTGTCGCGGTCGGACATGAGCGTGCAAGTTATGGACCCCATCACCGGGCGCCTCTTCGCTGACATTCCAAAGAAAGTGGGGCAAAAGGAGAAAGTAAGCGGGCTATCTATACTGTGGGAGGGCATATCACTCGCAGCTAGGGACTGCGCTGTGCTGTCCTGCACTGGAGATGGGCTGGTGCGGATGCATTCGCCCAAAGACGAAATGTTCCGTTCGATGGCGGGTGAGCCTTCTGAGACACATGCCACCGCTTAGAAGTGTGAGACGGTGCATGTTATGAAAGTCACAGTTGGGTGCTATATTGAGCGCAAGTCGTGTGTCATCGGTAGTGTCAGAATGGGATGAAGTGACGTCGTGGAGCATTGGGCAGGCATGCGACTGCATGGCTGTGAATCCAACCGCGGAGCAGATTGCGATCGGTGGGTTGGGAACAGAAATGGCTGTGTATGACATGGTGACACAGAAGCGCATCTTTCAGGCGAAGGGCGCCAAAAAGGATTTCCTTGGCCTCCAGGTATCCAACATCTCCCGCATTCTGCGATACTCCATCTACTTACTGGTTCAGTTATTCACTTCCTATGACAACGTCTCAAACGGGTCATGTCGTGTGCTAGGATAAGCCATGGGTTTCATGTTTGGCGTGGATTCCGGGTGGTGACAACCGCAAGGTATGGGTCGATAAGTCAGGAATGTCAGCGCTGTCCTCATAGCTGTGCCGCTCACTGAATTCTGTCATTTTCTGGAAACCCATTACAACCTTTCTGTTGCCTATTGTGTCCTTTTGTGCAGGTGGTAGTAGGAACTGGATCTTCCAAGCTTCGTCTCTATGATCTAGCCACCGACATGCGACGCCCCGTGCTGGAGGTGCGCCCAGCCGTTGCATCTGAATTAAAATAGGCACTGTTTCATCTTCTACTTTCCCATTGCGCACTAGCTGACGTAGAGCGATCGTCACCTTGTGCCAGACATCCTTCACCAAGGGACAGACAAAGGTGACATCCGTCGCTCCCAATTTTGATGGTTCTTCCGTTTGGGCAGCGAACGGTGCCGGCACAGTTCAGCTATGGGACATCAAAACCAACAAGTAAACTAGCAACTCTTTGGATCGCATGCGAATTGTAGTACTTGCGTGTGCATGATTTGCATACTCTGCTCTTCATTGGGAACTGAAGTTCGAAATACCTTGCAGGATGATGGATGTCCTGAAGGGTGCGGGAGGCTCCGTGCGTAGCCTGTCTCTTCATCCTGAGGAGCCTCTCATTGCCTCGGTCGGCCTCGATCGTTGGCTGAGGGTGCATCACACAGGCACTAAGAAGCAGCTGGCAAAGGTGTACCTGAAGCAGCAGCTCACGGGTGTGACGTGGTGCCCTAGTCCACCGCCGGTAGTAGCGCCTGGCGAGGCTGCACGAGAGGAGCCGGAAACAGAAGCGAAGGAGACGAAGCGCGGCAAATCTAAGTCGAAATCTAAATCCGAGTCAGGCAAGTCGAAGAAACGGAAGCAACGGTGACAGTGTCAGCAATTGATAGGCTACTTTATCAATCGTCTCCTCTGTATTAAGAAGGGTCTCCTCGGCAATCACCCTCTTTCCTCTGCTGTGTCGTGTCAACATATTTCTACCGACAGTTACTTGTCACTTAGTTCGCACCGATCATTGGCATACGGGATGGAAAGTGGATACGCTCTGGACCCGAATCTATGCTTGGATATGGCTGCAAGGACGATGCTCACATGGTGGAGGGTCATTGGAATTGTGTTTATCTTTGGCGCGGTTGCAGTGGAAAAGAATGAAATGTCGCGAGTCGAGAGTTTACACAGCTGTTGACGTGGGCGTAAAAAGTGTGACGGCTCCTCGTTCTGATGTTAAGCACCTGCTGGTATCTCTCGACTGTAGTACTTCTGAAGCGTGTCGCGCGCAAATTCGTCTATCACCCGCTGCCCCTCCCGAGAGAACCGCACCACCCCAAGGTAAGCCTCTTGGCTGAAGGTGCCGGCGGTGTAGGACGTGATAACTTTCGCATCTTTGTCTCCCTCAATTGAAACCGCCCCACGGGGGCAGTTATCAAGCGCCAGGCAGACTACCGCGGTTGCCTCTTTTTCCTCCTCACGTGTGGGGTCCACCAGCACCAGGGGTCCGGGTAGCACCGCGCAAGTTACAGACGAAAACAGGCGCGACATTGGCAAGCCCGCATCCACGAGCGCAAAGCACGCGGCATTCAACGCCGCGGATAAAAGTGAGCCGTCATCACTGACAACCTGAAGCACCACTTGCACCACAGTCCGGGGGTGGACCGTCCTCAACAGCGCCGTCTCGAGAGTCCGCCGTACCACGTGTTCGTACTCCCTGTCGGTTCTGCTCACCATCCCGGCGCGCGGCCGAAACAGAACCTCCACCACCATACACTCTGGATTTTCTCGACGCGATGGGGCTTCAGCTGGACCGTAAACAGCTGCCAACACCTCCGTTCCTTCTTGTCTCCACGACGCGGAGCCATCCGCTCTGTTGAGACAGGCCCGCTCGAGGTGGAACTGCCGAAGGGTGCTCCCTCCCCGCCCATCCAGCCGCTCGGCGTAGTGATCCGCAGACATTGCCCGCCTCCTACTGACTCGAATCACAGGGGAGAGCAGGTGGGGCGGCCAGCCCTAGTTGACTGTAGAGGAGAAAAGCAAGCGCTATTGAGTATATACGAGCTAGCCTCTCCTTGGCGACTACCACTACGACTGATGCTTCGTCAAAGGTACCTGTATCGTCGCAGGTGTGCTTCTCAGCCTCCGCCGACACATACTCATCAGGCGGCCGACCTATGGCGCGATGAGCCTGGACTGCGTACAGGTGCCTGTACCCATACTCTGTCTGTCCTCCCTGTACGATATATTATAAGTTAATAGATTAATATTGCTCTTGATTTATACACAAGGAATGATGATAACTAAACAGACAAAATAAATAAGGATGTCCTTGATTCTTCACTCCACAAATGTCCGGACATGTAGCGATATATAAGATCGACGCATGATTACTTTTTTCACATGCGAAGGTGCGAAATCTTGTCCGGACCTTTGTGGAGAAGTGTAACCCAATTTTTTACAAGAAAAAAAGCAGCGGAAACCACCAAGAGAACAATAATAGACCCCCCCCCCCCCCCCCCCCCCCCCCCCCCCCCCCCCACACACATACGCACACACATTTTTAGACCGGGGGGCAGTAAGGCATGCTACATCATCAGCACCGCCCTCTTGCAAAGCGTCACGTAGATAGGATCCCAAGATGCCATGAAGAACAACGGAAAGGCATTTGTGGCGGTTAGCCTTCGGAAAGCTAAATGCAGACACAAATATGTTCTATTCTCTTCCTTTGCTGCTTAATTGCTAGGTGGAAGTGCAGATGGAGAAGATGTCTCATTGTTAGTGTTAAACATTAGGTTGTAGTTAATCAAATGGACTTGATAAAGGTTCTGTCACCTCCCTCTACTGCATTAGGCTTAAATAGCTTTCCGCCTAGATAGCTTGCACTTGCTCTTGCTCAGTTCTCGTGCTAGGTGCCAGGGCTTTCCAACCGTCGTCAACAGACTAGCGACGCGGCTCGTCTAGCATGGGGAATCATATTTTGCATTGGAAACCACGCCATTTCCTCGCATTTTGGCGCGTCATTTGGCTAGTTAGATTTATTGTGCGTACTTGTACGTATCGGGAGGTAATGGTAGTACAATACGCATCAAAACCCTTGCTAATTTGCAGTTGCGACGTACCCATGTTGTACGTCCTTCCGATAAAAAAGCACGAATTGTATTTAGTAACGAGTACATGTACAATGTCATGTAATTAATGTATTGTTACTGGATTGCACTCGTCACACTCGTACCCTCCCCCTCTTGATAGATTTTTAAGGTCGCCGCGAGGCAAACCTCCGTGGTCTAAGCTCTTTTACTGGGTATCATTTACTGGGTATCATAAATGCGCGGTGGGTGGGCGTGCATGAAGTCGATGTACGTCTGAGTCTTGGCAAACTTATACCATTGGGGCGTCTCCAAGAAATCGTGTAACGCCGTAGTTCGATGTACTTCGTTCAGTCTGTGCCAAACAGGTGGAATATCGTCATCACTGAAGTGCGTCATGAAGAGCAAATATTTGCCTCGTCGTCCAAGTAACGACTTGATGCACACAACAAATATGCGAGAGACTTCAAATTCATCATCGTCTCCTTCAGTGACATGCACCGGATCAGCTGGTCGTAGTGGTTCGGTAGAGCAAGGTCGCAGGTTGTTCACATGAAACATGTGATGTAAGCGTACTGTCGCTAGAAGTTTAAATCTGCAAATGTGTTTGTCAATGTGCTCCTCCATTGTAAAAGGTCCAAGTTGTATGTCCTTTAGTTTCATGTTTGTCTGTGCACGTAGAAAGGGGTTCGTGGTGACAACTGACACCTTGTCTCCTCTGACAAAGTGTGGCGTTGTCGACCATTACGTGCGAGCTTGCATCTCGTCTTTGTGTAGATATAACACCGAACGTATAAAGCCCTTGGCGCGTCATTTGGCTAGTTAGATTTATTGTCCGTACTTGTACGTACCGGGAGGTACCGGTAGTACAGTACGCATCAAAACCCTTGCTAATTTGCAGTAGCGACGTACCCACGTTGTACGTCCTTCCGTTGGAAAAGCACGAATTGTATTTAGCAACGAGTACATGTACAATGTCATGTAATGTAATGTACTGCTACTATAATCTACTCGTCACTCGTTGCATTAGCTCCCGGCGCATATCACCCAAGAACCGACGGAATGGGACAAAATTAGACCGGCGATCAAAGTAACACTTTCATGCGGACAAAGCTGCCCGAGCGGAATGAACGGGAGTCCGCGGCACCCATGCCTTGATACATTCCTTCACATTTCTAGCGATGTGATATACATACCATCATCATCCTGCATTTTATAAATGATGGGTTGATTTTTCTAATGAATGATAAGAAAACAAACTGAGGAGAATCACCAACAAATAGGAAACGAAACTACACATGAACTAAGCCCGCAGAGGAGGGAGATAAGCAACCGCATTTGCGCATTAGCACAGCTTTCCATACACCTCATGAGCATAGGACCCATGAAGGACAGTCGGAACGCGTTGCACGAATTCCGTGCGCATATATCTCAAGAAAGAACGAAAATAAGACGAGATTGTGATGAGTACTATCATGTTACAATACATTTCATGACATTGCACAGTTACACTCTTCCCATAAAGCCCGTTACAAGTGAAATAGGGCCTTTCGCGTAGGGCGGGTGTTTATCATGTAGAGTTTCTAGGGTCTAACTGTACTTTAGCTCGTTGAAAAGGCGGACCGAAACTTGTGTTGACGGTGAAGTAAAGGGGGAAGCGGGGCACAAATGGGGCCCGTCACGGCTACGAACTGACGTATTAGGGTTTGCGGGTCAACCCCGATTTCGGGGCATATCCTGATTCGGGCGCCCCGGAATTCGGATTATCCACACTTTTGCTCGTGAATACTCCCGAAATCGGCGACATAACACGCGGTTTTTAGGATCCCAGCATATTGTCCGCAAACATGGGAGCACGTGGGTGTGATGGCATGTGCCGTTAAGATGCTTGACGTGGGTGGGATAGGGGCCGGAAACCCACAGCTTGGGAGGCTTAAAGAAGCCTAACTTTGCCGTACGGTGTCTGATTCGAGCAAACTAAGTTGCAAATGGAAGCCCTTCCCCCATGTAGCAACAAGTTTTCAACATTTACGCAAACACCACGGTTTTCGCGCCAAATCCTCCGTCCGATGCCATCCAGCCACTCGTACAGCCAACTAAAGCTTTTAGGGTTTCAAAATCTGCCACATTCGCGCGGGGCTAGCAACCCTTGGACAGGTGGTACCCGCACACCCGCTCCGCCAATACGCTCAACATTCGGCGCTCTATATTTCGTCTTTTCACGGCGTTACCCATTTCATGCCCCATGATGGCATGGTGCCGTGCCATTTGCCGCATGCCAAACCCGTGCTAGGGTACTTTGAAAGCTCCCCGCCATATTTCACGCCCGGCGATGCGAAAGCTTCAAAGGCCAGCGATCCGCGTGCTAGGGTGCTTACACTCCAAGTCAACCGTCCCTCAAGCCCAATAGGTCCCTAGCCCGTGCTCCTTGGCTGTATTTTCGGGCACTTGGCAAGAAAACCTAGTGCACACGATATGCCATTCTCGGTATTGCCGCTCTGTAGGCGGCCGGGCGCAACACACTCGGCGGATACTCGTGCAATTTTGCAAACATGATGAGAGCCCAATGTCGAGTGGTCTCCCGGCTTGTCGCGACACCACGTGTACCGAGCCACGCATAGAGGCGTGCATAACCTGCACATGCACAAATTTCGGTCGCAAATCCAACGTGTGTGCCGACAATAATCGGAGCGTGCCGATAGCGGTGCTCACGTCAGTGAACAACGCGCCGTGGTGTGCTGTTCGAAAGTCATTACTCTACCTCCCAATTGAATTGCATGGCCATCGCGGCTGTGCGTGGCGGGTAATTAAATGCGTGCCGCTAGTAACGGACTTTATGGGAAGAGTCTGGGGATGGGCGCCGGTGGTTCTCACTACATTATTTTTGTGAAAGTCTCCACGTAACGGCTTAGCACATGTCAATATTCTGTGCTCCCGCCTTTCTCAGCAAGGCAAGCTTTCAGCCTGCGCCGAATCGACGTGTACAATGCTCGCCTTGAGAATGCACGCCTTGAGAACCTCTCGCACCAGTGGACTTGCCAACCCCCGCGCATGCCTCTCCGTGCGAGCTTTGTCCAAAACGTCCCCCGGGCCCTCGTAAGTACGCACCCATTTACGAACCACCGACGCGCTTGTACCGTGCTGCCGGGCTACTTTGGTGAAATTTCCCACGTGTTTGAAGTCCCACACAAGTTGCAGTCGCCACGCGTGAGTGGTTGGTGTAGGCCCCATACTGGTTTTGGAGCCGCGACGCGGTTGAGGTCCAGCGTGGTGTGCGCAATTGGGCGACATCCCACCTCCAACCGAAATTCTCTATTCACACGTGGACTTTATCCCCGGCCAATACTAGGGAATTCGAGGTGGTTTAGAAATCGCCCACACTCTTCTAATAAAGTCCGTTACTAGTGAAATAGGGCCTTTCGCGTAGGGCGGGTGTTTATAATGTAGGGTTTCTAGGGTTTAACTGTACTTTAGCTCGTTGAAAAGGCGGACCGAAACTTGTGTTGACGGTGAAGTAAAGGGGGAAGCGGGGCACAAATGGGGCCCGTCACGGCTACGAACTGACGTATTAGAGGTGAACTGCCGATAGAGGTGCTCACGTCAATGAACAACGCGCCGTGGTGTGTTGTTCGAAAGTCATTACTCTACCCCCCAATCGAATTGCATGGCCATCGCGGCTGTGCGTGGCGGGTAATTAAATGCGTGCCCCCGGTAACGGACTTTATGGGAAGAGTGTACTTGTTACCAACAGAATAACATATCCGTATTTTTCCATTGGAAAGACGTACCTGCGGTTACCTCGTCATTGCAACAACTCGAGGACATTGTACAATAATGTACCTCCCGGTACGTACGACACACACAATTAATTTGACATGCTACACGACGCTCGGTTTTGATTCCCCAAGGCAGACATTCTCACATTCTTCGTCGCCAATTCGCTAAGACCGTTACGAGAGCCCTAACGCAAGCCACGAGGAGCATGCGAAACCAGATGGGGCTAGCTAATAGAAAATGCCAATCTAATCCTAGTATAGTGGAGGGAGGTGACAAATACCAACTTCTTTTATCTTTTCAATCACATTCAGTTGTTAACGCTTAAAGATTTTCAACCTCTCTCTCATCTGCATTACCGACTTTATCAACATTGATTTGTGTCAGCAGAATGGAAAGAGGCAAACTGACACAAGGTAGACCGACGAGCAAATTCGTTCAAGCGGACATAATGATCCCCGCGTGGACAGCGATCCGACAAAGCCCCCGTTTTCGGGAAACGGCGAACAACCAACCAAATTACCAACCGGACGATTAGCTCCACATCAAAAGGATTCGAACGACCCCCGTCGTCTTTAAGAATAAGCTAAGCGATTATAGTTAAAAATGATCATTAACAAATTGAATTGGAGGCAGCGTACGTGCCAGCTCGAGCGGAAGTGTGTAGATAAGCATCAAACTTCGCTTGTTGGGCATGGGGCTGCATGGGAGCGGAAGTGGGGCAACACTAGCCGGGATATTGGAGTTCGTGCATGCACTAGTTGATGTAACATTCATCCGCAACCAAGCGCTCTATTGATTATGTAGGCTCGAAAAATCCAACCACACAGCATGTATCACGTGAACGGGCCCTATCAATACTCGATCAGATATGGCGAACCTCAAAATGCACATTCCGCGCCTTAATAATCCCGCAAGCTTCGACGCGGACATTCGTAATTCTAACCGCACATATACGATTGTACGGTTGTCGAGTACCTAATGACCATATTCTTCATATGCAATATTACCCTTTTGCCCTTGATAATGGGGGCCAATTGTCACCTGTCGCCTTCACGCTTGTTGGTTAGCTGGTGATTTTGGTTTCTACTCGCTGTTTTTCCAAGATGGGTGCTACGTCGGTTTCGAACCTTCGCCGAGTAGCCCTACGCTCGCATGGAGCACTTGCTTCGTTCCTCGGACCTCGAAGCACTTGATCACCTCGGGTTCATTCCTTCGAGATTTGCTGTGATTGTTCTTGCAATGCAGCTCGGTTTATCTTCATGGCACATTTGCTCGTACCTTCGTGATGCTGTGGAGCGTGACTGTGCGGATACTATTACCGTGTAGGCTTAATTCCTATGTTATTTTCTTTCTTACCTTTAGTTTTGGTGGTCTGGATCCCCGAGTTTGTAAACAATAACTTGAATTATCTATGCATTATCTTTGAATTATCTATGATTTACTCATGTACAGGTGGTACCCGCTAACATCTCTATTGTCAATGGTATCTCTAATGTCGAGGCCGACTAACTCTGCCCCATAAAAGTGATTGGTAGACCACAACTACTCACACAACTTCGCCCATAGGGCATCCATGGTAATCTATTAGGGCTTTAGGGCATTCTAGGACAGTATGGGGTAAGATTGGTGCTAGGCAGCAACCTTTTGGTCAACAAAACTTGGTGCGGGTCGAGCGATCGGTGCCGCATCGCTCCATCTTACAACTAACGCACCGAACACCACCTGTCCCACCAAGCCCCCACTGGCCTCAAACTCGGTCTGTAAGCTGCCCTTTTTATACCAATCGACAATCAATTGAGTGGACTGCCGGGTCCATGCGTTTGTGGCAAGTATGAATGAGACGTTGCACGATGCGAGTCGACGCTGCTCTGACAGGTATGTGCGCCGAGTATTTTGAATTCAGTACTGTTTTTTGAAAAGCTCATGCAAGCACCCACCAAAGCGCACGTGCTATATCCCCCCTATGCGTGCCAAATTTTCACACGACGACGGCTTCCTGAAATACAATCATTCTATGACTTGCACAAAATACGGGTGGCTGCCAAGCCACGTTCGTCCGTGGGCTCCTCTTCAACATTGTCGGGAACAGAGCATGTGCCTTTGTTTGTGGGAGTCGAGCGACCGACGAGGCAGTCGGTCCCTTACGTCAACCTCGACAAAAAACAAAAAGAACATCTTTTTCAGCTAGCGTGCAGTCGTTGGGCTCAAGGGAGGGAGGACGGTGTTGGTATGTTGGAAGCCGGTTTGGCCGTTGCCAAGGAGCTCAGAGTAACGGTGGGATCGCCTTATTACGGCGCGCTAGAGATGGGCGTGTACAGGCGGACGAAAAAAATGAAGGACCTACTCGACTTGGCATCGGCCGCCTCCCAAGAGGAGAACATACAACTGACACCACCGGCTACACAAGACGACAATGATATGGAGGGAGTAGCAGCACAAAATGACTGGCAACAAATCAGTGGTGTGGACATGGGTGCACACAGGAGGGGGAATACTGGTCGGAAGACTAAAGCGTTTGGAGCAAAGCGTGCAGAGGAGGAGTATCACCTCCGATTTAAGGGAGCGCCAACGTGGATAGATTACCGCGACCGAGTCTATAAGGCAGTTAAAGCGGCTCATCAACACTGGATGGACAGCCAAGGCGTCAGTATCTCAGCTGCAGCGACACGTGCCGGTGCGGAACTACGCGAATCTGGTATTGTGATAAGTCACCGCCAACTCATGCGGAAGCTACAAGAAGCCAATCTTACCGGAGAGTCTCAGCCGCCGGAGAAGCCTGGAGGCGTCTTCATGCCTTTCGAGTTGGAAAAACGCATAGCTTGGGTGATTCGAGAGCTGCGAAAGAGGAAAATGCCAGTTTTTCGACGTGATATCTTAGCGTGGGCAACTGAGGTTGTAAGAGACTCCGTTTATGCAGTAAGTTTTCTCGATGGACAAGCAACGATTGGGTGGTATCAAAGATTCCTGTCACGGCACGGCTTTGTCACTGGCGCAGAACGACCGTTGGAGATGACACGCGCAAAGTGGATGACAGAGGAGAATTTGGAAACATATTACAATATTGCGGCAGATGTATTAGTGAAGGCAGGTGTGGCAGAGCTAAACCCAAACTACAACAGCGCGCAGCCCTACAGCGAAATGCTGACTATCACCCATCCGGAACGCATCTTCTCATTCGATGAGACAAGAATGGAGCTAGACTGCACAACAGGCGGCAAGCGGAAGTCAGATAGAAATGTCCGTGATGGGGTGTCAGACCGTGGCGAGTGCATGGTAACAAAATCAAGTTCAACAGCGACTGCAGCGTGCGGGCGCAACGGCATTGGCGAGGCACTACCTCCATACATCGTTTTTTCCTCTGGCAGTAGCATGACAACTAGCTGGACGCGAACAGGCTTAGAGACTGAAGTAAACGGCAAGAAGCTGAGTTGGCGTTTCAACCACAACAAGAAAGGCAGCCTTAATTCAGACGGGCTAATGGATTACACTCAGACCGTTCTCAAGCCCGCCGCCCATATGGCAAAGCCCCGGTCAGAGCAACAAGGGCAACAAGCGGTGGTGATATGTGATGGCGTAGGAACTCACCTTGGTTTGCAAGTGTTGGAAGGGGCCCTCCAGAATGGCATGGAGATCATGTTGCGGGTGCCAAACCTTAGCTTCTTGCTTCAAGGCGAAGACACATGTAATTTTGGCCCATTAAAGGTAAGCACGCGAAAAAGTCATGCTTTTGATGAATGCGTATGAATTCATGCATGAATAATGTTATGCAGCATCATGGAACAAACGTAATAGTTGCAATGTCCGTGCTACATCCTTCAGGCAATGTGGCAGCGACAAAAAACAGAAATGTTCCGCGCCAAGAACTACCGCGAGGGCGACTTGGAGCAACCCCTACCAGGCACACAAGTCCAATGGCTCCAAGCGCTCAAGCTAGATGACTTTGTGGACATGTTTAAGCCATCATGGCAACATGGCTTCACCAAAGAGAGGAACATAATGGGGTGGCGAAAAGAGGGTATCATACCTTTCAACCGCAACGCTCTGTGGCAGCTACGGGAGAAGGAGGAAGCCAAGAGAACAACATGGGCAAGCGGAGCATAAGAGAATAATACGAGAATCACCTTAACAAACGAAAGGGCATCTACCCGAGCTTCCATTGTCCATGGCGGTCCAACAGAGCGGCGATGTCCCCACTCGGTGCTACCTGCTCCACTGGCCTCGAAGCTCACGCATTCCAAGGCCAATAAAGTTAACCCTCAAGACTTTGCGGCCCTATCACTTGCCGAAAAGCTTGATATTTTCATGAAACAACAAGAGCTCCTCGACGAAGTATGTGACAACACTATTCAACGCAGGCAAGAATGCTCTTCAGATATGGAGGATGATGACGACGAGCAAGCTATAGACGAGCAGGAGGTACTTAAGACGAAGGTTACTGCGGCTACGGCTTGGAATAAGCACGGTAGCGTTACTGGGGAAGAGGTGTTGGCCCTAGCCCGTGCCAAGGCGAAAGAAAAAGAGAAGGAGAAGCAAGAAGCCACGGCTAGACTTCAAGAGCGGGCGGCAAAGAAGCGGCATATGATAATAGAGAGCGTTACCATGGGGAATACCTTGTTGGCCAGGATCGCCGAGCAAGGCGATGCGGCTATCGCCCGCATGGTTGTCCCAGAGTTGCAGATGCTCATTCGCCACTCAGACCCCGAAGCTCCGCCTTTAAAGGGGAACAAGGCAAGTTTCTTGGAGCGCGCGAGAAGACTCTCGACAGTAAAAGAGGCACTGGCAACGTTTGAGGTCAACCTTCTCGAAACGGTGCCGAGTTCCGCCACTAGCGAGCCGGCTCTTTCTGCCGACGCAGCGGCCCCCGCACCGCTAATGCCTCCACACGCACCTGCCACAGGCGAGAAGACTTATCTAAGTCAACATTCCTTAACGATTCATGGTGTAGGTGTTGATAACGACCCTATTTCAAGGCCTCAAGTTGCCGGGGGTGATCACAGGTAAATACTTGTGTAGCGGGATCGGGCAACTTTTTCACGCGGGGTTGCTTGACATTAGTGTTTTCAACTAACGCTGGACCTACCTTACTTTGGGGGCTTCTCATGTAATCAAAAACACGGATGGGACAAATTTCACCAAGTGACCACGTCTGTTAAGACCTATAGAGAAGGTTTAACTACTTTGTGGTGGTGTTGCTATGTAAAGGTCATCGAAAGGCATGTTCGAGTGACCGAGCGTTAGTCCCTACTTGACATTAGAGATGTTTACGGGTATCTGTGCCAGCGTACTGTGAGTGAGATGCCTATCATAGTACTTTATGTTCGATCACAATAGTCTTACGCGGTGCCGCCGGCGTAGTGATGTGTGGCGGCGGCTGTGGTGGGTGGCTAAACAAAACCGCCAAGCAAGCGAAGGTGTTGGACGAAGACGACATTACACCACGGGCCGCGACGATCACTTGTCTCACTCGCACAACTAACGGAAGAAGCGAGTAACATGTCGACCTTCCTTATTGAGACGTCGGAGGAAGACAGCACTTTGGCTGTTGCAGGGCTGCTGGCGGGATGCATGGACGAGGGGAAGGTGGGGGTCGCAGCGTGGTGCTTTGTTCCTATTAATTTTAAAGATTCGTTGAAAACTTCATCCTTACGGCAATATATTAATCCTAAGAGCACATAGATGTATGTGGGCGCGTCGCTCCGACAAACGGCGGCGGCGCAAGAGCTCCTACGGCTCGGCGCCTGGTACTCTGGACCTGAGCACCTATTAGCGTACGCTCCTGGGTCTGGCCCTTCAACAGTGGACTTCGCATGCGGAGTCGTCGTTCCTGTGGGTAGTCGGGGGAGTGCGGCCCGCAGGAGGCCGTCTCAGATCCTCCCGTCGCTGTTCTGGACTCAACGATTTTTACTTACAAATTACAGCAGCCTGCGTGACTTGGGGGTTGGTGAACAGGCATTTAGAGAGTTTGAGGCCCAGGACCTTCACTATTATGGGAAGGACTGTAGTCTGCAATCGCTGAGAGCTTGGAAATCACGTCAGTTTGCCAACAAAAAGGAGGGAGAGGCAAACAGTGGCCTCGTAGGGTCCCAGCGGTGCATTCTGAGTTTTCTGAGTGCGTGATTTACTTTGGGTTGCTCTGCATACGTGTAGGACAAGACAGCGCTTGCGGAGACGCCAGGCTCAAAGTTTGTCGCCACCTGCACTACCTTGCTAGCCGAATCACGCTTTCCTGAGCTTTTGGAGCTGTTCCTGAACAATTCCGAAACCATCTTTGGCAAGTCATCTGGAAAAGGTGCACCTTCGCTCGCATGCCATTTGTATATCGTTCCACCCCGTGGCTGGGCCATGAGACGTGCACACAAAAGGGCTTGCTTAATTTTGCATGTGAACACCAAATGGGCCTGGCATGCTGCAGGGAGGATACACATGCAATGTTTGTGTTGGGGGTCTTGTTGTGTTTGAAAAGTGGCATACTCACCACAACCTCCGTCTGGTGGACAGACCTGGAGTGCTGCCTGCTGGTCATCTGCAACATCCTGCCAAAGCTGCCGGCCGAGGCTCAGGTAGCAGCTGTGCTGAAGACCACATCAGCCTTCACCACCGCTGCCAAGGTATTCTGACCGTCGACCTTGGTTACTCTCCTGTGTGGAATCGCTCCGCTGGCATCCCATGGCCTGGCAAGGCGCATGATACCTACCTCTCGCCGCTCTCTTCCCTCTCTCTGTTTTAATGCATCGTGCTCATTCTGTCCAATGCAGGCCAGCACCAACAAACAGGCCTGCTTGATGGCTCTGGTGGAGCTGCACAATGTCACATATGATGCCCCTGCTCGTTTTGCAGTTTTCATGCAGGTCAGTTCGCGCTTGCCGCTGTCTGCACCCACATCTCCCCCAAAAAATGTCTGGTTTCCATTCGAATGACCCTATATAATTATGGCCATAGGCCGCCTTGAAACTCATTTTATCTCCTGCAAATCGCGCACTCAGACACGGACACACACACGCACAAGCTCATTCACGCTTGCGCTCCTGTTGCGCCTCTCCTGTTGCAGATCCTCAAGTTTGCGCGTGAGAGTGAGTTGACGGATGAGGTGGCGCCGATAGTGAAGGGAAAGGCGACAGAGTTTGTGAAGGAGTGGAATTTGGGGAAGGAGGATGCGCGCGCGCTGTACCTCGAGATCGCTGCGGTTCTGGAGGTCAGAATCTGACGCGCGTGCTCAGCTTTCCCCTTATGTCTCATACCGTCTCTCTCGGTATGCAACATGCCCAGTTGCTGAGATCAGGGCGGACTGTATTGTGTGGTTGTTGGGAAGCAGGCTCACTCAGCGGACAGCGAGGCGTACGACCTTCGAATCAGGTATTTGAGGACGTTTGAGGGATGCAGCGGGTCGGAGCTTGCCGCCGCCCAAGAAGTGGCGGCGCGGACTGCGGCAGACTTCATCAAGGTCAGCGTCCTGCGTGGCCCAGCACACACACACTCCCTCCAGCACACACCACGCACACGCACACGCATACTCCCTTCAGCTCACACACACACGCAAACCGCACATCCATGTTCTCCGCTCCTGTGGAGGCAGGCTCTCTTCCCTTCACCGACAACTCGCCGTCTGCCCTTACTCTGTTAACATGCAAGTCGTGCTTACTCTTATGCCTGCGGCTGAATCAGGCTCCCGAGATGTACAAGTGCGACGTCTACGACCTGGCTGCCCTTAAGCAGCTGGAGTCCACCCCACAGCACGTGGGCGTGTTCCAGCTGCTCAGCATCATGTTGGCCGGCGACCTCACAGCGCTGTCGGGCTTCGCTAAGGAGCATGCCAGCGTGCTGGCGTCCTGCGGCATTACTGCGGACGACGCCACGCTGAAGACCAGGTAGGCTCACTTCTAGACCATCATATGCAATGAGGGGTATCGGTGTGGCTATGGATGAGAGGATGAGACACTGGGGTGGGTTGCTGTGGCAGGCTGATGGCCATTCTGGGGCTGGGCAGCAAGGGCAGCGGAGTTTCGGTGGTACCATTTGACGTGGTGCGGGACACACTGGCCATCGGCGACGATGAGGTGGAGCACTGGATTGTGCTGGCGATCGGCAAGAAGCTGATCGAGGCGAAGATTGATCAGCTCAAGCGCAGCGTGCAGATCACGCGCTGCACGAAACAGGTGTTTGGTGCGAGCCAGTGGCAGGAGCTGCAGAGTCAGCTGGCCACGTGGAAGGCCAACCTGACCAATGTGGCAGCGATGGTGGCAAACGCGCACGGGCAGGCGGTTTCCATGGCCTGAGTGATAATGACTCACTTCTGCTTTGCTTTCCATTCTAGCGCGCTGACACAAGAGTCGCTCAAACAGACGGTAACATGAATTTCCACGCGGTTTCAGTGATCTCACCTCAAATCAGCACTCATTTTCGAGCATACATTGTGTTGTGGCGTGTTTCACCGAGCTTTGCAAGTGTTCATGCACGCCCGAGTGTTGTGCTGGTAGGGGCAGTGGAAAGAGGATTGTTTAGAGAACTCAACAATGTACCAATGGGCGCAATACATGGAAAGAAAGAGGCGAGCCGGTCAAGGGTTGGGCTCAAGGAGGCAACCGTGGTCGTAGCTTGCAACAGTGACATACTTTCGAATGTGACATGCTTTCTGTTTTGGCATGTCTGCGTGGCTGTCTGTGCCTGGGTTATAGGAAGTGTGGGAGGTGCAGTCCAAAACGCACACAGACAAACTTACTCTCTGTCTATCACCTCTGTCATCCCTTTCTCACTCTACCCCGTTTTTTTTCTCCCCTTTCATAGGAAAATGCACATCTGATCATCATCATCATCTACAGCATATCAGTTTGGAACGTCTGCAGAGGGTGGGGGCCTGAAAGCCGCTGCACACACAGGTGTAGATAAGCCAAAGAGCATACGCACAAAAAACACCGCGATGTGATAATAGCCGTCTCCGCAGCACACAGATACCATACACAGTTTGTGAGTAAGGGATCGGAAGAGCCATTCACGGATCGAAGCTATTCTGCTTGCAACGTTACTGGCCGCCAGGTGCTCGACTCAATCCCGCCAGCTCGTCCTCCGCGGAGCTGACCGACTGTAATAGCGAAAAGTACGCCGACAATTCCAAAACATCTCATACTCTTGGAGCGCATTACATTCAACCTCGAATCGATCGTTCGCTGGCACACCCGCAAAGCTGTCAAGGGGTACCCTCGGCGAGAGGAAGGGTTGAGACCCTGCATGGGTGCATGTGCCGCACGGACCTTGCACCCACAGTCACCTCAGTGTGTATGTGTGAGACAGAGGGAGGGGGGGGAGTGTGTGTGTTCGAGAGAGTCAGAATGAAAATTGAGAGGAGAGTGTGCCGTGAGTAAGAGAGAGCTCGAGTGTGTGTCTCAAAGCAATCTCATAAGCATCGTACATAATGGTGTACGTGCGAAGTATTGTCGGATTTCTCAGATGGCGCGTTGGGCCAAAATCATAAAAGTAAGCCAACTGGCGCGATGGCAGGTGGGATGGGTTTTTGGGCGGGTTCGTCAACCAGGCGTCATGCATGCTAAATATTAGAAAAACAAAATGAAAAGGCCACCTGCTACTATGGCGCCCGAAACATCCCCACTAACTAATCGCAAGGATCACTATTCCTTACTTCTCAGACGTAATCAACATGAAAAAGTTTACATGGGGGTGCGTGCAAAAAGGACCACATATATGTAAGTGGCCTCTCCCCTGCAACTCTCTAAATCAAGTTCCAGCATGTCCCCACACAGACACGCTCGGTGTGCGCCTGTGCCTTACTCGACCAACAACTTCCCTCGCGCGGGCGACCTTATTTCTATGCGCCAATCTCCGAAACAGCACCTCCCATCACAGACGGCGCACTCGTGTTTGAGCACGTCTCCAACCGAGATTGACTGCGACACTTTCCGAGACGGCCTCACATTTGTTGTCCGCTAATCTTTACACGAAGTCGATAGTTTCCTCCCACGATCCGTCTTTCTCGTTCAAACCTCGCGTCTCACATCTCAAGTTTTTGCAAAGATTCCGGCGCATATACCCAGTTCCGCGACATGCCATTCATATGCCGCCCATCGCCGGTGGCTCGCGACCCATACAGTGCCCTGTCGACGGGAATTTCCGGACTTCTCTGCATCTGAACTTATTCCGAATGAACCCTATAAACGGTCTCTGAACGGATACGTCAGACATCGTTGAAACAAAAACGAACCACTCTCGCAGCAAAGTACTCGCTCACTCAGCATCACGCATCGATCCCAAATACTCTCAACCCTTTCTCTCTATAGCACTAAAAAAAATTGAAGTGGTCGGCCGTCGTCAACGAAATACACAACAAGAAAGCTGGAGCGCTGCACTCGGACATGGAGATTCACTCGGCAAGCAGGCACTGCTGATTGCATAGAGACTCAGAGGAAGAGTGAGGAAGTATCCGCGATGGAGAGGGGAGAAAATGACGACGGGTTGGGGTTGCGGGATACCGCTGGGGTGTTTCTTTAAAATTGGAGAGGGCATCCATGCAGTCACGGGCTCCCCAGGTGCGGCCGACGGGGAAGGAAGGACGGACGACCGGCGGCCTGCTTACTTTTTCTTTTTGGGCTCCTCCGCCACCACCTCCACAAACTGCGGTTTGGGCGCGTACAGCTTTTTGGAGAGCTCGAGCGCCGTGAAGAACACACTCCCGCCGATTCCGATCCACAGCACGCGCGGCTGCCACCCCTGAGAAGAGAGCGAGAGAAAGAGAGAGGGGCGGGAAGGGCCGTTGCTCAGACTCGTCGCCACGAGATACACCCCTCTAAATACATAAATAACAAATAA
This sequence comes from Tetraselmis chui, assembly GCA_026401115.1. Classification (NCBI taxonomy): domain Eukaryota; kingdom Viridiplantae; phylum Chlorophyta; class Chlorodendrophyceae; order Chlorodendrales; family Chlorodendraceae; genus Tetraselmis; species Tetraselmis chui. The sequence continues at coordinate 76,781 of JAPMLY010000109.1, forward strand.
CGACACATGAAGAACTCTGCGACAGCAAAGTAGACTAGTAGAAATGAGCCAAAATTATATTAGAAGCTACCTTCTTCCCACTTTCTCACGAAAGAACAGCCGAACAAGCAGAAACGATATCATGCTCTCTCCATATATCCCTCTCAAACACACACACACACACACACACACACACACACACACACACACACGCGCACGCACACACTCTTTCCCCCACTCTCTCAGAAAAGCTGGAGTATCAAGATTGCCAAATGTAGCATAAACAACAGACACAAATCAAAGATGGAGACATGATAAACACCAAACACAAATCAAAAATGGAGACAAAATCAAAGATGGAAGCGACTGCGCACACTGCGCAGTCGCTTCCGCCCAACTATGCCCTTTCTGTCTCTCTCTCTCTCTCTCTCTCTCTCTCTCTCTCTCTCTCTCCCTCCCTCTCTCATACACACCCATCATGACATCCAGGCACACAGTACACAGGGCAGTCCATCTCACCCTCAGAAAACCGCCCACGCCCTCCTCCTTCATGATCTTCGTCGCGCAGTCAACGATGCCCTTGTACTCCCGCTTACTCCCTAGCCACCGCACCGCACCGCACCACAGTCACGTCAGCCCAGCCTCAGGAACTCCACCGCGCACCACATCGTCGGTCAGAACCCACTCCCGCTTCAACATCAGCCACGCCGAGACACAAACCAGTACATCAAATGGAATCCCCCCCCACCCCCCTTCACTCGTGCAGCCCCCCACCCCCTTCACACATTCCTCCTTTTCTAGAGTCATCGTGAGGCGGGTAGGGGGGTGGGGACCTCGACATTCGCGATCTAAACACTGCAAACGGACGTCAACGTAGCTAGCGTGCGTGGAAGGGGGGAAGGGGGGGGGAGGCTGTCACCCTGAGTCATCAGCCGAGTCTTGAGGACGTCCAGCGGGGTGGTGGCGAGGCCGGTGATGGCGCCTGAGCCCGCGCCTGTGGATGGGAGATAGCGCGCAGCGGCGATGCCGAGCACGATATAATCAGCACCACAGGACAGCCCTTCCTTCCTCCCCTTCACCTGTCTGAACGAACGAGTGAGTCACTGACTAGCGGAAGCGCAAAGGTAGGGAAAGAGTGGGGAGGTACCCATGACAGAGATCTCCATTGAAGTAGGCTCGCGCTTAGAGAAGGCGCGATGTGCTGTAAAAGGAAAGGAGATAGCAACGCGGGAGGGTAGGGGGGGGGGGGCAAGGGTGTTAAATATTGAAAGCTCTCACGCCCCCCACAGCAGCAACACCCACCCTGCCTTCTCTTCTTCCCACAGCGGCTGCACCATTTCGCCAACCACAAGTAATGGCTGCTAGATTTGATGATGATTCCGGTAATCACGTCAACTTTGCAGCCACGGAAAAGCACATCAGAGTGAGAAAGGGGGAGGAGGGGAGGCACCGTGCTTCAGCTGCTCATACGCAAAGAACTCGATGGCATCAAAGGGGAGGTCGCGGAGGAGGAAGGAACCGTAGCCCGCGTACATCCCCCTCACCCCCTCCTTCGACAGGATGGACCCAATCTGCGCCGCAGTCAGCCACGCACCCTCAGTCCGTGTGAAACAACCGATGCGCGTGACCAAAAAGGATAACTGAATATGGATGGAAGACTTCCTCTGTAGATGGTCAAGAAAATCATGGTGAAAGCTTTGCGTGTGTGTGTGTGTGTGTGTGTGTGTGTGTGTGTGTGTGTGTGTGTGTGTGTGTGTGTGTGTGTGTGTTGATATGTGTGTATGTGTGTGTTGATATGTGTGTATGTGTGTTATTATGGGTGTTTGAATATGGTGGGTGTGTTTATGCGCTTGTATGTGGGTGTATGTGTACATGTCTATGTTTGTCTTCCTATTTTAAGTTGTGCTCATGTCAATTTCAATTTGTGTCGGTTTCCAGTTATCGGTTATTTCTATTTCAGCAGGAGAGGTGCCCACCGCTGACACGGCCGTCTTAAACTCCCCCATCTGCATGCGCTGCTTGATGACCTCGGTGGGCACGCGCACGATGGAGGCCGCAATCCCGGCCCCCGCGCCCGCCACCAAAGGCCCCACCACGTTTTTATTCTCCGGCGACCAGCCTGACACGCCAAGCCGAGGCGCCTTAAGGGTAAAGCTCTCGCCAGTATGGAAGTAGAAGGAATAAAAGGCCGTCCCAGAGACACAGACATAGATGGACCGGTAGGAGTTATGCAGGTGGTGAGAGGAGGGTAGCGGCGCCCACCTTCCGCGTGCTTTTTCAGCGGCTCGTACACAGCGAAAAAGATGGCAGAGGCAGGGATGACACCGGCGAGGTTGCCTGTTCGTGGCGGAAATAGAGTGGGGACTTAATGCGGAGTATAGGTCAAAGCAGAGGGGGTTGGGTTGGGTGTTAGGGGGCACTGAGGGAGGCGGGAGGGAAGGGCAAGCACGAGACGCGACGCACCCCAAATGCCAGCATACAGTGCCTGTCCACCCGCGCCAGCCAGCAGCGCCTTGATGCCACCTCCCTCCTTCATCATCTGCAGCCGTGTTTTGATCGTGTCGATGGGGTACAGCGCTGGAACAGGTAGCAGCGGCAGCACAATGACAAAAGGCAACCAGTTTGGGGTTGAGGTCATCAATGGTGTGAAAGGAGTGAGAGCTTGGGTGGCGGTTGTGCTGAGTATGGAGCACACGGTGCATATATATACAATGCGCTGTGGCTGCCATCAATGGAGAGTATTTCCGTTAGTTGTGTCTTGCATTTAATTCATAACATTGTCAAATGAAATAAAACCGGACAAATAAGACTGTTCAGAGAGTTAGGTAATCAATGGCAACTTGAATGGAGTGGGGTTGGCATGCTTTAGTGGTTGGCGGATATGGAGCATATAATGGGTAGACATAGAGAGTATTGTGGCTGCCATCAATGGAGACACTGCTCGTTGGCTGTTCGCTGCATTTACAATGTTTTCCATTGCCAAACAAATGAAAAGGCGGACAAAGACAAACGAGACTGACGTTGTGCACATGCCTAAAGTGATATGTGCGGGGTGAGTGCGCATAACACTCACCAGCCTCCACAGACGCGCCGGCAGTGGCGCCAGCAGCGAGGTCCGCCGCCACGAGTCTCCACTTTGGTGGCGGCACCTCCACCACCACCGCCGCCGCCTCCTTCGCCGTCGTCGGCCGCCCGGCGAGCTCCATTACAGGTTGGGGGCTCGACTTCGGGCTCCCGCTGCCTTCGGCTGTTTCAATCAGGGGCAGATATCAGCGCCCGCAATAGGAGCTGAATCGAGGAGGCAGGTTTGGTGTGAGGGCGCGGTGGGTCGGCTTCGCACGACTTCATACCTGGACTGGCCGCCGCGAAGCTGACTCCCGCGAGAGAGATGGTGGCGAAGCCGGCGTTACGGAGGCGACGAGGTCTGCCACTGTTTGTATCCTGCGGCTGACCGTTCTTCTGTCTGTTCTGTCGACGCTCCCGGCGCGAGCCCTACGTGGGGAGTTTCCAGGGCAGCGAGGCCACGCATCAAAGTGAGTCGTCGTCTGTCGTCGTCGCCATCAAGGCGGACCGACTCGACCGAACTCCCCGCTGTCTCCTTCCGAGCGCGAGTGGCCCCCATCAAGCGCGACGTTACAATGGTTCATACAATGCCAAGGAGTTAAAAAGGGGGTCTGATTGGTGCGTGGGGCGTGATGTGGTGTCGGGTGAGGGCGGGAAAGTAAGCGGGAGGGAGGTGAGGTGAGGTAAAATGATTGCTTACAAGAAGTGAGAGCGGGTTGAGCTTCGCCCACCGGAAGCCGCGCCGACCCTGTGCCCCCTCCAGCTCAAGGGTGGAGTCGTGTATGCTTGGAACCATCGAGTGATCCTCGAGCGAGACTAGAGTGCTTAGCGGAGGGGGGAGGGTGGATATAACCGGTGCGCGATGAACCGGTGACAGAGTCGCGCGGTCTGTCAGCAGTCAGCACCGTCGGCGGTGGTGAGGGCGAGGAATCGGCGGCGATGATGGACGATGGGAGTGCTGCGGAAGATGAGTAAGGATTACTTACGGCCAATATTACCGCTACATCCCGAATCATTTACAACATTATTGGCGATTTTTCTATTAATTATGACCCCCATCATAAAATCGTCATCTGGTCAGATTGATTTGAATCTAGAGGTTTGCATATCCAATATCATGTGTACGGGACAGTAACTCTAGCGGTTACTGTTACCGTTAATATCGGCGCGGCTCACCTGCAGGGCAACCACCTTGCCCAAACAGTTAGACGCATCCAACGACCAACGACTTCCCCAACGGTCAGCTCTAGCTAGCCCGTGCCTTATAAGCCGTAGCTAGCCACGAGCCTAGGCACTCTCTGCTTTCGCGCTCAGCCAATCTAGGCTTCGCGCGAACGCAGTCTCGACTCTAGTAGTCGAGCAGGGTGTCAGTTTTACCTTTCGTCCCATGCGCACTCGAGCGTCACGCGACACTTCCCCTCGTTCAGCTACGCAGTTCCCCACTATGCAGCCCGAGCAGTCTACATCCGCCGCAGCGGCCGACCCTCACGCTACCACACTCGAACAACGCACAGCCGAACAGATTCGTACGGCGGTTTTGGAATCGGAACAACGCATTACTGAGCAGTTTTTGGCGGCTAACGCTGCCTTACTCGCTCAGCTTCGACAGCCGACAGCCACACCCGCTACTACTTATCAACAGCAGTCCATTCCCACCGACGCGACCACAGCGACGGAGGGTGGTAAGGAGGCCCCCGAGCCACCTATCGACCTGCTCGACGACGAACCCGACCCCTCCGCGGCCGAGTTTGTCGACTTCACCTACTACGGCGAAGTCATCCCGGCCGGCCTCGAACGTCCCCCCCGCGACGTCGAGGAGCCACGTCTGTGGACTCTCACGGACGACACCGCCCGTGCCCTAAGCGACAAACGCACCCAAGCCGCATACGACGAGTACCTACACATCGGGTGCTATGCCTTCTTCGACAGTTGCGCCAACGCGGCAATTGGCGAGGCTTTGGACACGTTGTCGCACGGCCCACCTCTACCTACGGAGCAGGCGGCAGCGATTGCCCTCATCCGAGCGGGCCATCGCACCCACACAGCGACGGAGGAGGCCGCCCGTACTCGATTGGGCTTCCTCCGCCTCACCAAGGGCGGACAAACGAGCACGGATGCGGACCGCGTGTTCGCCGAATTGGCACACGAACGCTTCTGCCGACCGCGTCCTACCGCGGTCTCCGGCACATTGGACGCGCTACGCCAAGCTTTCGTCGACCGCACGCTTGAAGTCAGCCTACACGCTGCCAGCAAGGCCGCCGCCGGCGCCGCTTTCGCGAAGGTCACACCGGACAAGCCCAACGGCCCCGACGCTCGGAGCCGCAAAGCCGCCGCCGACAAACGCAAGGCCGCCGCAGCAGCAGCAGCCGCGGCACGAGCAACCCTCCCACCCAAGCCGACCGACTCGGCTAAAACCCCAAGCAAGAAATGATGGTGTGGCCCGCCGCGCCGATTCCTGCTCCCCGACATCTTCCTTCATGCGCCACCGCGTACGTCGAAAGTGGCGGGAGTGGGAGCGCATCGGCGCGAGCGGCCAAGTCCTAAGTTGGATCCGCCACGGCGTACGTGTGAAGTTCAAGCACGGCCTACGTCCCAAGCCGTTCAACCATGGCATCTCAATGCTAGACGCCACACCCGACCAACTCGAGTTTCTCAACTCGGAACTACCACGCTTCGAGGCTTGCGGCGCGTGGGAGCGCTCTACGAACCCACGCTACGTCTCCCGGATGTTCTTAGTTCCAAAACCCGGATGCAATCAATGGCGCTTGATTATCGACCTTCGCGAACTCAACCGCTACTGCTCGACGTTCAACATGACTTGCGAGACCCTCAAGCACCTCCGCCATCTATCTCGACCGGGGGACTACTTCGTCTCACTCGACCTCGCCGATGGGTACTACACCCTTGGCATCCGGGAGGAAGACCGGGATTACTTCACGGTCAACTACCGCGGCACCTTATGGCGCCTCGCGTGCCTCCCAATGGGGTGGTCGGGCTCCGCCTACTACTTTTGCAAACTCACGCAAGTGTTTACGAACCACCTACGCCGCCCACCACCTCCCACGCCCGCAGCTACACCGGCCGGCCCACGCCGCCCGTCCAAGCGCTTCCTCCGAAACGCGCGATGGCGAGGAACTCGACTACTACCCTACATGGACGACTTCCTCTTCTTGGCGGACTCCTACGACGAGGCACTCTTACTTCGGCAGCGCGTCCAAGCCCTGCTCGACAGCCTCGGCCTACAGCGCAACCCCAAGAAAGGTGTATGGACGCCGACGCAAGTCGGCGACCACTTGGGCCTCACGGTGGATTTACACCGCGGCGAGTTTCGCGCCCCACTCGCAAAACTGCACCACCTCGCACAACACGCTTCGTCCTTGCTCGGACGGGCAGCGTCCAACGCACGATGGCTACCCACACGCCAACTCGCAGCCTTCGCGGGAAAAGCGCAATTTCTCTACCTCGCCATCGCGCCCGCCCGATTCTTTTTGCGCGAGCTCCACAACGTTTTGGCTACCCGTACCGGTTGGGGGGGACGCGTGCGCCTCACCCACCAACTCCGGCGCGACCTCGAGTGGTGGCGCACGGTACCCTCCCAACACAACGGCCGGTCGATCTACAAGCCCATCGAGACCGCCTATTTGCACGCGGACTCGAGCGACTACGGATGGGGGGCCGTCCTCAACGAGGACGCCAATTACCAAGCCCGCGGGTTTTGGAGCGCCACCGACCGCCTCCAACACATTACGTGGAAGGAGCTTCGGGCCGTCCGGCACGCGGTCGAAACCTTTCTCCCGCAACTCCGAGGACGACAAGTCCTCCTCCACGAGGACAACACTGCCGTGGTCGCCGTCCTAACCAAGCTAACTTCCCGGTCTCCCGTCATGATGACCGAGCTACGGCGTTTGTGGTTCCTACTCGACACCAACGACATCCACATCCGCCCACGCTACATCCGGTCGGCCGCCAACGTCTGGGCCGACACGCTCAGCCGCGAACTGGACTCCGAAGACTGGCAGCTAAACCCTCAACTCTTCAACCACCTCCAGCGTCGGTGGGGCCCGCATACAATCGACCGGTTCGCGTCTATGCTCAACACGCAGCTACCACGCTTCAACGCCCGCTGGCGCGACCCCTTGTGCGAGGACATCGACTGCCTACACCTCCCCGACTCGGCGTGGAGACGCGAGAACAACTACTGCAACCCCCCTTGGTCGGCCCTACCCGCACTCGCCGCGAAACTCGAACAAGCTCAAGCCGAGGCAACAGTCATCGCCCCCTACTGGCGAAACAAAACATGGTACCACGCGTTCGCCCGCCTGGCCACCGAGACCGTGCACTTCCCAGCGTCCCGCGACCTGTTCTTCCCCGGCAGGCTAGGCAGGCAAGAAGGGGTCGGACCTCCCGCTTGGAGCATCGTGGCCTTTCGGCTAGCACCCCCGCTTGGCTCTACACCCGACGCGGTGCGATTGGCCGAGCGATACGCCCGAACCGATTAAATGCGCCTGTACAGGACGTCCGCCCTCTGCGTACAGGACCCCCGCGCTACGAATTACGCCTCGAAGCAGCACAGTCGCCCTGGTCCTCCGAATTGGCTGAAACTTTTCAAGACCTCCTAGGATCAGATAAGCTCGGGGTTACAGCGGTTGCCCTACTCAGCAACTCGCTAGCGCCCTCGACGTACCTGAGCTACCAGAGCGCAATTCGACAGTTTTTTATTTTTTGTGCAGAAGAAAATATCGCCCCGCTACAGGCCACGCCGGCCACAATGGTCCGCTACACGGCCTGGCTAGCCCTCTTGGGAACGGTCGCTGCCAACTCGCTGCAGCCTTACTTCAGCGCAATTAACAAGTACTTCCGCGACCACCGGCGCCAACCTATCGCCGTGGGCGAACTCCTAGCGGACGCCCGCCGTGGACTCGCCATGCTACAGCGCCGCCTGGTACCTACCACCGCTCGCCTCCCGCTACCCGCACAAGTCGCCCTAGACATCCTGCACTACGCCCACACCCTCCACGACACTTTCGCGTGGACCCCTGCTGCCTTCCCCCAGATGCAACGCTTCAGGGCCTGTTTAGCGGTGTGTGTCAATTACACGTTTTTCTGCCGCGCCGAGACCGGCGCCCGCTGCCAGACCGGCGACCTCGTGGTCGACAAGCCTTCGCAGCAAATCTGCCTCTACGTGCGGAAGTCTAAGGGGGACCAACGCCGCGACGCCAGCGATAAACTGGTCATCGCTATCCCTGTAGCCGCTAACCCCGTCCTGGCGAACCTGATAGACTACTACACGGAACAACGCGCTATTTTTTGCACTAAGTTCTACAACCAGCCACCCCCGCTCGCCTTCTGGAGTTTCTCACCTTCAGAGCCCTCCGCCGATTGGGGTGCCGCGTCCACCATCTCCACCTGGCTCTCCCTCGCCCTTCTCTCAGTCACCTCGGCCGCGCCCGCCGGCTTTAAATGGACGTCGCACAGCCTACGGAAAGGCGCGGCGTCCGCTGCCAGCTGCATCGGCGCACCCCTCCCCGTAATCAAATTTATGGGTGGCTGGGCCAAGAACAGCTCCGTGACCGAAGGAAAATATATTGACCCCACCATGACCCCAACACCTGCTGCTTGGCGGTTCTTCGGCTGGCTCACTCCGTCCCCCCCGCAACACTAATTCTGGCTGTGCAAGCCTTTGGCTTTAGGTTACTGGCAAAACGTGCCCTAGGGTAAATGGTCAGATTGATTTGAATCTAGAGGTTTGCATATCCAATATCATGTGTACGGGACAGTAACTCTAGCGGTTACTGTTACCGTTAATATCGGCGCGGCTCACCTGCAGGGCAACCACCTTGCCCAAACAGTTAGACGCAGCCAACGACCAACGACTGCTCTAGCTAGCCCGTGCCTTATAAGCCGTAGCTAGCCACGAGCCTAGGCACTCTCTGCTTTCGCGCTCAGCCAATCTAGGCTTCGCGCGAACCCACCCACCCATCCCTATAATCCTGCGCTAATCGACCCCCAGACCCTGTCTGTGGGTATCTTTTGGCCAAATTGTAAGCAAGCTGACATCTTTGGCAAAACGTGCCCTAGGGTAAATTCCTTTCTTTCTTTTTCTTGCTTGATGGCCTCCACTGCTTTCTCTTGTAAGAAATTTTTGAATATGAAAATCCAACGACGCTGCTTTCGTCGGATACATCGTATCGCTCAGCATGGTATCTAATTCGTGCTGCGTTCTCATTGGCGGATGACGCTCTGTCAGATCTTGGCCCCAGTCCCCCCTCGACGACAGCGAACGTCACCTGCTTCGACCATGGTACAGGTACAGGTACATGTGCAGGTACTTAAAGCAGTACGAAATAGAAACGAAATGCCCGCTCCCAAGCTTTTCATACACTCTTCCTATAAAGTTCGTTACTAGCGGCACGCATTCAATTACCCGCCACGCACAGCCGCGATGGCTATGCAATTCGATTGGGGGTTCGAGTAATGACTTTCGAACAACACACCACGGCGCGTTGTTCACTGACGTGAGCACCTTTACCGGCACGCCCCAATTATTGTGGGCACACACGTTGGATTTGCGGCCCATATTTTGCAGGCCGAAATTTGTGCATGTGCAGGATATGCACGCCTATATGCGTGGCTCGGTACACGTGGTGTCACGACAAGCCGGGAGACTACTCGACATTGGGCTCTCAGCATGTTTGCACAATTGCACGCGTATCCGCCGAGTGTGTTGCGCCCATCTACCTACAGAGCGGCAATACCGAGAATGGCATATCGTGTGCACTAGGTTTTCTTGCCAAGTGCTTGAAAACACAGTCAAGGAGCACGGGCTAGGGACCTATTGGGCTTGAGGGACGGTTGACTTGCAGTGCAAGCACCCTAGTCTCGGATCGTTGGCCTTTTAAGCTTTCGCATCGCCGGGCGTGAAATATGGCGGGGAGCTTTCATAAATATTTGGGGGAAGGGCTTCCATTTGCAACTTAGTTTGCTCGAATCAATCACCGTACGGCAAAGTTAGGCTTTTTAAGCCTCCCGAGCAAGGGGTTTCCGGCCCCTATCCCACCCACGTCAAGCATCTTAACGGCACATGCCATCACACCCACGTGCTCCCATGTTTGCGGACAACATGTTGGGATCATAAAAACCGCGTGTTGTGTCGCCGATTTCGGGAGTATTCACGAGCCAAAGTGTGGAAAATTCGAATTCCGGGGCGCCCGAGTCAGGGTATGCCCCGAAATCGGGGTTGACCCGCAAACCCTAATACGTCAGTTCGTAGCCGTGACGGGCCCCATTTGTGCCCCGCTTCCCCCTTTACTTCACCGTCAACACAAGTTTCGGTCCGCCTTTTCAACGAGCTAAAGTACAGTTAAACCCTAGAAACTTTATATAATAAATATCCGCCCTACGCGAAAGGCCCTATTTAACTAGTAACGGACTTTATCATGGGAAGGTTGTAGATTTACCGTGATGCACACTTTGCCGACGATATGAGTTTGTTTTCATAATGGCCAAAAGACCACGATAGGCATGGCATGGGGTAGATTAGCGCATAATTCGAAGGGATGGGTGGGTGGGTTCGCGCAAGGCCTAGATGGGCTGAGCGCGAAAGCAACGAGTGTTGGTTCTCGGGGATCGTACCGGCTTAAGGGTGTACGGCTAGAGCCGACCGCTAGTGAAGGTTGTTTAGTTGGTACGTCGCGCCACCCTGCCCGGACAACATCGTTGTCTTGGAGGTGTGACGCGTCGCTAATTACGGTGCGAATCACTGCTTGGGCTACTATCCCGTACATATGGTGGGAAGGGATATTGACCTCTAGATTTACCCAATCTGACCATTTACGCTAGTGCACGTCTTGTCATGTAGACAAAATCAATAAAGGCTTTGCACATCTTCATGGAGTGCAGCGGTGTGTCGGGCGTTAGCAAAGGATGCGTGGCGCAAAGGCGAGGAAGAGCCGCGTTGCCCGGATCTAGGCTGTGCCGTTTGTTTGCAGTATTTGGAATTTTGGGTCGCCATGAGCCGAGCCGCGCATGTGGCGAGCCCGGAGCGAACGTTGTGGGGACCGTTGAGGTCCGCCACGGCGATAGTGGCTGCTTCGGCACGCGCGATGGTGTGGCGCGAAGCGGGTATGTACCGCATATAGGCATGTCCCGGTGGCTACACAAGTAGGGGAACGTTGCCGGGCGCGTGCTGTGGCCAAACGGGGACCGATGAGGGCTTGTAGTAGTGGTGCGGGCGTGCCTAGAATCTGATGCAGTTGAAAGTCCGTTGGATGTGTAGTTGTGGGAGATTATGGCACCGGTGTAGGGAATCACGTTGTCTTGGCCGCGGTTGTGGCGGAGACTACACACATGACATGTGCTCCGTTGTCGTAGGTGAGTGCGTGGACGTAGGTTACCGAGTGTAGACATATGTCGTCGTTGATGTCAGCAACTTCGCATGCGGAAAGTGGCCAATGCGCTAAACCAGTTATAGTAGTTACGGATTCAATTGGAGGTGCCGTTGGTAATGGCGCGCGGAAAGATTTACCGGACGTGCCGTGCATTTGAGGGAGTTGTTGGGTCGTGGTAGACCTCTGTTGGGGAAGACGTAGAGCAATGTCGTGTATATTGTGCACGCTAGTACCTTTGGGGTCATGGTCGGCCGGTGGCTGTTTGTTGCGGTGGTTGAGTCCGTCGTGGGTGGTCACGCCGGCAATCGGCGAGAGGCGCGTCAAGGCGTAATGTAGCCGGTCGCATGGAAGTCGATTGAGGCGTCCCCACGCCATTGCCATTATGCGTTGGCGCGTGTACCAAACCGGTCATGCCGAGTGGTTGCGGATGCGCTTTGGGCGTGGCGGAAGCGGACGGCGGGCCGGACAAGTGTTGACCCGTGTTTCCGCGGCGACGGGAGGGTGGCAAAGGTGCGCGGAGTGCGAAGTGACTCGGTACCACGTGGAGGACAAAAACACATTCCTCCCCCTTAACCATTACACGTGCATCCCTACCCCCACCCCCTTCGGCACCAAATAGGAGTAGATATATACCTTGTTGTCAATACCCATGCCCAACCCTTCCTTCCGTCTCTCACAACACTAGAAACACTTCACCGAACTATTGAACAAATTCATGACACCTCCGTGCCCATACCCCCGACCACATGCACACACCCCACCCTTACCTATGAACATAAACTCCACACGGTTGGCATCTACCAATCCCCGCCCTCCAACGTACATCCACTCGTCTGCGCACCCCCCTACCCCGCGCACTACAACTACCTTCCTCTACACCATGATTGTGTCCTGTTAAACCGTGCACACACGATCAGTAAGGAAGGTAACTCACGCATACGTAGTTACAATCACAGTCACGCAAAGGGACAGTCACAGAGACAACCAGCCCGAGGCGTAGTGTCGGGACAACAAAAGTGTTAGAGCTGAAGCCTAGCGACAGCTCTGTACCAGTACAAACAGGTTATCGGTATGTCCGATCTAGACATGTAGTAATCATATCTAGAATAGCTTACAATAGCTATCTGCAACTAATAACTATAAGGTATTACTTACAATACTCCCCCTAAAGGTAACTACGGGATGAAGCGTTGCATTGGGTCTTGTCCTCCAAGGATTGCACTTCGGTGTCTTGTGAGTGCTGCACCTGGGAGGGGCTTGGTGAACATGTCAGCCACCATCTGGTCAGCGGGGAGGTACCTCAACTTGATGGTTCCCTGTTCCACGTGGTCCTTGAGGAAGTGCCATTTCAGACCGATGTGCTTGGTCTTCTCGCTGACCAAGGCGTTCTGGGAGTACGCGATGGCGCTTTGGTTGTCCTCCCAGATGGTGGTGGTTTCGGTGATGGGGGCGTTAAAGATCTCCCCCATAAGTTGCCGGAGATGGAGTCCCTCCTTGGTGGCATCCGCCGCAGAGTAGTACTCGGCTTCACACGTGGATTGGGCCACACATGTTTGTTGTTTGGACTTGTAAGTGATGGGCCCGCGTCCAAGTGTGAATAGATAGCCCAAACGGGACTTGCGGGTGCTGTTGTTGTTTGCCCAGTCAGCGTCGACAAAGCCTGCGAGTAGGAGACTGTGGTCCGTGCCCCCCCCCCAACGTAAGGCGCATGTCGATGGTGCCATGGAGGTATCGAAGGACCTTCTTCAGAGCCTGCATGTGGGCGTCCGTGGGGGAAGCTTAGGCTGAGCCGAGGATGCTCTACGCCGTGGAGACATCGGGGCGCGTGCATACGGCCGCGTACTGGAGACTGCCCAAGAGGCTTGGGTAAACATCCTTGGCCACGCCGGTGAGATAGGGCGAGGACATGTGCGCGAGGCCGGCGAGGAAGCCAGGGTCCATGGGAAGGGACGACGGTTTAGCGTCGGTCATGTTGTACTTGGCGAGGATGTCGCGCAAGTACTTGGATTGGTCCAAGGAGACGGTGCGTGCCGAGCGGTCACGGGTGATGTGCTTGCCGAGTAATTGGGAGAGGTCGCCGAGGTCCTTGATCTTGAACCGTTCTCCGAGCTTGGCCTTGAACGACGCAAGCCATGCGGTATCATTGCAGGTTGCAGGGATGTCATCGACGTACAACGCGATCATGGCGAAGACGTGGCCGGTGCGGAAGGTGTAGATGTAAGGGTCAGAAACGCACTGTTGCCACCCATTGTCGACGAGCCAGGCACGGAGGAGCATGTTGAACTCGCGGGGGGACTGCTTCAGGCCGTATAGGCAGCGCCTGAGGTGGCACACTTTGGACGTGCCATCGTTGAAGCCGAGGGGCTGGCGGATGTACACGTCTTCCTTAATGGGTGCGTAGAGAAACGCAGTGTCGATGTCAAGTTGGCAAAGCTCAAGGTCACGGGCGGCTGCGATGGTCAAGAAGAGACGCAGGCTGGCCATGCGGATGACAGGAGAGAAAACATCTCAGCGTAATCTAGTCCAACGCGTTGGCTGCACCCTTTGGCGACGAACCGCGCTTTGAAGCGGGAGACGTCACCGGCGGTGTCAGACTTGACTTTGTAGATCCACATGTTGTTAACTACCATGCGACCCGGGGGAAGGTCAACGAGTTCCCAAGTGCCGTTGTCCATGAGGGAGGAGTACTCCTACTGCATAGCGGCTTGCCACTGGGGAGCCTGGGCGTTGTCCAAGGCAGCTCGGTACGATTTTGGTTCCACACACTCCCGGGCGGACAGGAGGGCGACGGCAGTAGGCGATGTGCCGGCATGTGTGTGAGGGGGACCAGTGATAAGGTCGGGAATGTGAGGGTGTTCGAAGATGTCCTCTTTGGCTTTGCCATGTTCATGGTCACATCACGCCTTCACGAGGGTCGGGGGGAAGTCGGACACGTGGGCAACCATTTCGCCGTAGCGCAGGGGATGAGAACGGAGCCGAGTATGGCGAGGGGCTGCATGAGGGGGCAGGGGGTCTGGCAATGGTATGTCGATGGGGTGGGAGTGGAGTGAGGTGGCCGGTGCGTCATCCGAAAGGTTGGTGATGGTCGAGTCGACGGAGAGTTGGGCGCCGAAGCCCGGGGTGTCTTCCTGAAAGACAGCATGGACGGAAGTGGTGATGCGGCGTGTTTCCGGGTTGTAAACGCGGTACCCGGGTGCGTCAGTGGGGTCGCCGACCATGACGCCACGAAACGCCTTTTCACTGAGTTTTCGACGCAGTTTGTCGGGCACCTTGGCGAAGACGGCGCACCCGAAGACGCGGGACTTCGAGGCGTCAGGCACATACGACGTGAGGAGGGTGAGTGGGATGCCACCAGTGGGGCCGACTGAGCGAGTGTACGTGCGGTTGCGGAGGTACACAACAGTGATGACAACGCATGACCACATGGAGTTGGGAACGGCCATGCTGTGGAGCATCGCTGACGCATTGTCCCGGATAGTGCGCCAAGGACGTTCGGCTTTTCCGAGCATGTGGTGGGCGTATGGGCCAGAGAACTGGATCCTGAAGCCGAGCTGTGCGCACATCTGGCGGGTTGTTGCAGCCTCAAAGACAGAGTCCGAGTCAAATTTTATGATTGGTGCAAACGCGCTCGAATGGGAGTGGTGACGTGCATGCATGTGCTTGATGTCCATGAGGATGGTTTCCAACTCCGAGCACGCATCGTCTTTGGACTTGAGGAAACGCACCCACATGTAATGGGTGTGGTGGTCAATGACGAGCAAGCATTAGCGGAGGCCATGTGGGGAGGGGACGTTGACCGGTCCCCATAGGTCAGAGGATAGGTTGAGGAGGGGACGGGAAGGTTTCGCGCATGCAGCGGTGTTGCGCGGTGCAGCTGTGGCCTTGTGTAACAAGCATGAGTCGTAAGAGACATTGTTTACATAGCTGGTTAACGCAGGGCTAGTCGGGACACCGTGCGTGTGTTGGGCCCGCAGGCTTTGCATGTTTAGGTGTCAAAACCGACGGTGCCACAGTACAGGGTCGCAATGGGCAGCAAGGGCAACACTAGGGGAGGGAGAATTCACTGTCATTGCGGAGGTACTGGGGGGGGGCTCTGGCTGGTGGGGGAGGAGGTAGAGCCCGTTTCGGGAGGGCTCTAGCACACCCATTCCTGTGGGAACCACAAGCAAACCAATGTCAGAGTCAGAGGGGAAGATGAATTCACAGCCGCTGTGGGTTTGCATCCAGCTGACACTAAGTAATCGGCCGATGCGTTGAGCAGAGCGAGAGGACAAGTCAGAGGTGTACAACGCATGGACACTGCGGTGAATAAGCACGTCAGTGTCAAGTCGGACTGAAATTCGGACGGAGCCACCTCCCTTGACGTCAACACCAACCCCTCCAACGCGCGAAGGAACGGAGAGGGGTGTGAATCGCACGAAGTCACCTTTAAACGCGGTGAGGTTGATCGAGCAGGCGGAATCGACTACCCAGTACAATGAGAAGTTATGACCGGGGGTTAGGGAAGAGGAGAAGGCTACGGAGCTGAAAGGCACACTCACCTCGGTGTCATCGTATTCATCCGTGCACTCCTCGAGGGTAGGCAAACTGTCAAAGTCATCGGCGGGGACGTCGCTCAGCACAGCGGCGTGCGCAGAGTGAGAGCCACCAGGGGTGCCGTACTTTTGAATGATCATTTTGCGCTTTGCGAGTGTCCACCGCAAGAGAGCGTCATCCGCGGCAGTGCAAGAGGACAAGATGTGGTCCGGGCTGCCGCAAGCGGTACACTTGGTGGGTAGGACGCGACCACCGCGAGGTACACGTGGAGGGTGGCCTCGACCGCTGTGTGAACCGCGGCCAGCAGCGACAAACGCGGAGATGGGAGGCGGTGAGGTGTGGGGAGCTGTTGCGGCCGGGACGTCGTCCTCGTCCATATTATGCGCCAGGTGGAGGATGCTCGCCATCACGTCATCAACGGACAACATGTAGTCTGTGTCGAACGCGTTGATGACGCATTGTTTGGCCTGACCGTGTGGGCCGTTGCTGGAAATACCGCGCAGCATGAGGAGGCCGAGGTTGTGGGGGTGAATGGCAGCGGAACCATCAACCATTTGACATGTCTCGTTGTAGTCGTCGAACGTCAGTCGCATGTAGTGGACATAGTCACTGAGTGACTGTCCGGGGCGTTGTCTCACCATCACTTTGTCCGGCAGAGACAATGAGCGAGCAAAGGACCGACTGTCGAAACGTTCACACAGAAGGTCCCACGCTGCCGCTGCGCAGTCAGGACGTACTTGGGAGACGCACTTCATCGCCTGGTCGGCGCGTGGGTTCGCGCTAGCTGCATGAAGAAGCACGGTGTAGGCGTTGTGTTGCGCCGGTTCGTCTAACCTGACGCCCGAGTCGCGGAGGGCAAGCTGTGGGATGAGGTAAGTGGCCTTGATGGAGAGGAAATTAAGGAAGTTCCTCTTCCACTGCTTGAAGTCCGTGGTGGGCCCCATGGTAGGGACCGACATCTTCATGGACCGGTTGAGGGCGTCCTTGTCGAAACCGGTGGCCTCGTGGGCCGCGCGGCCGATAACCACCGGGTCAATGGTGGGGCGACGCCCGCCACGGGTGGTGTGCCCACCACGCTGTGTAGGATGCGAATGCCGGCCAGGAAAGGGAGGCGGTGGTCCACCGGAGAAGGGAGAAGGTGGGCCGCCGGGGAAAGGAGAGTGGCCGGCCATTGTAAGCGGCGGGCCGTACGGGTGAGGGTGGCCACGGGAGGCGGGGACGCGGTACCTCCAGGAAAAAAGGTCCGGGATCCGGGAGGGCATACCCTGCAGGAGGGTACGGAGGAGGAGGTGGTAGGTGTTCCGCGGGCAGTCCGTGAGGCTGTGGTGCGGTGTGCGCATCGTGGCGGCGGTGTGCAACATGGGGGTCGCCAACCGACGCTGCAGCGAAAGCAGCATCGTGGGCCGGCTGCGCGTCCAGCCGAGCGCCGGGAAAGGGAGATGCGTGTGTTGGGGGGTCGGAGGCAAGGAGGTTCAGAGAGTGGTTGTCGCGATGGGGGTCGAGCTGCGCATCGCGACGACGCACAACGAAAGAGGGGTCCGCAGGGGCAGCAACAGCAGCAGCAGCAGCACGAGCAGCAGCATCGGCGGACTGAGCGTCCATGCGGGCGTTTATGAGCGTCATCTGCTGCAGGACGAGTGCGAGGGTAGCATGGGTGGGACAGACAGAGCTCTGCGGAGAGCCGAGGTCAGGGGAAGCAGGAGGCGAATCGGGTGGACTGTCGACATAGCGAGTTTTCGGCGCCATTTCGACAGAGGGCGAAAAGGAAGAGCTGAAAAAACAGGCAGCGGCAAAAGCCGCTAGCCGGACGTGTGCCTAACAGTGGTTTCAGAGAGACGGCTTGATGCCCGCCGACCCCTCGGCCTGATGCCCCGGGGTGTCTCAAAGCACCTTTTCTGTGTCCTCCACCCAGTGTGGGGCACAAGTCGGGGCCACGGCCAGTGCAGGTGGGACGATGCGGCGGCGGCTGAGTCGCTACGATAATACATTAAATAATATGTTAATCTAAGGTTGTCGTGCACTTTGTATATGCGTATTCACCCGATAGTGTGCCCCCCCACGTCTCCAGCTTGGACCTGTATGCACCATGTCCACACACGACGAGTGCGTCGGTGTGGGTGGCTGTCTGGCGTCCTCGAGCGGCTGACTTAGGTGGGATGGAGGGTGTTTTTTTTTTAAAGCGCTGATTATACTGGCGATACCGCCGACTACAGGGTGAAAGTACTAAGTATCTATGTAAACTTGCCTTCTGCGGGAGAGGTGGCGATCGCAGCTCGCCGAACCAAGTTGTCGCGCGTGAGTGACGTGAGGCGGGGGCCCATAACCTGTTAAACCGTGCACACACGATCAGTAAGGAAGGTAACTAATGCATAAGTAGTTACAATCACAGTCACGCAAAGGGACAGTCACAGAGACAACCAGCCCGAGGCGTGGTGTCGGGACAACAGAAGTGTTTGAGCTGAAGCCTAGCGACAACTCTGTACCAGTACAAACAGGTTATCGGTATGTCCGATCTAGACATGTAGTAATCATATCTAGAGAATAGCATACAGTAGCTATCTGCAACTAATAACTATAAGGTATTACTTACAACATGTCCACGAGTGGACAACCTTTGTCTACACGGACGGCTCAAAAAAGGGCCGCAGCTACCCACCCATACTCACGCATCACTTCCCTCAAAATTCTAGTCACCTTTACACCACCAATGCATATCATGAATAGGGCCGAACTTGCAGCAATAGAGCTTGGGGAATTTCTGGAATTTATGCGGAGAATTCACAACACTTGCCTCCTCCCCTTGAACAAAAATCTAAAATGCCCAATGTGCGGACAATTCATTAGCCATGGCCATATGGCGGGAAATTGCCCCGCAGTGTCAGGCCTCCGGCAGGACCGCCACAATAGCGCACTTCAACATTCAACCTTACTAGAACATACAAACATTCAACATTCACATGACTAGAACATGCCGTTGATTACGGAACTTACAAGTTGGGGCTAGATTGTGAAACGCTACTGTCCAACCTCTCCGAAGTGTGCTAGGGGTTGTACTCCCTCTCCATGGAGTTTCTTGTGCGGTATTATGGCGGGCAATACCCGGTGTATTTTAAAGGTTGGTGTATGGTCGAGAGGAGAGGTGATTTTTTTTGCGTGTTTTGATGCGGCATATGAGAATCAGGTAGTGCAGCCATTGGATAGTGTGGAGATGGAGTAGGAAGAGGATGCGAGTGGTTTCGGGGGGTGCTTTCATGATGATTTTACCCGGGGATTATTGCGGAGGGTAAGGAGCGATGTGAAAATGGCAATCGTGGACGTGCTAGGGGTACTAGTGCGACTCATGACGGTGGGGAGGATGTCAATCTTAGTGCCGGGCCAGTGTTGGCCGAGGGCGTTTGCGAAAGGGGTGTATTTGTTACGGATGAGTTGTGAGGTGTGCGATAGGCTGTAGTATGTGCAGTACTTCCATTCCCCGATATGAATCTTTGAATTGAGGAGTAGCGGCGACGAGCGTTCGAGTGTCCAACGAACATGGGGTCTAGTAGCCGGATAAAGTCGGGTTTGTGAGCGGGGCGGGCGGAGTGAGGAGGGGAGGAGGTCCTCATGGAGGATAGCGGGACATGGTGTGAGGGAATCGATGGAGTTGCCTTCGCCAACGTCAACCATACGGGTTGGCTTATCGGCAAAGGCGGTGAGTGATAGTCGAGGGGGGTGGCGGTGAGTAGAGGGAGGGGGTCGAAGGTTTTGATGGGCTTACTACCAAAATATTGGCGGTGTTGGTTTCTCATCGGCAGCCGTTGTGGCGCTCAAGTAAGGGGAAGAGGAGTTGGAGTGCACTATTGTGTGAGGTGCTACTTTGGTTAGGCTAAGTTGGCAACCTTAGACTAATAGTAGAACCTTATCTCTGGATCTAATTATACAGCGTAGAGATAATTAATAAGATTGTCTTAGGAACATGGTTTCTTACAATCTGGGTGTGGCGAAAATCTGGTCTGTACCGGTCTCTCCCTCTCTACCAGTAAGTCCCCATCTTAAATATCCACACCTCAGGTGTTCTAGAAACAGCCTTAGAACATGTAGCTTGTGCTGTCTGCTAACTAAACCAAACTATTACTAGTGATACAGATTACCTGAGATTATATGTACCGTCTATCTAACCTTATCGCACAAGCTCTTAGAACTATCTAGAAACGAACTATCTAGAAGAGATACTGCTAGTAACTCTGTATTGTCGAGGGAAAATGCGTTAAAATCCGTTCCTTACACAGTTTAAGGCCGGTTCTTAGATGAACTTAGCCACCATCCGCGAAAGATCGAGGGAAAATGCGGCGATACAGTTGTACTGCCGTGATGACAATAAAAGAGTCACTGAATATCGCTGAGATACAAGTACCATTTAGAAGAAATAAATAATGTCAGATACTAGTAGCACTTAGCTAAATGGCTAGGATATGACAATTGTGTCGGACTTGTCAAAGCTTCGACATCAGGGGACAGTTCCCTACCATATGCCCATTGCTGATGAATTGCCCACGCATGGGGCGGCGTAAGGTGGGGTTACATGTCAGGAGGCGGGTGTTGTGTACCCTCCATATGTCCACTTGTCTGTGTGTGAATTGGATGGTGGTGAGAGAGGTGGCGGCACGAGCGAGGAGGGTGCCATCCTTAGTGGTATGGGCGAGTGGGGTAGGGATGTGTTTGATGCTGCATTTGTGGGCATCGAACTTGAGGTTGGTGTAGCGGAGGTGTCGGAATCGGGAACGGATAGTTATTGGTAGGTTTTGATGTTAACTTGAATTGTGGGTGGATAGATGGATGTGGGGGTGTTAAAGTCATGCTTCCCATCTCCACTCAAATAGCGTACCAACAAGCCAATTGTGCGGGGTGGACCTCGTCGCCTAGGGTTTACCAAAAGGTTATAGGAGATGCTGGTGCAATGAGAAACAGAATCGGCAGTAGGATGGTACGAATAGTAGCGATAAATGCTTCCAAAATATCCGCTAGTTGAGGTACTCGTGAAAAAACAAATTGTGGAAGAACTTCTACGTACGAATAATTGCACACTTCCGCTAACGTGTTCGCATGCCAAGTCGTTCACGCAGTAGCGCTCCGTCGTCTTTCCGTGGCAACTAAACTAATATAGATAGTCTAGATGCGAGGAGAGCGCGCAATAGTCGCATCCATCTATCAACCCACAAGGGGGTCGGGTGTGGTGCCTATAGAAGTGAGAAGGAGAGAGATGGCGGCCGGCGAAGGCACCGGCAGGGCCGGCCGACCGGCACTAATAGATAGGGAATAGAGTACCGCTAATAGCGTAACACTAAGTACTAGGATGGCAAATAGTTACCTTGTACAAAAGCAATAGGCAACGGGGATGCTAGTGCTAGCATAGTCCCTCAATGTAGCCGAGGTCTTGACGTCGTCCTAGCCTGCGTCGAGGAAGGCGCCATCTTGGTCGAAGGTGTAGTGCTTGTAGCGTGTGTCTCAGACTGGGTAGGTGTACCTACATGCGCTCACATGAACGTGCTGCTACCGGCGTGTTGCCGATATGAAGCGGTTCCAAATGTACTGCGTAATGTACTATTCTGACATGTAGCGGGAAAAACTGTCCACGGGCGAATTAGCCGACGCATGAGAGCGACCGGCGAGGAAGAAGCATAGCCAACAAGGTTGTTAGGAGCGTGTAGGCACGCAAAAGCATGGACGGGCGGTGCTCGTGTTGACTCCCCCCTTTCGCCGTGGGGAAGGTTAGCTCCCCGCTAAGTTAGGTGAGCGTTGCGGCATTGCCTCGTGAGAAAATAATAACAGTACTAATTAAAGTACGCACGGGCCGAATTTTCGCGGGTCGGTTTTAAACAACTAGATCCGGTCGAGAGCATCGGTAGGCTAAAGGTTAGGTGAGACTGAAAGCTGGGTAGGGCGAGCTTGGCGCCGGGCGCTTTATACATGCTCTTCTCCCTTTTACGTGGGAGATGGCAAGACAGTCGCGGGCAACTAGCTCCAAGGCGGAGCGTGGTGTCGGTTGGACGATGAGTTACTAGCGCGGCGCCAAGCGCATTACACACGCTCTACTCTTTTTTACGTGTGAGTAGGTAGGACTAGCGTGGCGCGGAGCGCTTTACACACGCTCTTCTCTAGTGGAACTTGGTGGAGAGCCAATAACTACTCGGGATTGGGAACGAATAGTTACACGTAGGTCGTGCCGGCCCCACAAGGGGAGCGGGTGTGGTGCCTAGAGAAGTGAGAAGGAGAGAGATGGCGGCCGGCGAAGGCACCGGCAGGGCAGGCCAACTGCCACTAATAGATAGGGAATATAGTACCGTTGGTAGCATGACACTAAGTACTATGATGACAAATAGCTACCTTGTACATAAGCACTAGGCAACGGGATGTTGGAGCTAATATGACGGGTGTGGGGTCGCCTTGTGGTGTGGTTATGATTGTATGTGGCCAAGGATAGGTGCCGAAAGACACCTCCGAAATTGAAATAATTGAAATTGTTTACTACATGTGCCGGAAAACTCGACCGACTGCTGTCTATCGAGCCATTCTACTTCGCCATTCAGGACTTATTAGCAAGTTGGGCCCGGGTCTCTTCGACCAGGTATACCTATCGACACGCCTAGCTTCAATGTGTGTCGACGTTCCTCGGGAGTTAAAAAACTGTAAGCAACCGCAGTAATTGCCCCAATCCCCCGCCTAAGCACTAACAACGTAATAATTTTGTAATCAAGAAAAAAAGATCTAAAAATAAATCTACTTGTCGAGAAATGCAAAACAAAACTGCTGCTCGACCTTCACGATGCACGGCCTGCTCCCGACGAACCGTTCGGGAGGGACGACGGGCCAGCCTAATCTAGCTCCAGCGTGGCTTCGGTCTTGCCGAAGGTAGGAGGGGAAAGGCTGGCAAAAAACCCCTCCTCACGCGGTCGCTCGTCGATCCCGCCGCTCCATCCCGTAAACCCCGCCCCAAGGTCTTGCCGCGTCCACCGACGCGACGGTCTTCCTTGTCGAGGTCCCCCGTCACCTCGAGGACATGTGGGGGGGGCCGAGACACACAAACATAGAAAAAAATGGGCGCTCTTGCCTTTGCGCCTGAATTTTCCCCGCTCATTTCCTCGGTTTTTCTCTGTCTGGTGCCCGGGTACATGTCGCTTATTCCGACATGTGGCCGTACCCTCCCCCCTATGATCGCGCGTCCACCGAGCAGCCTTTGCTTGAGCGGGGGCCTCCGCGCTCACCCGGGCCCACGCTCAAGGAATCCTAGGATTATGTAGTTCTCTCGGGGCAGTGGGTGTCGAAGAGAGGGGGGGGGGGGGGAGGTCACCGTAGCCGGATCCGGCGGGCCGCGGGTGCTCGACGCCGGGTACGGACATTATTTTAATTTCCGAAAAATCCCTCCGTACAGGGCTTTCCGGCGGTGGCTGATCATGAGGATCGCCGCCGCCTCACATGGCCGCTCCTCCGTCTGCGACTGGCCACCGGCATGTGCCCTGTCTTGCCTCACCCCTCGGGAAGGTTCGACAGGCACACGGCTGGTCGACGGCTAGCGAGCGCCCTTTCCTGGCGCTGCTTCCCGGCTGTCCACCACCAGCTCCAACACCCGCTTCCCACCGCTGATCCGGCCGTACCCTCCTCGCCATAAAACGATGCCGTAGTACATGCCCCACCCCTCAAAGTAAGACTGTATTTAGGAGTATTTGTATGTATAAAAACACATCGGACGGGCCGAGCGGGAGATCTTGGTGCCGGTATCGCACAGAAATTATTTCTTTCAAAAGCCCTATGTACATGGCGTTCCCGACAGATGCTGATTCTGCGGATCGAGCTGTCGGCCCTCTTAGCCCCCTACCGTGCCAAGCATGGCACGGCTACGGGGTTTCCAGCGCCCACCACGGGGAGGGGAGGGGATGCCGACGGGCCTGCGAGCGCACCCCCCTCCGGGGCCGCCGCCGCTGCGCCGCCGGCGGGCGCCACACCTCCGAACTTAAGTGTAAGTGGTGTCGGGTGGGAGACCGTTTGCGACTTGGTTGGCGAGCTCGTCCGCGAGGTCGTTACCTAGGGAACGGATAAGAGCTTTATTTTGCCGAGATGAGTACGGATACCGGAAGCTCGGCGAGTTTTGATACAGTGTGTGATTGATTCGAGCGTGTCGCGGTGGATGTCATGTCGATAGAAGATGGGGCAGTGCATGTAGCCTTGAATGAGTCGGAGCGACCATGCGCTATCAATAAGGAGGTGTACGTGCCCGAGTTTGAGCCCGACATCGATGTTGGCTAGTTCCGCTCGGTTAATGTTGTGGGAGGATGGGGTGGAGGTTACCATATTTTTTGAGTCGGGTGTCGGTGGCCGGGTGGGTGGGTGCCGCTCTAAGTGGAGAGGAGCTGCCTTTCTTGAAGCCGTCGGTGTATACAAAGTCATGCTAGTTCCAAGCGAAGACACCTTTCGTGGGGTTGTACGTCATCGTCGTGTTGCCCAAGAGGGGATATATGAGGGGTTTAGATGGGTTGTGAGGGGGTAATTTATGCCGGCTGAGTGTGGCGTGTATTGCTCGATTTGTTGCGGGGAGGCGTGGTGCGGGAGGGGAAGGGAGTATGTGTCCCATACAACGATTCGAGTATGTTGTGAACGGCTGTGAGTGTTGAGTGGGAGAGCATGGTGGCCATGGCAAGGGGGTTAGCTACGAGGTAACCGTCAATTTTCCCGCGTGTGCCGAAGGGAGTTGGCTTGAGGATGCCATTATATTGGTCCGGGGGAAGGAAGGTAGCTGCGTCGTTTGGGAGAGCGTATGGTTGGTGCGTGAATGGCGAGTTATTGTACTATAGAGTGGCGGTATATAGTGTGTTCCCAACGGGGGGGATGAGGAATGTGGCGCTGGGTGAATGTGAGGAGGTGGAGCGAGCACTGGTGATGCCGTGTTCCATGGTCCGGCACACGCTCTACTCTTTTTTACGTGGGAGTAGGTAGGACTAGCGTGGCGCCGAGCGCTTTACACACGCTCTTCTCTAGTGTAACTTGGTGGAGGGCCCATAACATGTCGGGATCGGGAACGAATAGTTACATGTAGGCCCGGCCGGCCCCACAAGGGGGCCGGCTTTGGTGACTACAGAAGTGAGAAGGAGAGAGATGGCGGCCGGCGAAGGCACCGGCAGGGCCGGCCGACCGCC
Organism: Tetraselmis chui; assembly: GCA_026401115.1. Classification (NCBI taxonomy): domain Eukaryota; kingdom Viridiplantae; phylum Chlorophyta; class Chlorodendrophyceae; order Chlorodendrales; family Chlorodendraceae; genus Tetraselmis; species Tetraselmis chui. Next base: position 101,913 of record JAPMLY010000109.1, read on the forward strand.
ACTAATAGATAGGGAATAGAGTACCGCTAGTAGCATGACACTAAGTAATGTGATGACAAATAGCTACATTGTACATAAGCACTAGGCAACGGGATGCTAGTGCTAACGCGTACCCATGTGTGTTCATGGTTTTATGCATGTGGTAGACAGTGAGTTGTGCCGAACACTAACCTAAATGCACGTATAGCCTCATCCCCCACAAATACACCCCTCTTGCCAATGCACTCCGCTCCCATTAGCATGGAACCAAAAAAGTTCACCCCTATCGTCATGAGCCACAAAGGCGCCCCATTCTCCCTTCCCATATTCAGCATAGACTCTCTTATCGACTCCCGCGCTAAACCTCCTAGCAATCCGACTCCTCCCTCCACCCTAGACACCACCCGCATTACTTCCCGTCTACACATCCACACAGTCCGCATTTACCACGACTCACTCCGTATTAACCGCATCAAATCCCTTGCTACTTACAAACAATTTCACCGCAAACCCCCCTCCTTCTCACCTACAAGGCCCACCACCCAGTACTCCACACCTCCCCAGACCCTCCCATGCGAGAGTAAAGCCCCCAAAACAACTTTAGAGAGGATGGACAAGGAGAACCCCGGTCTGAATTTTGTATACTAAGTGTCCTAGATGGCTTGTGCAAGAAGGCCTTGAGACAACCACCAGGGCACAACGGGTAAGTGTTGCGAATCATTAAAATCTTGGTTAGAAATGCCATCGATGTCGACAATCGAAAACATCAATACCATCAACATCGATGTTTTGAGTTGTCGATAGCATCCACACCCAGGTGATCCCCAACCCTAGGGTGAGAGTAAGCAACAAAGGGTACAACAGATAAAACGCCCCACCCCTCCGGGATGATCATTTCCCGCGCCTCATCACTTCCAACCTCCTTCCCTCACCCTTTGAGGCTCTTTGAATAAATAATTCAACACCACATCCATAAGCTCTACCCCCTTCAATCCCTCGGCGAATCAGGGTTTTACACGAAGCCCTACTTTCTCCCATTGTTCCCCATTCCGGTCCGACGAAACTCTGCAAGTTCAGGCCTCGGTCCAACTCTAGGCTTACTTGAAAGCCTCGAACGTATCATGTGCCCTTGCCGCCCTCCCCCCCTTCCACTCGCCGCCTTTCGCCATCACAATACGTTACATCCCGCGAGTGGTGCAAGATCCGGCGATGCACAGGCAAGGGAAAGAATGATTCGGCACGCTACAATCCATGGCACACTACAAATGGGTTCAGTGGATAACAACTACAACTGTAATGACAACCCTTGCCTGCAACAATTTACCCACAACGGCAGCAGAGCATGTGACACCTTCGAGCGTTTCCCCACTGAACTACCTTACTACTCCCTACATTCTAACCTTGCCATTTATTCCCTAAACACATTTTATATACTTCGTCTAAATATGTTACCTATTCTCACAGGGGGGGGGGGGGGGGGGGGGGGGCTAATCATGCGGTGGCAAACGCAGGCACACCACCACCCTCTTCCTGCGGCTCGCCCACTGTTTGCTCTGCCTCTTGAGGCGCCGCGGGGCTGCCATTCGGACTGACCTCCATTGCAGGGACGGGTATCCGCTCCGGCGGGGAGGCCCCACCCGCCACAAGAGGCGCGCTCGCACCCGTTGGCTTCGTGGACTGTTGCGTCGCCACCGCCTTCTTCACAGCCTAAATATCGCACCAACCACACACAGCCCGCCGTCGCCTCAGTACATCCTAAACTCGGGGGGCACCTGGGGTCCCCTTCTTCCCAAAACTTAAAACAAAACAAAACAAAACAAAACAAAACAAAACAAAACAAAACAAAACAAAACAAAACAAAACAAAACAAAACAAAACAAAACAAAACAAAACAAAAACATAGTATACATAAATAAATATGAATGAATCGAAAAAGGAACCCAAACAAGCGACAATAAGGGAAAACAATTCGATCTAAAACCAAAGATATCCACAAACAAAAGAAGGCAAGACTGAATGAAATGAAAGAAAGTACAAGACACAGAAAGCAAGTAGAAAGAAAGCTGCCCTTAGCAATCACAGATGGCAATAAACCGGGAGAGACCAGGGGGTGGGAAGAGGTTAACAAGCAACACCTTTTCGCTGATACGCCCCTCGATGACGTCGTTCCCGGAGATGGCCCGCGCGATGAAGAGCGCGGTGTCTGGGCAGTTCCAGTAGGAGAAGTGCGCCATGATGGCGGAGAGGTATTGGTTCTCCGCCGGCGCGTCCTGCAGCACAAAGTCCAGACGACCCGCCGCGCCGCGCCCGCGCTTCTCCTTGCACTCCCGACCGTCCGTCAGCCTCCACACCGGATTGTATGGCTCCTGGTCAGCCAACCCCGCGCCCCCCTCACCCTCTCCCTCCCCCTCCCGCTCAGCCTCTTTCCTCCCTCGCATAGCGGACAGCGCACGCGAGGTACTCACTGCATCACAAGGCGCGGCAGCTCAGCTCAGTTTCACCCCTCTCGCACTCAACGACACGAAACAAAGTATATAATGTACGACAGGGGGTGAGGGTGAGGCAGCGTGCCTTTCATGTTGACGAGCGTGGACAGCACGTTGGCCTGCGCCTGCTGGATGTTGTGCCCCACGTCCTCCATAAACTCCTGCGTCCCGATGTGGATACGCTTGCCGCCGCGGAAGGGGATGTACACCGGCCGCCGCCCCTGCGCCCCCTCCACTGCCAACGGCTCAATCCTGCGAAAAGAGACCGAGGCACACACGTCATGGCAGTTCCATGCCAAGTGGGAGAGAGACATGCATGCGAGAGGGACCGGGCTTCTGGGCACTGCAAACACCCAGAAGCCGAGCTGTTCTCGGGTTAAAACTTTGGGTTTTGGTCCTTAAAACACACACGGAAACGAGGAACACGCTTCATGGCAGGCCAAGGTGGATGGGAAGGCATGTATGCAAGAAGCTGAGCTGCTCGTGCATTGTTGTTGTGGGTGTTTGGGGTGAGGGGGGGTGGGGTCTCACCGGTAGGCGCAGGGGTCGAAGGGGTGATAGATGTTGTAGAGCCGCTTGCATGCTGGCAGCGCGTCGCCGTAGCCGCCCGAGAATGGCATCACCTCCTTCGCCCCCGCTGACCCCAGCGAACGCCCCTGTCACCGAATCACATAGAAAAGGCACAGACAAGCCCCAGAGGAGGAGGGAACCAGCTCAGCAGCATGCCTCCTCCACAACAAATCATCAGCAGCCCAATGAGAATCAGGAAGAGATTGGCGTGAGGTAAGGGCAAGGTGGCGGCTCACCTTCGAGGGGTCCACCCCGCGGAGCGCGAGGAAGAGGCCCAGCGGAGAGCCCAGTAGGATGAGCTTGTCCACTGAGAAGTGGAGCGTGGGGTAGCGCAGCTCTGCGTCCGGCTCGCGCCCCCCGACCCCGACCCCGCTCACGTCACCACCGCTTCCGCTTCCGCTGACGTCCAGATCACGAACGTACACAGCTGACGGCGAAACCCGCATCTGTCTGGGGCCGACTGCTACTGCACAGCAAAAGAAACACCAGGCAACAGCCTGAGAGAGGAGGTGTACATGACGAGAGAGAGAGTGAATCTTAACTCACATATTCACTAGTTCACTCCCCCACCCACACACGCTCTCACATACACTCTCACTCTCTCTGTCTCACTCAACCGCTAATCACACTCGCACATTATTTTATTACCTATATGAGGGAAGAGTAACTGGGGTGGAGGCCATTTGGAGGGAGGTCTCACCCCCACTGCTGCCCTTCGCTGCTGCAAGCTCCAGCTTCAGCGCCAGCACCTCTTGCTCCAGTGCGTCTAGCAACATCTGCTTCCCCTCCAGGTCGCCCGGCTCCGGCTGCGCTGTGCCCATCGACAGCCGCCCACTGGAGCCGAGAAACTGATTCTCTGCTGACGCCAGTCAATCCAACCGAACGAAAGTATGGATGTCATAAACATGACAGTGCAGAAAACAACAAATGTGACGAACCAATGTTACAATAGCATGACAGACGTGACGCAGTCACTGGTGAGTGCGGAAGTACGGCGGCTGCTACTAGCGCGCACCTTTCACTGGCGAGCTGTCTCTCTGATCCACATCCCCACGGGCGCCGCTCTCCACGGCAGCGACCTCCGCTGCGCTCAGCGCCGCCATCTGAGCGTTATCATTTGACAGGAGGCGGTACATGGAGGGCTGGTGGCACAGAATGTCATAGCACAGCACGCTACCCAAACTGTGCGCCACCACGTTCACATTGCCCTGCGGCAACCAATGCAACGCGGTCAGATCAGCACACAGCCAAGACCCCACCCCATCTTCCCTACACCTCCCCTCTCGCTCACGCTCCCCACGCTCTGAGCGCCACAGAGCTCAGAACCAAGAAACGCCCCCCCCCCCCCCCCCGCCCCCCCGAGCACTCCATACGAAATACTTTATCCCACTTCAGCAAAATGATAAACAACGCAATAGTCATGCGACGCATGTAGTGCATGCCTGCCATATCATCACATCTCCCACGGATAACCCATACTCTTGCCCCCCCCTCCCCCCAACTTCTCTCCTAACTCTTCGCCATATCAGTCAATCTCTCTGCTTACGTTCTACCCTTCCTCTTGTGTCCCTCAGCCTGCTCCGTCATCCCCTTTCTCACCTGGAACCCAGGGTTGCGGCGGACAAATCGAAGGTATACATCGTTGAGGTTGGCGGAGACGGAGGACACAATGTCGCGGTGGTGCAGAGGGGTGAGATAGAACAAAACCTCGACCTGCAGAAAGGGTTACGTATGGGCCACACAGCAATGAGGACAGTCACAACGTCCTGGATGAATGGCGCTGTCGCTCTGCGCTAGTTAAGCTAACCAAAAAAGCCATAACAACCAAACATCATCTCATTCAAAAGAGGGGAGGGAAGGGGGCGGGGATGTTTACGCACCGCGGTCTGATGAATAACGCTCCGGAGCGCCTTGATGCCACCCGGCATTATCTTCTCTGCCAGAGCGTCAACCTGAGGGAAGGCAGTCAGGAGCACCAGTAAAGAAGTACACTTGTGAGTGACGGCAGGGGGAATGGAAAGGGCCGCAATGAGGGAGACTTAAGGATGAAAAATGGGGGCAGGGAACTGTGTGTGCTGGGTAGCGGGATGTCTGTGTACGTGAAGGGTGAGGCACAGTTCGTGGCAGCATGTGCGGGAGTCGAGCCTCTCACATCTAGTGACAGATTTTTGCGCCACTGGACAGGAAGCAGCTCCACACGGCCGCCTTGTTCTCCAACTTGCTGCGGTCACATGATTAAAGCATACAAAAAATGAGTGCAGCGCATACATTAACGGCGATGTCACTCTCAATATCATTCAATGGATTGCAGTATCTCCCCATCCCGTAAATAAACACCACGGGTGCTAAACATAATATCATGCCGTACCTCTCGATGCATCACGCGAACCAGGTCGCGCATAATGTCGGTGTCATGCGCGATGTTGGAGCCCTCAACATTTTGCCCAATTCCGTGCGTCACCAGCACCAGCGACGCGACTGCCTCTCCCGCTGACACATCGTGTTTCTGCGTAGCGGTAGCATCATTGGACACGAGTCTCATGGATAGGATGAGCAACATGAATGCTGGGCGGGGCAGCGGGACAGGACCGATGCATACACACACACACACACACACACACACACGCGCGCGCGCGCGCGCGCTTTCTCTTACTTTTTCTAACTTTTCGCATAGCATATATACACTCTATCTCTCATTCACAAGCAGACACACATACTCTCTCTGACATCTACACAGACACGTGCAGACGCACACACACACACACACACACACACACACACACAAAAAAAAAAAAAAACAAGCGCACACATACCGCATGCTCCTTTGCTTCCTGTTGGTCGACGTGCTTCTCCTTGCTATAGCCACGGCGGAGAATATCACCTGGGACCCTCACACCTGGCATGTGAGTCACACGGGTTCTTCTCAGCTTCCACTCCCCTTTCAAATCCCTTGACATTCTCCCCAAGGCAAAATCATATCGACAGTTACGTGCTGAGAGAGGAGGGAGAGGCAATATATGACCTCGTAGGCCGCGCCACATCTTGCCCATCGTGCTGGTGTGGCACAGGTACATTTCCTCCTGACTCACCATCAGCGCATAGTGCCCCGGCCCCTCCAGCGCGGTCAGCTCCACCCTTACGCCCTCCACATCCCCGTCGCTCACGCGAGCGATTCGGCGATTCCAAATCTATCCACACCATCCCCAAAACTGCTCAACCCCCGCCAGCTGGCCCCTACCCCAGTTCAACATCACGCTGTGACCATACAACACTTACGTGATTAAGTGAGAGTGCAGGTTGGGGACTCACTCGATTCCGAAAAGCCTCCTCCAGCTGATCTGCCAAGTTTTCGCGCAGAGGTGTCCAATGCCCACCACCCCCACGGTCCACAAACCTTCGTAATCGGAGCCACTCCTCAAATTCAGTCAGCAAAACGCTCGAAAAGCCATCCATGCAGAGTATGTATGACAAGGGGATCACTGGAGCAGGAGCAAAAGCTGGAGGAGGGTTCACCAGGAGCCACGCTGCACGCGGTGTCTGGATCCAGGCCAATAGCAATATTTAAGACAACGGGTGGTGAGGTCCACCTCTTGGTACCCCCCACGCACCAGGACGTTTTTGTACTCCTCCTCCCCGTCCTCCTCATCTAGCTGAAGCAGAAGGAAACACTGACGTCAGCCCTAAGCGATAATTGTGGAAAGTTCAGCGTAGAATGAGCGGGGAATGGGTGGCATGAGTGCTTGAGGTGAACAGTTAGCAAACCTGCCACGTCACTGCGACTGCTGCAGAACTTGCTGCCTGGCCGGAGGGGGAGGTAGAAGGGGTGCCCTTGCTGGAAAAGGGGCGTCCAGGGGTGCCCCCAGCTGGGGTAGGGGGTGCTGATGCCTCTCCCTCCTCGGGCGACCGCTTGTTGGTGCTGCGCCGCTCTTTCTCGGCTGCCATCTCCGCCACCTCCTGCCACCAGGCGCGATCAAGTTCCTCATGCCGTTGTCTGTTCCCCCCCCCCCCCCCAGCACCACACACACACACACACACATCACCAGCAGCGGAAACACCTCAGCCCCGGTGGGTTATTTTCCCAGTCTGCGGAATATGAGTGAGAGCAAAAAATCGTGGGTCTGCAGCGCCAGTGGTGCACCACGGCAGCAGCACCTGTAGGCGACCTCCAGCGCAGCGGAGTCGCCATCAGAGAATCGGTTGAGGTCCCCTCGGCTGGGAATCTCCGCGCCTAGAGTATATCCATCAACACACCACATCAGTGACGGCTTGAACGAGGTTGAAGGTGGCTCGCTGAACGAGAAAATGAGGCTGAGATTGGGGGTGCACAGGCCAGATGACATATGTGAGGATATATCTATGGGTTAAGGAGGTGGCAGTTATCAATTGACAGCTGATACTCTTGAATATTTGCCTCTCTCAGTTTTTGACAGCAGCTGCATCCGAAAAGGCTTTACATGAGGATCAAAGCAACAAGTGATGGGACGATGAAGTCGAGGTGAGGGGTGAGGAGGTAAGGAGGGGCAGCAGTTGGGGGCGCAGTGACACGGCTTTAGGGAGAAAATGTGGGTGGCTTGGGGTTCTGCTTGGAGCGGGAAGAAATATTGAGGTAGCGAGCTTGGCTAAGGCAGAAAGCAGGGGGTCCGGTGGAGGCTGCACGGCGCACCCCTGGTGCTGTAGCCCGCTTTCCCCCAAAACCACCGCACTTCCTCCACCCCCAACTCCCGCAGCACCGGCAAGTCGCCGTCGCTCCCACTGTCGCTGTCGCTACCACCGCCGCCGCGGCCGCTTTGGGAGTGCGACATCACGGTCTCGCAGCAGGCACAAAGATCGCGCGCGGTTGGACTCCAGTCAGTGCTCCGCTTTCACCGGCGATGCAGTGTTGCGAGTGCGAGTGAGATCATCGTCATCAGTCCGACGCGGCACAGCGACACACACAGCGCCGCTATCACCACTCAGTGTTTCCCGTACATTATCCGTACCAAAAGGGGCGCACCGTACACATAGTCCCCAGTCAATATAAATATATTATGGAAAGATTAATATCATCCGGCCATCCGCTCATTACTGCAAATGGCGGATATTCTCGTCACTACTGATGCTTCTATTTTGGGAAAACGGGGACCAGACTCGTGCTACCCGTACGGTACCTTGCCTCCATTAAATAATTCAATCGTTATTTTCATATCATCTGACGACCTTCTCATCCTAAAATCTCAGTTAGTAGTAGTACAGAATTTTTTTGAAACAATTGATAAAGAATTACAGCAATTTGGACAAATAGTAATTCAAAAATAAAGGCATATGTGACGATGTGATCCTCTTGTCACTCTTGCCCTCTTGTTTCCCCTCCCACTTTCCCTGTCCGTGCTCATCTGGTTCTTCTTGTAAGCAATGATCTTACATATGTGACGATGAACTCTTACATGTACACAGTTTAAGGCCGGTTCTTAGATGAACTTAGCCACCATCCGCGAAAGATGGGCGAGCCAGATGGGCGAGCGCAAAGCAGAGAGTGCCAGTGCTCGGGGGTTGCACCGGCTTAAGGGGCTGCCGCTAGCTAGTGCTGCTGGGGGCAGGGCATGGGGCGTTGCGCTAGGCGTTTCCTCAGTCCTCGAGGGTCACCTCGAGGACTGGGTGAGACGCGCCGCTTTTACAGTAACGCTTTACCGTTCAGGTTTGCGTTTTGTCACATATGTAAGTAAGTTTTGCAAACCTCTAGATTTAAAACCAATCTGACTATTTACACGAGGGCACGTTTTGCCAGTATGTAATAAACCGGAGGTTTAGCGCAGCCTAGTCTTGATGAAGCGGTTTAGCGGGGACGAGCCAGCCGAAGTACTGCCAAGCCGCTGGGGATGGGGTCATGGTAGGGTCGATGTATTTCCCTTCTGTGACAGAACTGTTCTTGGCCCAACCACCCATGTATTTGACGACGTGGAGTGGGGTCCCGATGCAACTAGCGGCGGAGGCCGCCCCTTTACGGAGGCTGTGCGATGTCCATTTAAATCCGCTCGGAGGTGTGGCGCCGACGGCGTCGCATGCGTCGCGGAGCCAGGCGGAGAGAGTCGCAGCTGCTTGCCAGTCGCTGGAGTTTTCGTAAGGTACGAAGCTCCATAGTGCGGCGGGAGGGGAGCTGTTGTAGAATTTCTTGCAGTAGGCGGTCCGCTGAGTGCAATAATATTCCAGTAGGTCGGCCAGCACCGGATTGGCAGTAGTTGGGATGGCAAGGATAGGCTTGTCGACCGCGCTGCGTCTCTGATCGCCCTTAGCTTTGCGTATGAAAAGCCAGATTTTCTGCGAAGGTCGGTCGACGACAAGGTCGCCTGATAAACACCTTACTCCCGACTCGGCCCGGCAGAAGAACGCATAGGTAGTGCAAACTGCCAGCAGCGCTCGAAAACGAGCGATGAGGTGGCGGGAAGTAGGAGTCCACTGGAGGTGCGTACTGAGCGTAGCGGCCGCGGTGAGTAGCGAGAGGGCGAGCGGAGCTGGTAACGGTAGGCGCGAGTCCGCCGCCTGTAGTCGTTGCTGTTGCATCTCGAGTCCGCGACGCGCGTCGGCCAAGAGTTCGCCGACGGCGATAGGCTGCTGTTGGTGGTCGCGGAAAAACTTGTTGATCGCCGAGTAGTACTGCTGTAGCGATGCGGCAGCGACAGTACCTTGCAATCCCAACCAGGCCGTGTAGCGAACGACCGATTGAGTAGTAGCCTGTAGCGGGTGAATATTTTCCTCGTGGCAGAACGCGGCAAATTGACGCAAGCCGCTGTCGTAGTTGGCGTACGTGGTCGGGGCTAAGGAGCTGCTTAACAGGTGTAGCGCAGTGGTACCGATGAGGTCGGTGCCCAACAGGTTTCGCAGTCCGGTAGTCATGCTAGCAGTCCACGGTGCGTGTGCGTCGGGTGTCCGTAAGGTGTAGCGGGCAGGCCTTGTGGGCTTGTTCGCTTGCGTAACCATTGCGCGTAGGTCTGTGAGGCTGGCGTTTGCAGTCCGTAGCGTGCGTCCTATTGCGCCCCTGCGGGTGTGGAGCCAGGCCGGCGTGGCAGTCGAAAAGCCACGACGCTCCATCCTGGTCGTCCGACCCCCTCGCGTGAGCCTAGCCGACCGGGAAAGAACAGGTCTCGCGACGGGGGGTAGTGAATAGTCTCGACGGCTGAGCTGTGGAGGTCTTGAAACCACGGTGCGTGAGGCCAGTACGGGGCGATGACGGTAGCCGCTGCTCCTGATTGGCGTAGTTTTGCACAGAGGTCGGGAAGGGCTGACCACGGGGGGTTGCAGTAGTTTATCTCTCGTTGCCATGCGGTGTCCGGGAGGTGTAGACAGTCGACGTCCTCGCATTTGGGGTCGCGCCATCGGGCGTTGAAACGTGGGAGTTGAGCGTTTTCCATTGACGCGAAGCGGTCGATGGAGTGTGGTCCCCACGTTGACTGAAGGTAGTCGAATATTCGAGGGTTGAGCTGCCAGTCGTCGCGGTCGAGCTCCCGGCTTAAGCTGTCGGCCCAGATGTTCGCCGCTGATCGGATGTAGCGGGGCCGGATGCGGATGTCGTTGACGTCGAGTAAGTGCCAGAGCCTGCGCAATTCGGTCATCATGACCGGTGAGCGCGTAGTCAACTTGGAGAGCGTAGCCACGACGGCTGTGTTGTCCTCGTGTAGTAGGACGTGTCGGCCTCGGAGTTGTGGCAAAAAGGACTCGATCGCGAGACGAACGGCGCGGAGTTCCTTCCAGGTGATGTGTTGCTGGCGGTCGTCGTCGTACCAAAACCCGCGGGCTTGGTAGGCAGGGTTGTCGTTCAGGACGGCGCCCCACCCGTAACCACTTGAGTCGGCGTGTAGGTACGCGGTCTCGATCGGTTTGTAGATGGAGCGGCCGTTGTGTTGGTTGGGCACAGTGCGCCACCACTCGAGGTCGCGGCGTAATTGATGTGTCATCCGTACACGTCCGCCCCATCCAGTTCGCGTAGCCAGCACGCAGTGTAGTTCGCGCAGAAAGAAGCGGGCTGGTGCGATGGCGAGGTAGAGGAACTGTGCCTTGCCAGCAAACGCTGCGAGTTGTCTGGCGGGTAGCCACCGAGCGGAAGTAGCTGCGCGGCCGAGTAACGCTGAAGCTTGTTTCGCGAGGGCTTGTAGCTTGTCGATCGGGGCTCGGAATTCGCCTTTGAGGAGGTCGACTGTCATGCCGAGGTGGGTGCCCACTTGGGTGGGCTGCCACAAGCCTTTGTCGGGATTGCGCTGGAGGCCTAGCCGGTTGAGGAGGGTCTCGATGCGGTCGCGTAGCAGTAGAGCTGCGTCGTACGAACTGGCCATGAACAGGAAGTCGTCCATGTAAGGTAGCAGTCGTACTCCGCGCCATCGGACGTTGCGGAGGAAACGTCGTGACGGTTTGTATGGCGTCTCGGAGCCGGCGGTCATCGGGGTAGGCGCCCGACGCAAGTAGTTTGTGAACACCTGGGTTAGCTTGCAAAAATAGTAAGCCGACCCCGACCAGCCCATTGGTAGGCATGCGAGGCGCCACAGCTCGCCGCGGTAGTTGACCGTGAAAAAGTCGCGGTCCTCTTCCCGAATGCCGAGCGTGTAGTAGCCGTCCGCCAGGTCGAGGGAGACGAAGTAGTCGCCTGGGCGGGACAAGTGGCGTAAGTGCTTGAGGGTCTCGCACGACATCTTGAACTCCGCGCAGTAGCTGTTGAGTTCGCGGAGGTCGATGATAAGCCGCCACTTGTTTATACCGGGTTTCGGGACGAGGAACATTCGGGAGACGTAGCGAGGGTTGGAGGCGCGCTCCCAGGCTCCGCAGGCCTCGAAGCGTGGAAGCTCCGTAGCTAGGAAGTCGAGTTGAGGTTGAGTGGCGTCCTTCATGGAGACACCGTGGTTGAAAGGTCGGGGACGTAGGCCGTTTTTGAACTTGACCCGCACGCCATGGCGGATCCAGTTCACGACTTGACCGCTCGCGCCGATATGCTCCCACTCCCGCCATCTTAGCCGCACGCGGTGACGCATGTAGTTGGAGGACGGGGAGCAGGAATCGGAGCGGCGGGTCACACCATCATTTTTTGGTGGTCTTCGCTCCGTCGATGGGTTTAGTCCCGGACGCTGCAGCTGCTGCTGCTGCTGCTGCGGCCTTGCGCTTGTCGGCGGCTGCCTTCTTGGCCTTGGCGTCTTGTCCGGGCGGCTTGTCCGGCGTGACTCGAGCGAACGCTGCTCCAGCAGCTGCTTTGCTGGCGGCATGTAGGCTGACTTCGAGGGTCCGATCGACGAACGCTTGGCGTAGCTCGTCCAGTGCGCTCGAGACCGCGGTAGGGCGTGGGCGGCAGAAACGCTCGTGGGCAAGTTCTGCGAACACTCGGTCCGAATCCGAGCTCGTTTGTCCGCCCTTGGTGAGGCGGAGGAAGCCCAGTCGAGTACGGGCGGCCTCCTCCGTCGCTGTGTGGGTGCGATGACCCGCTCGGATGAGGGCAACGGCCGCCGCCTGCTCCGCTGGTAGAGGAGGTCCGGTTGACAGCGTGTCCAAAGCCTCGCTGATTGCCGCGTTGGCGCAGCTGTCGAAGAAGGCATAGCACCCGAGGTGGAGGTACTCGTCGTACCCCGCTTGAGATTTCCGGTCGTTGAGGAAGCGGGCCGTGTCGTCCGTTAGCGTCCACAGACGAGGTTCGTCGATGTCGCGAGGGGGTCGCTCCAAACCGGCCGGAATGATTTTACCGTAGGAGGCAAAATCGACGAATTCGGGCTCGTGGAGCTCGGGGTCGTCGTTCAGCAGGTCGATAGGCTGCTCAGGGGCTGCCTTACCACCCTCAGTCGCAATGGTCGCGTCAGGGGGAATGGACTGCTGTTGATTCGGAAGCTCGGTCGGGCCTGTTAAACGTTCGAGCTGGGCTAGTAAGGCGGTGTTAGACGCCTGAATCTGCTCAGCTAATCGGAGTTCGAGGGCCGAAACCGCGCTTTGAATCTGTTCGGAGGTACGCTGTTCGATTACAGAGGGGAGGGGGTCGACTCCGGGGGCGGAGGACGACGGCTCAGGCTGCATGATGTTAGACGGCGACTTAGAACGGGGGGAAGTGTCTCGTGACGCTCGAGTGCGCATGAGGCGATGTAAAACTGACACCCTGCTCGACTACGAGAGTCGAGACTGCAATTGCGCGAGCCAGATGGGCGAGCGCAAAGCAGAGAGTGCCAGTGCTCGGGGGTTGCACCGGCTTAAGGGGCTGCCGCTAGCTAGTGCTGCTGGGGGCAGGGCATGGGGCGTTGCGCTAGGCGTTTCCTCAGTCCTCGAGGGTCACCTCGAGGACTGGGTGAGACGCGCCGCTTTTACAGTAACGCTTTACCGTTCAGGTTTGCGTTCTGTCACATATGTAAGTAAGTTTTGCAAACCTCTAGATTTAAAACCAATCTGACTGAAGCACCCAACCTGAATTGGCTGGTCAATCGGAGGTCAAGTAGCGATATAGAGGAATGGCACGTGAAAAGTGGGAGGAGGGGGTCGTGGGAGAGTCGGGGGTGGTGGTGGGGCTGCCGGGGGCGCTTGTCGCCGCGGCCGACCAACTCGACTTCACCGCCACAAAAGTAGGAGGGATGCCGCTGCTACCACCTCGAGCCGTGGACGAGCTAGGAGGTGGAGTGGGGCCCTGTGCTGTTTGTGGCTGTGCACTCGATTTGGTATTTCAGGTGCGGTTCGCGCTATGGAGAGCATTGCCCGACCGTACTGTGTGTTTGAGTTCGCCGTAGCTTTGAGCTTTGAGCCGCCGAGAAAGTAGAAAATGCTCAACTAATTATTCCATAGAGGAAACTATACCTTTCTTCAATCCTGCAGGAGTGTATCAGGAAGGTATCTTCAAACTAGCTGATATATGTTACGAAAGCGGTGAAAGCGCACCCAAAAGAGAAAAGAAAACCCACGAACCAAGGTGTCTTTATGGTAGTACGTGTGTGTATGTGTGTGGATTGGGGAAGGCGCTGTCCTGACTGCTGCCTTGTTCTGCTGTTGTGTTTGCAGGCATACGCGCCTGTGACTGCCTCGATCGCAGGACGGGACATTCCTGAGCGCACCGTGTATGTGTTTGGATGCACGAGGGAGGGCTGTGGCGTCGAGGGCAAGTGCTGGCGGGCTGTGAGGGTGCAAGGCCCAACGTCACAGAGGGAGGTGCATCCAAAGGCGTCGGCGGAGCGACCATCAGAGAGTACTTTGCCAGTTCCGAGAGAAGATGGGCTGAACGCGGAAGAGGGGAGCAGCTGGGGACTCGGGGAGGCCGCAGGTGAATGGGGCAGAGGTGCAATGGTGGGCAAGAACACGTGGGATGTTGCAGGAATGGACTGGGGGATGGGAGAGGATAGTGCCTGTGATCGGACGGATATCGACGAGCTAAGCGCAGGGGGGAATGTGTTCGACTTCAATGATCTCGACAGCGCCCTGGATGGAATGGCGACCCAGGCAGCCCCTGCTGCACCCCCACTGGCGCCAACTGGCAGGGGCAGAGCAGGGCGTGGGGTGCACGAGAAGACTAGTGTCGAGCTTGACCGTCCGACGCGCGTGGTGGGGCTGCCGGAGTTTCACATTTATGCAGAACAGGAGCCGTGTAAGGTTTGCAGATTATATTCTCTTACTGCCCTCCCTTGACACACGTGACAATACCTCGAGGCTCTCTCGGGGGAGAACCACTCTTGCTCAAGTACACCCTCACTCGGAGGCATGGTTGCAGTTTTCTGCTATCCCCATACCATCCAGTAATGTGCTCGTTCTAACATTCTTAGGAGGAGAAGAGCATGGGTCGCAAGGAAAGGCAGCACGCAGAGCAGCTACTGGCAACTTACCAGGGGGAGTGGCAGGAGGCTGAGCAGAGCGACGCAGGTAGAAGCCAGCCCCGCAGTATAGAATTTAGGCCGGTGCAATGTTTGGAGAGAGAGCGGGGATCGATATGTGATTTGCATCACTGAATCTTTTGAGTTTGAGCCTGACAGAACACCTCCCTTTCACTGTTGAATGTTAATTGAGGCCCGGCGGAGAGTTGGGCGGGGGAGGCGTATGAGGAAGATCACACGGAGCGAGTGGACGCAGCGGCGATGAAGTTCCTCAAGCGTTTGGCGCGCTCTCCCTCGCAATGCGCCCGTTACAGGTCAGTCTGTCCTCTCCTCAATCACTCCTCATGCCACCTCTCCACTCCTCACATCACTGTCAATCTCCAAATTAACAGGCATAGAGTTGGCTGGCTGGAATCAAACTGAGGCGTTGGTCGCTGCTCGCAGCTATGGCGGCTCTGTGTTGTGGCCATCCGTGGGGCAGCCGGAGCCTCCCCCCTGCGCCGCCTGTGGCTCAGCGCGGCATTTCGAGATACAGCTAATGCCGCCGTTGGTGCACTTCCTGGAGGAGGCCGCCGCCTGGGTGCAGGACGGCAGCCATGACACCGCCGCCATGGCGCGGCCGCCGACGTCGTGGGCGTGGTCCACTGTCGCGGTATATACGTGCGCTGCAAACTGCGCCGCAGACGGTCGATCGGTCGCGGAGGAATGGATCGCTCTGATAAATGAATGAGTACCTGCGATGTGCCCCCCCCCCCCCCCTTCCCCCCCCTTAGCACAACTGGGCAGTCATCTCTTTCTTAGCATGTTTGATGAATTACAAGCAAAGAAAGAGCGGCGCTGTCCATGTGTAATATTGTTTATGTTTGGGTGACGTGCTGTTTTGGTGGAATCGTGGAATGGAAGGGGCGCTGGGTCGCTGTGCGCTCACTCCTGGTCGCGAGTCAGCGCGAGTCGAGGGTTGGTGTCTCCCCACAGATTGGCCCTCGATATCAGCGTGTATAGCAGTGGACTGGAGTGAGGGGCAGGGGGGTGTGGTGTGGCGTGGGTCAGTCTACTCGGAGCGGTCAGTCTACGGCAAAACAAGCCAACCAAAAGAGGTGGATGTCATCCGGTTGAACTGGAAAAGGGAGAAAGGAAAAGAGGAAAGGAGAAGGGAAAGGAGTGGAGAGAGGAAAGGAAAAAAGGGGAAGGATAAGGGAAATGAAAGGAGAGGAGACGGGAAGAAGGGAAGAAGGGAGGGGGCGGCCTTACACTTGTCTCGTGTTTGCATCCTCTTTGATCTTCAGATGTTGTGCCTGCATTGCAAAAACATCACTAAGCCACTTGCTCAAAGGCATGTTGACGTCATGTTGTGAGCTGTGCTAGCCGTTCCCGCCCTTTGACACCGCCTGCCAGGACGCCCCTGCCCCCCTTCGACCATGTAATTACGTAGACACACGCAGCATACCAGGAAGGCGCGGTCGAACGTTGGTCGCTCCGGCTGTCCGGTTTCTATGGGCACAGCGGCACACACCGTCTCAGGAACCACGGATCGTAGGCCATATCCGCTCCTGAGCTGGTAGTTATATTCGCTGCATTAGGGTATGGGGGCTTGATGCCACGCCGCGCCTGGAATGAGGACCGACAGCGACTCCTGATACTGGTTGAAGCTCAAATACTCTCGGATCAGTTCATTGATGATCAGGTTTTCGTCCGACAGCGGCACTGGCTCTATACCCTGCGGAGATCAGGAAGGCGGGCGTTCGTGCGTGTGCGTTGGTTCCTCCGACCGGCCTGGACTGTTGCTTTTGATATGCTGGTGTTACAGGCTGGGGGGTTGAAAAGTGTATCGTCCAGATTTCCTTCGACGGCTACCGGCTTACCTGTTTTGAGTCCAACGCCCGGAAAACTTCCGCCCTGACTTGCGCTTTTATTTTCTCCGCAGCTCCGCTCCGCTGCAGAGTCTCCTTCAGCACTGAGGAAGATGGACGCGCACAAGTCGCGGCAACAGCTGTGAGTGACCTGACGCTCGTATACCGAACAGGACCATGCACAGTAATCGAAATAAATGCGTGTACAGTAGTTGCCGCAGTATATGAAAGTGCTGTTGAGTCGCTCCGGACGGGCAGCCAACCATCTTTGAGCTCTCCCACAGTCGCCATCGCCCTTTCGCACTTTTCTCGTTACGGAAAATCTCTTTGCGCTGAATCCAGTCTCCTGTTTAGTCGCCGAGACAAACGGCGCTCAAGTGGGAAGACTTTGGAGTACTACGCTGACAAGTAAGCACCAGTAGTTGGCCGACGCGGATTATTATTGCATCGGCGTTTTTCGAGAGCCGCACGTTTGACAGTGAGGCTCAGGAGGCTGCTTGACTTTTATGCCTGCCGTCTCCGAGCAGCAACTAGGATAGTGATGGATTTAAAGCAAGAACAGGTTGCACTGCTGTGGATTCCGTCGCCCTTCATTAAATCGGGCGTCCTTGTCTGCCCACTCAACTCCGCCACACGCCTCCGCCCCGCCAGTTCAGCCTGCTTCCTCGGCAGCTGATGATGGCTTTCGCGACTGTGATTTTTGAATTTCGAAACAAAAAGAGCAGGGATTAACTCGTACAGGTACTTGTCAATGTGAGAGGGAATCGGGTGGGTGGGTTTGCGTGAGCGATAGCTCTCGCAAAAGGCAGAAGGTGGACACACAATCGCTGCTGGTGTGTTATATAGGGTGCGGACATTTTACTGTCCGTGCGCGCTTGGGCGCTTGAACCGTTAGGGAGATGTAGCGTCGGAGGTAACGCATGTAACGGAGGTAACGCCGGTTACTTCGTAATTTAGCCCTGTAATTCAAACCTCTATATTACTAATATGACCATTTAAGCTGTGTTGGGGCTCACTTATGCCATCTGTCGCCGACTGGCGTGTGACGTTGGGTGGGGGCCCGCCAGGGGTCATCCACCCAAAGAGTTGCCAAGCTCCCGGGCACGGGAGCACTGTTGGGTCGATGTAGTCGAGGACTACGTCCGACTCTCGCGCCCAACCGCCGAAGAACTTGATCTTCTGCATTGGGGTACCGATACTGTACGCAGCAGTAGCTGCACCCTTTCGGAGGGAGTGCGAAGTCCACGCGAAACCGTCCGGAGGTTGTTCGTGTACTGCACAAAGTACGCGTTGTAGCCAAGCAGTCAGGGTGTCCGCAGTCCAGTTTGTCGTAGGCTCGCGTACACTAATAGCCCATCGTCTGTCCGGAATCTTCCCGGCGGAGAACCTGGTACGGGCAGCGTCGAAGTACTGTAGTAGTTTCGCCA
The DNA here is from genome assembly GCA_026401115.1 of Tetraselmis chui. NCBI lineage: Eukaryota > Viridiplantae > Chlorophyta > Chlorodendrophyceae > Chlorodendrales > Chlorodendraceae > Tetraselmis > Tetraselmis chui. The sequence goes on from JAPMLY010000109.1 coordinate 120,011, forward strand.
TGTCCGGGTGAGCCGAGGCCGGTAGTTCACAGAGGAGTTTTCGCTCCGTGGAAGTACCCCGTTGACCTTTTCTCGTTCCGTGGTATAGGAGGATTCCGCCGGTCGGAGTACACAACAGGTCTCCAGACCGGCACTCAACTCCCGCTCCACCTCGACAAAAAAATGTGGCCAGGAGCACCGTCGCTAGACACGCTCGGAACAGCAGAATGAGTTCTGCTTGAGCCTGAGTCCAAGTGTCTGTCAGCTGTGTGCGGAGGTCCTTGGCCAGGCGTAGCGATGAGACAAGAATCCGGGCTGGGAGGTACAGGCGTGTGCGGCTGGGCTGGAGGGAAACTTGGGACGCTGCGAGACCCCGCCGGACCTTGGCGACCAATTCGCCTTGTGCGACTGGTTCTGCGCCGTGGTCCTTGAAAAACCCGTTTACGGCTGAAAGGTAAGGCTGTAGACTAGTAGCCTTAATGGTGCCACGTTCTCCGATCCATGCAATGTAGCGGGCCATGGTAGCAGTTGTTGCTGCCAGCGGCGGTAGGCCTTGCTCCTCGCAGAACTGGAAGTAAGGCTTGATTGCGCTGTTGTACGTGTCGGACGTGCTCTTCGCCCAAGCGGCGGTCAGCAATTCGAGCGTTTTTGCTCCAAGGCTGTCAGTGCCCAGTAGACGTTGCATGTAGGGGCGCATCGAGGCGGCCCACGGGTTGTTGCAGCCTGCCACCTCCACCTTGTAGCGGACCTTTGCTGGTCTGGTGGGGTAGGCTTGGACTGCTGGCCTGATGTGCCGTGTGTTGAACAGGGTCAGTGTAGCACTGACAGCGCCCCGGCGGAGGTACAACCAGGCCGGGAGGGAATCCGGAATACAGTGACGGGCCAATGAGGCTTGCCGACTGTACCGCGTCCGTGCCGCCGCCCGGGACGGAACAAGTGAGGTCGGGCCGGAAGGACCGTCTCGTGGCACGCCAATTCGGTAAGGGCCTGATGCCACGCTTTCCCTTGCCACCGGGGGGCGACCACCGTGGCTGCTGCGCCGCTCTGCTGTAGTTTCTGGGCGAGGTCGGGTAGCAGGGGCCATGGCGGGTTGCACCAGTTGTTTTCTGCTCTCCAATTCGCATCGGCGAGGTGAAGGGCGTCCACGGCTTCGCACGATGGGTCTAGCCAGTTCGCGTTGTAGCGGGGCAGTAGCGTGTTGAGAGCCGACGCAAACCGGTCGATTGTGTGCGGGCCGAAGTGTGTGTCCATTTCGTGGAACACCGCGGGGTCGAGTTGCCAGTCGTCGCTGTCGAGGTGTCGGCTGAGCTTGTCTGCCCACGTGTTTGCCGCAGAACGGATGTATCTGGGCCTGATGTGGATGTTGTTGGTGTCCAACAGGTACCATAACCGGCGTAATTCGTTCATCATCTCCGGGGAGCGGGACGTCAGGCCGGTCAGGACGTGGCAGACCGCCTGGTTGTCTTCGTGGAGGAGGACGTTGCGGCCAGCCAGGTGTGGCAAGAAGCTGAGGACGGCCAGACGGACGGCCTTCAGTTCTTTCCAGGTAATGTGCTGCTGTTCGTCCTGTATTCCCCAGAAGCCGCGGGCTTCGAGTCTGCCGTTCAGGACTGCCCCCCATCCATACCCCGAACTGTCGCAGTGGATGTAGGCTGACTCGACCGGGCGGTGTATGTTCTTGCCGTTGGCGTGACTGGGTACTTGTGTCCACCACTGTAGATCTCGACTGAGCTGCGGAGAGAGACGGACGCGGCCTCCCCACTTGTCGCCGAGTACGGAGTGCAGTTCGCGGAGGAAGAATCTTGCCGCTGGAATTGCCAGAAAAAGGTACTGCGCCTGACCCGCGAATGACTGTAGTTCCTTGACAGGGAGCCATCTGCAGTTTCGGGTTGCACGTTGCAGTAGGTGACGAGCTTGTCTTGCGAGCTTCTGTAGCTTTTCCACCGGGGCGAAGAAGTAACCTGAAGCTGTGTCGATGTCGATGCCCAGGTGGTGGCCGTATTGCGTCGGCTCCCAAAAACCCTTGGAGGGGTGGCGGAGAAGGCCGAGATTGGTGAGGAGGCGGTCGACGCGCTGCCTGAGCGAGAGAGCGAGAGCACGAGTGGCGGCGAAGAGGAGAAAGTCGTCCACGTAAGGTAAGATTTTGGCTCCGCGCCACCGCGTGTGTCGGAGGAAGCGCTTGCTTGGTCTGTCGCTGTCGGGTTGTGTAGGCTTCCCGTTCTGTGTTGTAAACCCACCGGGGTCTGGTTGACGGAGGTGTCGTACGAATGTGTCCGTGAACGCGCAGAAGTGGTAAGGGCTGAGCGACCAGCCCATCGGGAGTCCAGCTAGTCGGTACAGCTGGCCGCGAACGTTTACGGTTAGATAGTCGCGCTGCTCTGGCACGATGCCCAGCGCGTAGAACCCGTCTTTTAGGTCGAACGAGAACATGTAGTCGCCCTTCCGAGTCAGATGACGAACGCCTAGCAAAGACTCCATCCGTAGTCGCTTTCTGACGCAGAAGCTGTTCAGGTGTCGTAGGTCGACGATAAAACGCCACTGATTGTGGCCGGGCTTGGCGACTAAGAAGAGTCTTGACACGTACTTGCTGCAGGTGGTGCGTTCCCAGGCTCCCGTCTCCACGAAGCGCGCGAGCTCGGCCTCGACAAAGGTGAGCTGCTCGGGGGTAGCGTCCAGCAGTGAAGTACCTTGGTTGAACGGGGGTGGGGGTCGGTTGTTTAGGAAGGGAATAGTAACGCCCTCCCGGATCCACCGTAAGACTTGTCCGCTCGCGCCGATATCTTTCCAGGCTTGCCAGTTTCGCCGCACGCGATGACGCATGTAGTTTGAATCTGGGTTGCAGGAATCGGCGCGGCGGGTCACCCCGTCATTCGTCCTTGTCGCCCTCGGTCTTCTTGTGTGCCTTGTCGGTAGGGGGGAGGGGGCGGCCGCTCGTGCGGTCCTTTGGCTTGGCCTTGGTTTTGTCCGGCTTGTCCGGCTTATCGTTCGGCCTGTCCGGTTTGTCTGGTCTAGGCTTGTCGGCCTTGAACTGGGCAGCTGCTTGCGCTTTTGCAGCTGCTGTGATGCTGACTTCGAGTCGTTTGTCCTCCAGGGCTGCCAGGAGTCCGTCGACGACGTTGCCTCCACGATCGGAGGCGACAGTGTCGAAGCATCGTGAGTAGACGAGACGCTCCGCGACGCGTTCTTCTCCGGTGAGAATCTTCTTGGCCTTGAAGCGTCTGATGTAGGTGAGTCGCGCTTCCCCCGCTGAGGCCACTGCTTGATTAGTACGTAGCGCTGCGTCGACGAGGGAGTAGGCGTAGGTTGTTTCGTCGGGGGTAGAGGTGACCGAGCGAAGCGTTTCCATAGCAGTTTCGAGTGCCGCGTTAACGGCGGCCGTAAACACACCATAGCAGAGCAGGTGTCGATACTCGTCGCGGGAAGAAATTCTCGCGTTGTCCGTAAAAAATTTGTCGGCCTCGTCGTGTCGAGGGTTCCACAGGCACGGGGCTGTTGTGCCAGATGGGGGTAGGCAGTCCGCGAACGTACGGGACGCGAATTCTGACCACTCTCTAGGGTCGATGTACTCTAGAGGGTTGGTTTTACTGTCAGCTGGTAGAGCGTCGAGCTCGAGTCGTCCACCCGCAGCGCTGTCGGAGTCGGCTGTGGGGATGGCTGAAGTAGTTGGTTTTGTTGACGCGGTTGCGACGGAGAGAGTTGCGACCTGGGCTGCTAACTGCTGCACAATCTGTGTTAGCAAGTGCAGCTGGTCTGGCTGCTGTTCCGGCGCGTCACCGGGCGCAACGTAGAGGTCAGTAGGCAATACCAGGCGGTCTGCCATTTGGACTGACGGAGTGTGTTTTCGTGCGTCGTGCAGGAGACTCAGTGATCAACACCTTGCGTGGCTAGCAAGAGCCACGATGCCGTTTGCGTGAGCGATAGCTCTCGCAAAAGGCAGAAGGTGGACACACAATCGCTGCTGGTGTGTTATATAGGGTGCGGACATTTTACTGTCCGTGCGCGCTTGGGCGCTTGAACCGTTAGGGAGATGTAGCGTCGGAGGTAACGCATGTAACGGAGGTAACGCCGGTTACTTCGTAATTTAGCCCTGTAATTCAAACCTCTATATTACTAATATGACCAGAAAAAATTTACCTGCCCAAAATCCCGGATATAATTTTAATTTATTATAAATTATTGATCTGTAGTGTAGCATATAAGACGAGCGCTTTCTGCCGGGACGTGGCAATCACGACACCTCTGCGCGTTATCGCTACGACAGAGCAATTATTCCAACGACAGAACAACCGTTGGGCGTCACTAGCGGACGAGGTTGCTTCCTCTTCTCGTCTACGACCCCACTGACCTTATGAGCCTCGCAATACGTTACCCGGCAAGAAGCTTCCCTGCCGTCTCGACGCAGACTCTGCCGTCGAGCTCTTGCACATTCTCGAGAGTCGGAGCGGCTCAACTTTGAACTGCGCGTTGACGGCGACTGTCATACAGCAGCCACATGCGTCGCAAGTAATCGTGACTCGATAGCCAGGATGCGGCGGGCACAAGGAGCTCGCAAGCCTCGGTCGTCTGTGCAGCGACAGTGCGCGCTCGTGTTCGTGGCCGCGACTTGCGGCACCTTCATCGCACTCTGCACCCTCCTCTCCACCGCGCCCCCTCTCGGTCAGCCCCTTCGCACCCCCCGATGCCGCTCTCCGCCGTCACTTGCTCTACTACCGAGTGTATTTGTATCGTTAAACAGCAGCCTCGACACTAACGACGTCCGCCCTTTGCTGTTTCTTCCTCAGAGAGTACCCCCGGTCTGATAACCATCAGTCGGCGAGAGGTTGCAGGCGGAGACGGGGCGGCAGACGAGGGGCGGCAGCGTGCGGACTCGGGGCAGATCGACGCCGTGCAGGGAGAGGAGCCGAGACGGGGCGAAGATGAGTACAGCGGGAGGCTTTCGGGGGCTGAGGAGGGGGGAGGGGCGTCTTGGGTGGTGGGGGCCGGGGTTTCAGGGGAGGGCGTGGAAGGGGCGCAGTGGTTGCAGGTAGAGCGGGGCGGGGGTGTTGGTGGTGAGGGGGCAGAAGTAGGAGGGAAGGGTGAGGAGGAGGAGGACAGCGGGGAAGAGGATAGTGCTGGGGTGATGCGTCCGGAGGTGACGTCCATTCAGCCCTTCAGTGCACCAGCAGTGGGGGGCATCGTGGTGACCATAACGGGCTTCAATTTGTGGCGGAGGTGATGGCAAACTGATGCGCAGCCCACCTTACTTCTTGTAATCGCCGTACTTAAGCACTAATGATGATGGCGATGTGATGTGATGTCCCTCATCTTGCTCATGTCATGCCACGTGATATTATATCTTTTGATGACCATGCCATGTCGTGCCATGTCCAACTCATACCAATGTGAATTAGCTTCATTTTAAACCAAGTAGCTAATTCTTTTCGTTGTGTAACGCCTAATATGGTAGCTCCGCCACTAAAGTGATCGCCAGCATCGGCGGCGCGCCCTGCATGGGCATCGTCCGCAATGGCCCTGGCTCGATTGAATGCGTCCTGCCCGGTGGAGTGGGCCGCGGGCTGGACGTGTCAGTAGCAGTGCAGTATGGCGAGGAGAGCAGCGAGGAGGGCATCGCTGTTAGCCGACCAAATCAGTTGTTCTCATACGACGGTGAGTTCTGACTTCACACCTCAACCACGTCCTGTAAACATGCGCAACCCTTTGCATGGCCATAACCAATATAGTGAGACTCGTGTGGATGCTTCACGCTGGGGGTGGACAGACCCGGAGGTGCACAGTGTGTCACCCCAGCAAGGCCGCTCCAGCGGAGGGACGCGCCTGACAATCACCGGCACCAACTTTGGGCCCAGTAGCCTGCCAGATCTTCCCCAGGCATGCCTGCTTACACCTTTCCTATCGCTGCACTCCGCCTATTCTTTCAACCCTAACCTCGTTTTGATTTACTGGTCAACGCTCTGAGCAGCCGAGCCTTCGTCCGCAGGTCTCAATAGGCGGTAAGGAGTGCCTCAATGCTGAGCGCTTCTCCGACAGCGTTCTGAACTGCGTGTCGCCGCCGCATGAGAGTGGAGTGTTCAGCGTGTCAGTCATATTTGGGCCGACTGGCCACCAAACAGCAGCAGCACAGGTGTGTGTGTGTGTGTGTGTGTGTGTGTGTGTGTGTGTGTGTGTGTGTGTGTGTGTGTGCGTGTGTGTGCGTGTGTGTTTGTCTGTATGCATGTGTGTGACTGCGAGTATGTAAGTGTGAGAGAGAGCGTGTGTTTTCTGTGTGTGCGTGTGTCTGAGTATGCCTGTGTGTGTGTGTATGTATGTGTATGTGTGCGCGTGTGTATTTGTCTTTATGTGTGTGAGTGCGAGTATGCGAGTGAGAGAGAGCATGTGCCTTTGTATTTTTGTGTGTGTGTATTTGTCTTTATGTGTGTGAGTGTGAGTATGTGAGTGTGAAAGAGGGCGTGTGTCTTTTGTGGGTGCGTGTGTCTGAGTATGCATGTGTGTGTGTTGTGCATATCAAGGCCTTCCATATGCCAACTTGATGCGAGTACATCTAGAGTAGCCCCTTTCAAGTGCTTTTTCCTTTTACGCTCAATATTTCACCAATTGGCACGCAGGAGCCCACCTTTGTGTATGTCAAGACGCCTGCCGAGCGACTGTTGGAGGCCGCCCGTGCAGCATTTGCGGGGCTGGACCTCCGCATTGCTGCCCAGCACCCTGATCAGCCCATCACTCTGAACAAGTAGGGAAATTCTCCAGCACTATCACTTCGTTATGCGCAGCCGCCCTCGTGTGGCTTTTCATGAGAGTAGCTCGTACGTTTCACGAACAGCACTTGCGCATAATGAAATACATGTTACCGAGTTCGATTTATTTATTTCTATGTGTGTTGGTGCCTTAGGCAAGGGGCTGCAGGCCAGAGCGAGTCAATGTTTGTGGATCACATATCCAACCGCACCAAAGTTTTCCACATCCCTCCGCACGTCCTCGCCATTCTGCCCGACAAGGCAAGTTCCCCACTCCTTGATTTTACAGATGTCTTCATTCCCGTCAGCTGCTCAGAGGTAGACGGCAAGGAGATGTGCCTCGCCCGTAGCACAACCAAATGGACATGCTCGTGTGTACTAAATGATGATGTCGCTATCGGTGGCTCTTGTGGTTGACAGGATTACAGCAAGCGCTTCAAAACCTGTGCTGTGGTGGGCGAATCCAAATCCATGTGAGTCCCGAGAAAGCCATGGTGCCTGCGGCGCTGTCTCTCGTCCTTTTCCCAAGCAACTTTGGCGCGAAACTGCCATTTCCGAATGTCAAGAAGTCATGGATTTAGCCCCCACACACACACACAAACACACACATGCGCGCGCAGGCTGGGCGCAGGACAGGGCAGCGAAATTGATGCCCATCATGCTGTGCTGAGGTTGGCGCACACACCAGTGAGCGGCTTTGAAGCGCATGTGGGTCGCAAGTGAGTCCGGGCCGCCATCTGCTCTCTGACACGCTCGGCATATTTAATTTGGTGCTGATGAGCTGTTACCAGCCACGCCACAGCTACTCCGCCCTTCCCTGATCCCCCCTCCCTCCCTGAGACAGAGCTTGTTTGCCGTGACAGGACGACATTTCGAGTCGGCACAAGCGATTTCCTACTTGCAGTCACCACCGCAGGAGGCGACAGCAGTGGCCGATCGAGTAGCACATTCCTGAAAGAGCAGGTGGGTTTGTATCTCTTTGTTGTTAAGGAAGAGACGAGAAAGATGTGTGTCTGTGCGTTGGAGAGAGGTGTGGGAGATTTTTGCGCGCGTGTGAGTGTAAGTGAGTGCGTGTCTTTCAAGTGTGTTGTGGGTGGCGGTGGTGTGTCACTATGTATGTGCGTGTGTGTGTGTGTGTGTGTGTGTGTGTATGTGAGAGAGAGAGAGAGTCACAGAGAAATTCGTGTCTGTGTGCTCGCGCATCTGTGTGCATAGTTGTGTGGGCGGGTGGGGGTTTCTCATATGTCATACTGAAGTTTATAAAAGAGGGGGTGTGAATGGTGTAGAACGCTTAAGGGTTACCTGGCTTGCTCTGCGTTGCTGTATAGGCTCGCCTCAAGACGCCCATTTTCTTCTGGGACCCGATGTCCCAGGACCTCGCGGCGGCTGCTAGCAAGCAGGTTGGTCCTGTGGCGCCTCGACCTGACATCTTACTCGCAGCGCCATGGCTGCAGAGTGCCCGGCAGACGAGCTACGACACCGTGAGAGCACTGCCCTCTGTGTTGCTTCAATTAAAGTGAAAATTGCCGTGTATGTGTTGTGTTTGTGCTTGTGTTTTTTTTTTTTTGGGGGGGGGGGGGGGAGGTTGAGGCGAAGGTGAGAATGTCTGTCTGTGCTTGTGTGTTTTTACTTTTGAGGGGAGAGGGGGCTGATTGAGTGTCAAATCAGTTTCTGCAATTGTTACCGATAATACCTTGCTGCCATCTCCAATCCTTCCTCGTCTCAGTCCCCCCCCCCCCAAAAAAAAACAGTAATGTAAAAAGTTTTAAAAACATTTAACTGCTCCATTTCCGCAGCTCCTGCAAAGGTACACTTCGTATGCCATCTCGACAGCAGCGGTGGATGCGGCGCTAGCCAGTAGTGACGAAGCCACCGTGGAACAAGCGGCTGAGATCCTACGGGAGAGAAAACGGAAAGGTGCGCGCGTGTGTGTGTGCGAATGGAAAGGGGTTGTAAATGAAGTGGAAGAGTGCCTGATCTGGTTTCAAGTAGTGTTGGGCAGGTGGGAGGCTGACCAAATTGTTTGGTTTGTAAATTTCAGGCTCCGACGAGGGTGAAGCGGGCGAAGAGGTGGATGAGGAAGAAGCTGGCGAAGGCAGGATACACGAGGGGGGTGCTGACGGGTTTGATGGTAAAAGAGAAGGTGGTGGGGAAGAGGAAGAAGAGGATGCAGCAGGGGGGGAGGGCGATCCGGATGAAGACGAAGATAATGCTGGAGGGGGTGGCTGGGGAGTGGACGGAACACAGGACCAGAGGCGAAGGTGAGAATATATGTGCGCGCGCGCGTGTGTGTGTCTGTGTGTGTTTGAGTGTGTGTGTGTATTCATTCGTGTGTGTGTGTTTGTGTCAGTGTATGTGTGTGTGTGTGTGTGTGTTTGCACATGTATGCGTGTGTTTAGATGTGTAAGTTTGTGTCCTTGCGTGTGTGCGTGGGTGGACGTCCGTGTCTCCGTATATTTGTGCATGTATGTATGTGCGTGTGTTTTAAGTGCGTGTGTGTGGGTTGGCGGGTGGGTTTATTGATGTGTGTGTGCGTGTTGGCGTGCTCGCGAGCGTGTGTGTGTGTGCGCGCATCGCTGTGTGGGCGGGTGGGTGTGTATATGTTTGTTGGGGTGGCGTTGGCGTGATGTGGGCGGCGAGGTGCACATCTCTTTTTGAGTTGTCATTCTATCGGCGTTTCATCATTGTTCGGAGATGAATGTGTGGGGGGCGCTCTCTCTTTCTCCGCAGGCGGCAGCTTCGGAAGGCTCCAGAGAGAGGAGGGCAGCTGGGGAGCGGCAAACTTCGGGCAAGGGAAAATGCGGTGCGGCTTGTCTTAGCACGTCCGTGTGACCTGAGGGGGTGAAATAGGGGGAAGGTGGGGGTGAAATAGGGGGAAGGTTTGCAACCTTTGCTGTTGTGGTGGCGCGTATTTTCAGATGTCGGGAGGGGCACGCGGTGCGGCTGAAGAGGTGCTGCACCTGAGCAGCGATCCCACCCTACTTCGTCATCCGCCCTCTGTTGAGTTCGACGCCCTTCTACTCGCGCTGCAGCTGTGCTCGGAGGTGGACGTGTTTGGCTTCCCGGAGCTCACTCTGCAGCAGGTGGGGTGGAGGGGGACACCCCGGGTCGTCCATATCCGCCACGCCCCTTCCCAACCGTCCACCCCCATTCCGTCCCTGATGTGTCACCACACATCTTCCTCACCCTTTTTCCACCTGAGAATGAATTGACGCATGCTCGACTAGGTGGAGCACATTAAGCGAGGACGTAATGAGTCCGCCACTGCGGAATCGGAGGACGACCTCTCAACGCCGTTCAACCTAAACCAATACCATCCTTATCGGTGCGGGAATGCCCCCCCTCCCCAATTAGAACGTTTGTCAGATTCTCTTGCCTTGGGATAGAGAGGGTTCTAAATCCTCGGAGGGCTGTGGCACTACATCGCAGCTTCAATGGGGTGTACTACTCGGAGGCGCCGCAGCATGTGGTCCTGCTTGCGATGGCTGCCTCGGGTGCGGCGCGGCTGGCGGCGGATCTGGGCGCCGGGAGTGCGAGCATGCAAGGCAGCAGCGCGGACGTGGTGTCCATTCGGGACGTGCAGCGCCAGGCGGCTCTCACGCGGCAGCGTCGCGAACGGAAAGAGCAGATTGAGTTTGAAACTGTTCTTTGGCGGCTGATGAGTCTGAAGGGGTTGATAAAACTGCGCTGAGCGGTCTTTTTCACCTACCGCTACTTTGGTCCAGTGCAGCTCCATCGATAGAAATAGCTACGCAATAACAATAACGATGTTGACATTCCCTCTCCTCTATCCAACAAAGGGAAGAGAAGCTTCCGTGGATGCTTCCTCTATTTTGCGAATAATAACTTAAATATATTCAAGTCCACACTGCGATGTCAGTGGTATGATGGGTGTTGTGGAGCCTGCATGCCATCTTCGGCTGTACCTTATTTGTAGACTGCATTCCAAGCTAGGTTGTCATCGTGGTGGCGCTTTAGGGGTGATGGTGGTGGGCGGTAATGTCGTGCGCACCGGTGGAGTGCGAGCCGCCGTGGCTGTGAAAGGAGGAGAGCGCCAACGGGAGGAGGCTGCCCACAACCAGGCCGACCAGCTGGACAGTGGTGAACGAATGGTTGGTGCCTTTGACTTCCTGTGCGCAGGATGAGCCCCCCGTAAGACGCAGACGGCAGCAGTGTCAGAGCGACAGAGAGAATGCGGCATCAAGACGGCACACCCGGGAGAGGAAGGCACACGACGCACCGGGAGGATGTGGATGCATGCCGCATACAAAAACGTCCCTCCCGAGAATATGACGCCTGGGGGAAAGGGTGGGGTATTGTTGGGTGGTATGGGATGGGATGGGATGGGTTGGGGAGCTTGCACGGTCAGTGCTCCACTTTAGTTGATGCGCTGACGTTGGTGGGTTGATCTGTGATGCAAAAGAGCTACGTAGTTTTTCACGCTGAGAAAAGGTTGGAGGGGCACGCACAGAGTGCGATTGCGAAGGGGGTAGACAGCATTGGGATGTGCCTGAGAACGGCATAGGTGAGGAGGGCCACTATTGGGGATGCGGCTGAGAACAGAAGGATGCCTGCGCTCCATTCAGTTTATAAACCGTCACCATGTCAGTCCGACCAGCACAGCGTTACGGAGCTACGAAGGTGGGAAAGGGGTGTTTGGCGGTGTTGGTGGTCAGCCCCCTGACCTCGCTGAGCTCTGCTCCAACTCCATTTCGCGTTCATCAAGTATGTGGCGAGTCCAAAGGCCACCGGCGCCTTGTGTAGCACCATCGCTAGCCCCACCTGCCCATCGAGTAGTGTCACTTTGTCAGGCGGCATGGAAGCCCTTCGTTGCAGGTACCTGCTGCTGCTGGGTTACTCTTAGCATGTGACATCGCCAAGATATTCACAGCTGGGCTCCCAATATAGTGAGGGTTGAGGCTCGTGCAAGCAGGTAGTGCGTTACAGTTGTGACCGTGAACATCGATTTAACGTTACATTCGCTCGGTTGGCAGCAGCGACACAGTGGCATCAAGCAAACGGTATGAGGAGCGAGGGAAGCTCACCATGGCGCTGAGCATTGCATTGTCGGAGGTGGTTGCTGTTCCCTGCGCATGCAATGCAGCACAGTGGACATTGGTGCAAAATAACAGGGGGTGATCAGGGTGATCGCCATTTTAGGGGGCAGCAAACCAAAGTGGTTTAGTGGCTGTGCCACTCACTCACCACCGCAAATCCATCCGCCGCTGTGAGTAACAAAAAGAGCGGGGCAGAGGTTGAGTAAAGCAGACGAGTAGTCAATACTTTGAAAGAAAGTGCTTGTGTGAAGCTGAGCACTCATACCGCAAATTACTTTGCAGACTTAGTTCATGAAAAAGCATAGAGATGATGAAGGTGGCTGACCTGAGTGGATGACTAGGCCGATAAGCGCGCGCTGTGCCGGGTCATGCCCTGCGCTTGTTTCAGCAGGGAAGCCATCTATGCTGGTGCCGCGAGGCGAGGAAAGAGGGCTGCTGCGAGGGGGAAAACGCCAGCATTGAGTGTCGAAAAGGCGTTAAAAGTGTTTTAAAAGCTTAAGGTTATCGGACGCAGCGGCAAGAGCACACGTTTAGCACCGACTGAAAAAATAGCAAATCCGCCGCTTTGCGACAGTGCTATTCACGGGGGCCGGACGTCGAGGCTGCTTGCGGACCTGGTGCGCTGCTTCACGTGGGAGGAGTGTTGAAGGTTGTCGAGGAGCAGCATGGCGACGAAGCCGAATATGAGCGCCGCGCCTATTGTTCGCGCCCAACAGCGTTGTTGGTGCTTTACGCGGGATAGAGGTGCATCAAGATAGCGTGGCGCGAAAGCTCGCACATGAAGCGTGCCAGTACGTCCTCTCGTGACAGCTGTATGTAGCCGAAACAGCAATACAGCACACCTTCCTTGTAAGCTGCTCACCTGGAGCGGCGTGTATTCGGTCCGCCTCCTGGACCTCGTCAAGCGCAGCGAACCCTTCCGGAATTATCACCGCGAGGGCAGTCCCGATCAGCAGCCCGGCCCCAAACGCGGCCACCTGCGGCAGATATCAAGTGATCAAGGAGCATGAGTCAAAGTTCTCACTTTCAATAGCGCATATCAACCGCAGCGAAAGACTTGTGGGCTTCCTGCTCGGCTTGGGCTATAAACAAGTGCGTCGGAGGATCATGCGGTTGGGTGGTCATGCGCAGTCTCGGCGATCTTGCGTACTTGTCGCAGGCGTGCCTCGCCTATGTCCACAACGAGAGGTAGCGAACCTGCGCCGTAGGCGCCGAGGAACATAACCGCGCACACGGAGAGCAAATAGCCGAGCGTGCCGGCCATGGCTGTCTGTCGCAGCACCGCTTCAACACGTGCCGGAAGTCTGTCACTATATCACTGGTACGAGGGACAGCCACTCCTTGGACCCAATGAAATGCTGACCGAGTGTCCGATGAAAATTCCTCAAGCAGTTAGCAGTGGCGTCAGATATACGGGTACGTCAGAAAATAAGCTCGCTGTGGTAGAGTTGGTTGAGTTAGCGGCCAAGGAGTTGAACTCGGGAGGCCCAGACGACAGCAGCGAAATAGTACTTCGCGTAGTTTGTCCCTTTAGCCACTCCTCGCAGCCCTTGCGATGTGGAGCACACACTGGCAGCGCGAACAAAATTTTATGTCAACACTTCGCCGTTTGAACTCAGCGTCGGCAAAATCCTTTCAGCTGACCGACAGATGTCACCCGTTAGCAGAGGTGTCGACGGCAATCCGCGCCACTACCTGGCTGCTGATCCTCCGACTTGTTGATCCGAGTGCCGTGCAAGTACTGATACCTGAGTACTTGAGTTTCTGTGAAGTTGTAGTTGCTTCGTCCCAGCGACTGATGGGTACAGAGCTGAAGCCGGAGGTGTCGCTACGGCAGGATGCAATTCGCAAGTTTGTCAGACTGGCGGCAAATTTCAACGCCGATGTCGGTGTCGGAGCTTTTTTCCTCTCGTCCTCGCGTCGTGTCCGTTGTCCGTCTGTTTTCTATGCACTACACCGTGCAATCAGGCACGAAATTACACGTCAACTCAGTGGTTGGGTAGGGGGTGAGTGACCGAGGTGATCTTCATAACACGGGCATTGGTTAAAGAAAAGGAAGGAATCTAGGTGGCAAGTAATGTCTCACTGTGTTAACAGTCCCACCGTCTACTACGGTCGACCACGGTCTACCACGGTCTACCCAAGAGTATACCACGGTCTACTACGGTACCTGAACCGCCCACTTCGAAATAAGTACTCCGAGTAAGATTGCTCCTCCAGCCAAGCTTGTACTCGTAGCACTCTCCCTTCTCTTTGACCTCCGCACATGCTCACCACGCTCCACGTCCTAAATCGCCAAGGGGGTGTAGTTGTAAGGAGTAAATATGGTGTGGCGTTCCGCCTAGATGACGCAACCTCTAAGGGAGGACGTACATTGATCCCTCACCAAATTTGCAAGACAAGGGTATCGTTGTTGTTCGCGCTATGGGGGGGGGGGGGGGGGGGGGGGGGGGGGGGGGGGTGGGGGGGTCAAGATGCCAGTCAGTGTTACTTGAGGGAATGACGACCGACTCACATGTCGCCGCCTCAAGAAGGCCTAGTGCTACGCAGCTTTAAGAAGGCCTTAGAAAACTCCCAGTTTTCTATGCAATGCACCATGCAATCAAGCAAGACATGATACGACAACTCACTAGTTGGGTAGGCTCATAGTGCAATGACCGAGAGTTTAGCAAGATCGGCGGAGCTAAAGGTCGTGTGAGACATTATTTACATGTAGTTAAGCGAATACTAAATGGCGATATTTACAAATCATAGTTCTTCTTCTAGCGGGGCGCCCGCCGGCGGAGCGGCGGCGGCCCCGGAGGGAGATGCGCTCGCGGGCTTGTCGGCACCTACCTCTACCTCCACGCGGTGGACGCTGGCAACCATGTAGCCGTGTCGAGCATGGCACGGTAGGGGGCTAAACGCGGTACCGGCAAATGTGATCCGCGCTATGTGCGGCTGTCGGGAAGCTAGTTGTGGAGGGTTTTGGAAATCATAGTCTCCGTACACCAGCACTAAGACATCCCGCTCGGCATGTCCGATATGTTTTTTCGCGACTAAATACTCTCAGATATATACTCTCATGATAAGGAAGCGGGAGAAGAGTTTGTGAGATACTTTTTAGCACAAAGGGTACGGGTGGATCACATGTAGGTGAAGGGTGTAGGAGATGGCGGCGGACAACTGGGAAGCGGCGCCGAGGAAGGGCGCTCGCTGCTTGCCGACTACCTTGTTGGCTTGTTGCGGTCGATCCGACCCAAGGGGGGGCAGCACGACACGAGCACAGCGGAGGATTGTCGCGACGGGAAGAATGGCGTGAGGACTGTCGCGCGGGAGCTAGAACAGGCAGGCCCGTCGCTCCTCTCGAACGCCGACCGGCCTAGGCCGGTTGGCACCCCGGTTCGGTGAGAGCGGGCCGTGCATCGTGAAGGTATAGCAACAACTTTCATTTTGCATCCTTTTTACAGTAAGTAGATTTATGTTTTGGATCTACATTTTCTTGTGTACAAGTATTTTTTTTTTTTTGGTTGTTATTGCAAACTGCTTAGGCGGGGGGCTGTGGCAGTTGCTGCGATTGCTTACAGCTTTTAACCTCCGAGGAACGATGGCACACACACCATGGAGAGAGGTGTGTCGTCACATGTACATGGTCGTAGAGTATGCGGCCCAATCGCTACTCCCTAGCGTCCTGGATGGCATAGTATATTATGGTAGCTAGAGGGCAGTCGATCCAGTTTGCATTTACTTTTTAAGAATCCTTTTTATTTTCCATTTGTGCGTCAATTGAGTGGACATGAGGGAGACGTGTCGTTCGTGAAAAGTGAATTTTGCGCCATTTCGCTAGGCCGTAGCTAGTAGATCACCGCTTTGGCGGTGTGGTGGAGAGGTATAAGAGTGGAGGCTAGACTAATCTTCTCTGCGCCAATTTTGAGGTTAGCACCGATAAGGGTCGTCGGATTGTGTGGTGTATGGCCATGTTGAGTGTCCTAAGTGGATTTTGCCCCCCCTAAAATAAGCTTCATAAGGGGCTTGCTCGTCGGCAACGGTGCTTGCTAAGTGGTTAGCTCGGTCGGTGCCCTTAGAGTGGTTGCGTACTTTTATTTTATTTGCCGATGTGGTCGATGAGGCATGTTGCGCTGCGGGGCTAGAGGGTTGATAGGATGGAGGAAAGTAGGTCCCCGTGGGGGTGTTGGTGTATAGTGTATGGACATCGGATGTATCTATGGATAAGTCGGAGGGAGCATGCGCTGCCGGATAGGACTCAGCATTACCACTTCACTTGCGTGTGATCACATGGTGGTCACGTCGGGTGCGCAGTCTTAGTCAAGGAGCACCCTTATGTCGTCGGCATTGTCATGCGTGCGTCTTCCATAAGTGATTCCCATGGGCTTCGTTCGATTTGGGTAACTGAATATGCGTATTAGATGCTTCATCTGAAGTTGCGTGGGCGTTCATTGTCGCGTGTGTTGCGAGACATGGTTTTGTGTGGTAATCAAGTTGCTACACAGCAATGCTGGTCAAGTAGCATCGTGATAGTACGGCTGTGACTCAGCACAATAAGATGATAAGCCAATCAACAATAGAGAGGATTAGGTTGCTGATGTGGCAACTTGCTGAGCATTAGATATCATCTAAAGGCTCATAATATATGTTGGTGTGTGCTCACCACAAGGTGAGTGCGTGTCCTGTGATAGGCAAGTGCTAGGCACTTGATGAGGATGAGATGACATGCAGTGTCACTCACCGAGTGTAAGCATTCCTTATCGCCCCCTCAACTTTGACAGGTTATGGGCCCTCTAGCTGTTAGTTGTTCTTTCAGCTGACCGACAGATGTCACCAGTGAGCAAAGGTGTCGACGGCAATCCGCGCCACTACCTGGCTGCTGATCCTCCGACTTGTTGATCCGAGTGCCGTGCAAGTATTGATACATGAGTACTTGAGTTTCTGTTAAGTTAAAGTTTCTTTGTCCCAGCGACTGATGGGTACAACTTAAGCCGGAGGTGTCGCTACGGCATGATGCAATTCGCAAGTTTGTCAGACTGGCGGCAAATTTCAACGCCGATGTCGGTGTCGGAGCTTTTTTCCTCTCGTCCTCGCGTTGTGTCCGTTGTCCGTATGTTTTCTATGCACTACACCGTGCAATCAGGCACGAAATTACACGTCAACTCAGTGGTTGGGTAGGGGGTGAGTGACCGAGGTGGTCATCAGAACACGGGCATTGGTTAAAGAAAAGGAAGGAATGTAGGTGGCAAGTAATGTCCCACTGTGTTAACAATCACAGGGTCTACTACGGTCTACCATATGCCATTCATTGTTACTTGAGGGAATGACGACTAACTCGCATGTCGCCGCCTTAAGAAGGCCTAGTGCTACGCAACTAAGAAAACCGAAATTTCCTGGCGCTCCGTTCCATTGCGCAGTACATCACTAGTTTGTACTGGTTACTTCCATTGCACGCAGAAGACTCCCGGTTTTCTGTGCACTGCACCATGCAATCAAGCAAGACATGATACGACAACTCACTGATTGGGTAGGCTCATAGTGCAATGACCAAGAGTTTAGCAAGATCGGCGGAGCCAGGGGTCGTGTGGAGACATTATTTACATGTAGTTAAGCGAATACTAAATTGCGATATTTACAAATCATAGTTCTTCTTCTAGCGGGGCGCCCGCCGGCGGAGCGGCGGCGGCCCCGGAGGGAGATGCGCTCGCGGGCTTGTCGGCACCTACCTCTACCTCCACGCGGTGGACGCTGGCAACCATGTAGCCGTGTCGAGCCTGGCACGGTAGCGGGCTAAACGCGATACCCGCAAATGTGATCCGCGCGACCTGCGGCTGTCGGGCGCCGGGCGCTTTATACACATTATTCTCATGCTTACGTGGGAGATTGTAAAACAGTCACGGACAACCAACTCGAAGGCGGCGCGTGGTGTCGGTTGGACGATGAATTACTAGCGTAGCGCCGAGCGCTTTACACACGCTATACTTTTTTTACGTGGGAGTAGGTAGGTCTAGCGCGGCCCCGGATACGCAAAAGCCGAGGTCTTCTCGTGTGTAACTTGGTGGAGGGCCCATAACCGGTTGGAATTGGTAATTTATTGTTACACGTATGTCGTGCCGGCCCCACAAGGGGGTCGGGTGTGGAGGCTAGAGAAGTGAGGGGAGAGAGATGGCGTCCGGCGAAGGCACCCGTAGGGCCGGCCGACCGCCAGTAACTGGTAATAGAGAACCGCAATTAGCACAACATTCATATATAAGGCTGCTTTTAACATAAGCACTATGTAACGGGATGCTAGTGCTAACATGTTCTAGCGGTGACAATGCCACCTTGTCCTAGTTTGATGCGACTTCCCGGTCACGATAGTGCGTGGGTGTCGTGGGTAGCTTGGATGGCGTCATGTTCCGCATGATGTAGTTCTCCAATATCTCCTTCGTGTACTACTCATGAGAAAGACTTGATAGTCCCAGCCTGCATCGAGCGGCGATAGCATGTCGTGCATTGTGGAGATAGCGACACATTTGTTTTTTACAACTGTAGCGATATTGAAATTGAAATTAAATAATTTAACAAGTACCGATAAATTGGTTGTTGTATGAGGGCGTTCCCGCCAATAATGTCATATGAGTTTTGGGAAAAGTCTTTTACGCCGGGATTCTCCTTGTCCATCCCTCTCCATCGGTAGTGTCAACACAATCTAAGGCATACATGGACAAGCATGGTCTATCGCTACGATAAAAATATGAAAAAAATCTATGTCGCTATTTCCTCGATTCACGGCCCGCTCCCGCCGCTCGAGGGTGATGATAATGCTACCTAATCAATATGTGTTGGTCGAGTCGGGCATACTTGCGGCTATTGTCTAAGTGCCTTCTTGCATATGCCGTCTACGACTTAGAATACAAAATTTATGCCGGTATCCCGAATCCTAGATACTCCTACTAGGGGCTTTGTCCGTAAAACCATGTAGGGGAGAAGGAATTCATAATCAACCACCGGCTTGCCGGGGGCTGGAAGACACTGCATTATATAATACACAACGGTAAAGTCCCGTTTTGTAATCCCTCCACCGATGAAAAAAAAACACAACATAATGTTATTGCTATCGCTAATTCCGATCGCCTTGCTTAGGGACTCGTATGCTAGTCCCTTTCTCTTCCCGTACCCACTATTGGCACTCCACATAAAAAGAATTGTTAAGGCAGTCATGGACGTCCCACCGTTGGCATTTCCCACCGTCCGCCCATTAGTGCTTATCCGAGTTCGCCACCGGCGGAGTGGGCGGGATCTGGGGGCTTGGCGGGTGTGGATTTGCTAGGGATTTCGTGTGGTGATACGTCCGCTGTCGCAGATTCGTCAGGATAGGGTCTGGGCCGCTGAGGGGTGGAGGGTATAAGACGGGGTGGGAGAGAGTGCTTGGAGGCATGATCATGTAGTTGCATTTTTTGCCGTGAGTGGGAAGCAGTAGGGGGTCCTCGGCCAAAAGTGCGGCGTATTATTCCGCGAGGTGCTGGCGGGAAGTGGGAGAGGCGGATCGGAGCGCGAGGCGTAGAGAGATGACACGTTGGACATAGTCGTCGGAAGCAAGTGAGTCGTCCGGGGTTTCTGGGGGGCGGAGCTTAGAGGGGCGGATTTGTTGCCATTGTGTTTCTTCGGGGGGAAAGGCATTACAGTGAGATTGTGTATGTTTGTCAGTGGGTGTCCTCCTCCATATCCATGGGTTGGACGTCCATGGTCTTTTCCCCCGGGCGGGTTGTAGTAGGCAGATCGGCAATATCGTCGTCTTCGAGGGCGCGTGGGAAGGTAGAGCTGTGTGTTGGGTGAGCGTTGACTCTCAAGCGAGCGGTAGCTTGTAGGCGTAGCAGTTTGTCGATTGCTTGGGTGAGGTAGGTCGAGCGGTCGACCGGGGTGACGAGTTTGGCCGAGCCCCCTATAAGGCTCGAGCCGTATGCGCTCAACGTGACAGAGGCGAAGATGACCTCATGTCATTCCATGATGTGGTGGTGGCGTAGAGGTCGTGTTTTCTTATGGGATGGTAGTCCGTTAGTGGCCCATTTGTTGTCGGTGATAAGGTCCGTAGCCATAACGGTGCGGTCGAGAGCGGCTTGGGTGTGCGGGACGGGCTCGGGGGCAGAACTTCTCCTTCCTCTATCGCGGGGTTCATGACGCGGTAGATTCGCGTGAACCGGGGATTGATCGGGTCTGGCATCGGGTGAATGGTGATAATTTTGAGGGTAGCGGCAAAGAGGAGTGATAGAGAGGAGGTGAGGCTAAGAACTACCTTACGGGTGTGTGCAAAAGTAGAGTCCGCTGAGCCCTTACCTATAGCTCCGACTCCGTCCGGACCGTCGATTGTGAGCGATGCTTCAGCTTTTTGGGTAGTGACGTTCACTCCGGCCGCTGTGAGTCATATGCACCAACCGACCTCTAGTATTGTGCGACTCCGGTTGTGCTGGAGTTGAGGGGGGGGGGGGGGGGCTTAGGTCGTCGACGGCCTAAACTCGATCAACGCACACTTTCGTTTGAGATAATAGCCGCTCCCATTTATCGATATTCGCCTCCCAACATGGGCTCCCCCTCCCCTTTGGGGCAGGGGGAGGAAGCCATAGTTGCATATACATATGCATCGCGTCTATCATGTCCCGCTCGGACGCCAATTGTTTCCAACACCGTCGGAACCGTAAATTACTGCCCGTACCCTCCCCTTGTGGTTTACGCTGCCAATGATGTCGCGCTAACCCGAGGCAAAATGAATATGAAAATAGATGAAAAAATTACAACATGGACCGCTATCGCCTTATGTGGCTGATGTCTAAGGGCCTTTCCGCATCACCCATTCAGCGAAAAATCACAATGCAGAATTGAGGCCGGAATTCCTAGTCCATATACTCCTAGGGACTAAGTCAATAAAACCGTATAGTAAAACCGAATATTCCGGTAGAACTGGAAGATGAGAGACATCGCATAACATAACGCATGACGGAAAAGTCCCGTTATGAAATCCTCAGAATTCCTCTTCACCGCGGAAACCAAACCACGCTACAATTTGTTCTATCGCTACCTCCGATCGCCTTGCGAAGGGACTGGCATGTTAGTCTCCTTCTCTTTCCTCGCCCATACTAGTCGCATTCACATGGAAAGAACGGTTAAGGCAGTCGCGGACGTCCCACCGTTGGCAGCTCCTGCCCGGGCTTAGGTCGCGCCCGAGGCAATGAAAAGGAAAATCCTTGAAAATAATAAGCGGCAAGCTGGGCGCCCGCCAGCGGCGCAAAGGCGGCGACCCATGAGGAGGGTGCGCACTCGCATCCTCGTCGACACTCGCCCCCGCCACCTCCTCGTGATGGGCACACGTAACCCTATAGTCATGCCGGGCATGGCACGGTTGGGGGCTAGGCGTGGTGGATCCGGCGGCTGTGATTTGTGCGATTAACACTTGTCGGGAAGCCTCGCTGCGGAGTAGGACTTTCAAAATTACGTTTGTACACCATAGCCAAGATCTCCCGCTGGGACAGTCCGAAACTACTTTTCAAGGTTGAATACTCCATGACTACCCTCATGCTCACGCAGCGAGACCTTTATCTCTGAGTTGCTTGGCGGCTTGGAGGGTACGGCCGTATCCGAGGCGGAAGGCCGGCGTTGGAGATGGCGGCGGAAAACCGGGCAGCAACGCCATGGAAAGGCGCTCGCTGGACGACCACTAACGTCGTGGATGTCGAATAATCTCCCACGGAAGGGAGGCAGGACGTGAAGCATGCGGAAGGTGGGTTGTAGGCGGAGGAGCGGCACGATCTAGCGGCGGAGGACCTCATTATCGACCGCCGCCGGAAAACCCTGCACGGATGGGGCTTTTAATGAATAGTTCCGTACCCGACATCTTTTGTGGACGGCACCTCGATCCATGTGTTCGACCAACCCCTTCCCAATCGGTACCATGTCATCGGCATGACTGCCTGATGCATTGTGCTTAGGGACGTGACATAAAAACATCGTGGCGGCACACTGCTCATACGGGCGCCCCCCTAGCAGCTTGAACCACCGCGGGAGGGTAAAGACGGTCTTTCTAAGTTAAGTATGGAGAGGTCCCAAGCATATTATCCGACCCCGGCCCAGTAGAGCGCGGATTGCGGCAAGGGTGCCTAGCATCCCCAATCCTCTTTAACTTGTTTATTAATGATACTTTTGGCGGGATAGAAGGATTGGGGTGCGAGGTGCCGGGTTGCGTTGACATGCTTGACTCTAGGCAACCGTCAAGGGTGCCGTACCGATTATTCGCCGACGACACCGTGGGCCTTGCGTTGTCACTTGATAGCTTGCATGCCATGTTCGCCCACTTTTCCCAATGGGCTGAGGACCTCGATACTATTGGATTCGGAGGAAAAAATTGCGAGGTGATGCCGCTAGGCCGCCACTTCGACGCTATTGCACTACGCGAACAAGTTGCCCGCTAGCAGCTCTCGGGGGACGGACATCGATTGTATCTGAGTATAGGTGTTTAGTCGCATTGACAAACTCGGATTCTAGCATGCGAAATGTCGTTGGCTATCGGACTATAAAAATTAGGCGCGCCGTTGAATCGCTCGACTCCATGTTTATAAGAGGGCGGGGTATTCCCATTCATATACGCACATGGGTGCTCTAGCTTTGCCCATTGCCGGTCCTTACTTACGGATGTGAAGTATGGGGGCGAATAGCGGCGCCAATATATTACATGGTCTATTAAGTACATGCGTGAGGCGCCTAGTTGGGGTGGATGTAAAGGCCCATGGTGAGGCCACGGCGCCGCTATTGCGGGAGTTAGGAATAGCGCCCATAATAGAAGCAACGGCTACATCGGCTAGGACTAGGGCGTCCTTAAAGCGGGCACCCTAAATAATTTTATAAGCGATATGGTGGGCCAACCTAGTCGTATGCGCCGGAGTACATGGACGTCGGGGACCGTGCGTTGGCTAGATCGTTCTGCTAGGGCAAGCGCGGAATTAGCCCAAGGCGTACGCGTCCCACACGCCTAAAGGTCTTTGTATTATCCACGCGTTGCCTCTAACCTAGTTAAAGCGGAGGTATGGGATGGACTCGATACGTCATCTTCGGCATGTACCAATACATGGAGTATTTGTGGAAGGTGGGGGTTCTTCTCGGACCGTGACACGGCTACATACAATGATCGACCTCACCGGGTATCGAACCCGCGACCTTCCGCGTATTAGGCGTGCGCTTTACCGGCTCACCGAAAATGCGTAGCTGACATATGTGGCCACATACCACATATGTACCAATCTACGACATATTTGTTCCCATGCTTCGTATGTTGGAAACCCATTGCCACAATAAGGCAATTCCCGCGGGGGGCGTTCTAGGGTTACACAACATGATTCAATTGCGTACGCGCTTATTTCCCACAACCCGAAGTCCTTCCCGCATTCTTCATGCCATGCATGAACGTTTTCTCCATATTTGCTATGCATGCGATAGGAATGTGCGTGAATATATACAACATATCATGTTTGAATGCCCGCATTGGGAGTGCCGCCGTCGTTATTTCGGGACACTAGCTCAAGAGTTTAAGAATTTTCTACGTCTGTTCGCTACCTTCCCAAAAAATATAAGTGCATTGCTTTGAGGCGGTGTCCCCTCTTCCTTTCATGGCGACATTCATTTTACAGTGAATGGGAGGTTTTTTCATTTATGGCGTCAAGCCCTCCCTCATATGGCTTTCTTTGAAGTTCTTTGAAGTGCTTTCTTTGAAGTGTATTGTACTCCCGAACTGTTTTGCTGAGATGAGCCATAAGTACTCACCGCATTACTCGAGTGGGTCGACGCCCGGACGGGTAGGGTAGACCTTTCTTGGTTATTGCCGGGTATGCATTCATTCTTGCTTGCATGTTATTGGAAGATTTTATTTAGTTGGTGAAACTCCGAAACTTCTTGCCTCTATGTGTGGTTAACGGAGTGCAATACGGTTATCGTGCAATGGTACGGTGTGCCTAGCCGGGAACATGATCGATAATGTGTTTAAGGTTTGTTTAACTTGCACTTTCAGTCGCGTGCTTGCAAAACGCCGCCCGCCGTACATGGTGCTGGTGCGGGCTTACCTGCCAGTCCCAAATGCCGGGGCCGCAAAAAAACCTAAACTGAATTCACAGAAAGAAACCCTAACATGCATCCGTGGCAGTTAGAACTTCGCTTTCGGCGCAGCCTCTGTCGGCAACCGACGAAAAGCAACAGCGATATTGACAGCTAACGCACACACCTGTAGTCCTTCGCTAATAATCGCTGACTTTCAGCCAGTCCAGCGTTTCGACTGCGCTAGCGGGAAAGAGTGCCAGTATCCTGGCTTTTTCTAGAACAGCCTTGAAAATTGCGTCCCTGCAGGCTGCAGTGTGTTCTGCTTTTGGATTGTGTTGGTCACAATCTGCACTCCAGCTATCATTGGTCACACCCTGTGCTGTCGACCGCCCTCGATTGACGTCCTTCGCTACTGAAGCTGGTTAGTTTTGGAGTCAAGCGACCCAAGAACCCGGAGAATTTCGGTGCACACCTGACGCAGCTGTACTTTGTACGGCAGTCAACATGTCTATGTTCGGGCTGGGAAGGTAATCTGCTTATTTCTCTGAAGCACTTGCAACAACAATTCTTGGACAGTACCCGTATAGCTCCACCTACCCACACGTCAGTCGCGAGATTTCGCCTTCTCTGCTTCGCATTGGTGCGTGGTGTCAAGATGCACGATAGCTTCCCACTCTACTTTTCAACAGCTTTCAACAGTCCACGCATTCCAGCGGTGACTCGAGACAAGGCGGCCGCGTTATCGCACACAGCTATCGTCGCTGCGGCTCCGTACAGTGCGGGCGTACCGTCGGGCACGGGCGGCACCGTCTAGCAGCGAGCGGAATCTATGTAGCAGAGCACCCAACCGCCTGAGGGTCAATAGTTGTGCCTCCCCAGTATGCTAACATGTGTTCGCGACTTCTCACAACTGCTTTTTTGCTACGCGTGCTTTTACAGCCGGACGCCCAAGACGTTCCGGCCGAAGAAGAACCCGCCAGTGGGCAGTAAGGTGAGTCACACTTTCCTCAGTGCACTGCATCTGTCTCCATTCCATGCACAATCCGACAGAAAGGAGGGGGCGCAGTGGTGCCTAACACTACCGTGGAAGACATATATTCGTGTGCATAGTTGTATGTTAATGCATTCATTGTCATGGGGGTGTCATGAGTCATGCGATGGGACGGTGCATGGAAGTGCATTACTAGGGAGAAATGGTGCTACCTGTTGGGTACTGTGTTGCAAGTTGGGGCCACAATGACGACGGCAATTCTATGTGTGTTGTGTTGTGTAGGGAGCGGCACTGAAGCGTCACATCGATGCGACGCTGGGCAGCGGGAACCTTCAGGAGGCTGTTCGCCTCCCACTGGGCGAGGACATCAATGAGTGGCTGGCTGTCAACACGGTTGACTTTTTCAATGCCATAAATGTCTTGTATGGCACTCTGGAAGAGTACTGCACACCCGAATCATGCCCCACGATGAGCGCTGGTACGAAGGTATGTGTCAGGTCATCAGCAATGAACGAACTGCGATGCATGGACAGCCCACGGACGAGAACGGGAACAACTTTCAAACATTTCCTGTCTAATTGCAATGTACTAGTCCCTTTGCCTTTCCTCAACCCGTCTTTTTGTACCACAGTATGAGTATCTTTGGGCGGACGGAGTGAAAGTCAAGAGACCGATCCGGGTGTGCGCGCATGACTATGTGGGCCGGCTGTTCGAATGGGTCGAAGACCAGGTACGCATCTGACATGGACTTCAAAGGATTGCAGCAAGTGGGGAGGCGAGGCAGGAGACGTGCATGAGATGCATATCGTTGCATTGCGTTGTATTTCTGCACACGGTGGTGGGTCTGAGTGGTCGCTCCTCTTTGCAACGCAGCTCGACAACCAGGCGGTTTTTCCGCAGGAGTTCAGTGCGCAGTTTCCGCCCAACTTTGTGGACGTCGTGCGCACCATCTTCAAGCGCTTGTTCCGCGTCTATGCGCACATTTACCACTCGCATTTCAAGCACGTGGTGCACTTGAAAGAGGAGGCACACCTCAACACTTGCTTCAAGCACTTCATTTACTTTGTTTATGTGCGCCACCCTATTTTTTCAGCTGCCCCTGAGTTGTGCTTTTGGAGGCGTGGGAGTGTTTACGTTGTGCACTGATGCAAAAGTTCCGTCCTGCTTGCAGCACTTCAATCTCATTGACCCCAAGGAGCAGGCGCCTCTGGAAGAACTGATAGACAAGATCATGGGCCGAGCCCACTAAGCTTTCAACTTTCACGCGGGTGTTTGATTTTTTTAACGTGTCTTAATATGTCCCACTTGGCCAGAGAGTAGTGGGCGCTTGTCAATAAACAGTTATATT
Organism: Tetraselmis chui; assembly: GCA_026401115.1. NCBI lineage: Eukaryota > Viridiplantae > Chlorophyta > Chlorodendrophyceae > Chlorodendrales > Chlorodendraceae > Tetraselmis > Tetraselmis chui. The sequence continues at coordinate 146,159 of JAPMLY010000109.1, forward strand.
ACATTGTTCTAGATGTCCCTCACGAGCCATTTTTGCTTGTGGTGTGATGACCATCCAGTTCCGTAGCACCCATCAGACATTCTCATCTCTCTAGTCGCAACACCCGCGTCTTCTGCAACTTCATGTTTCTGAGCAACTGGCGTCCCAAAACGTTCAACGGAGCCACGCTGACCCGTGGCAGAACCTTTCCAGTGCATTGCAGTGACGGACAGAGGACGACGACGTGTGTGAAATGCAATGGAACCCAGTTTTTGCCAGCTCACGACTTTGATATGGCTATGCTTCAAGCGTACAACCTGAGGGCTTACCACAGGGTGACATAGAGAAAATAGTCGGGACATCTACGAAATAGTCTTGACTTGTTTCTTCTGAATATTGTCCAAAGCGAGCATTTGTGGGCATTGGAACTCCGACGTCATCACATCGAAGACATTGTTCGATGCAATAATTCGGACAAGATAAGCGTATTGTTTATCCTCGGGCGCTTGTAATGAGGGTTTGAGTTTGGTTGTTGAAGCCCAAAGCATGATAGGAAGGGATGACGAAGAGCGACGCTTCGTCACATTCATCATCGTCTATCGTGTACATGTGCTGGATCCGTATTTTTTGCGTCTCACCTCGCATTCCTTGCTACGTACAATGAAGACTGAGACACGAACACGAGTTCCATCGATGTGCAGCACCCAACGTTGTGAAGGTGTGTCAGTTCAAACCCATGAGATTCCTTCCGAAATGCAGGGGTGCGAGAACTACAATCCTGCCGGGCCGTTTTTTTCCACCACGTTCAGCCTTGAAGATCTCAATGAACCTCTCGCAGCCACGCTTGGTTTATCCGGTTCATTTTCAGAACCTTTGCTTTCCTACACGCCACATACATTTAGAGTATGTTTGTTGCTTTGTAAGATTGTGCTGTTGATGTTGGTTCTAACTATCCGGATTTGGCTCTACCTCATAGCCACTCCTTGGGTGGGTATGACTCTATTATGAGCAACACGGAATTCAATTCCGAGCTTCACACATCGGAGTGCGGCATGGCCAGTTTTGATGGGTTTGACATGACTTTTGGCGATGGCTCCAAACAGCAGCCAATTGGCCTTGCCAAAACAATTTGTGCCACGGAAGAGAAAAGTGTTCGCGATTACATGTTCCGTGTGAATTGTCTGTTTAGTTTCGATTGTTTAGATTCTTCCAATCGACGGGGTATTGTTGAATCTTTTGATTGGGGCATTATTAACAATTTCCCTTTTCCTAGATTCTCCTCGCGGCTCAATCTAGCGAAGCGTCAATTTTCTTTCAGTACCGCTGAGCCTTACTTCAGTACTCTAGTACACGCACAAGTACTCTGGCAATCGGGGTAACTGAGGCCCGCGCACTGCGCTTATCTACTGCGATGTAATACAAAGTACTATAATCCATCCACTCACCCCGCTAGCCAGCCACGGTCCTTAATTTGGTGACCGTCCGATCATCATCACTTCAGTTTGTATGGCTAGGACTCACCAGAGCTGAAAAAATCTGGTTTTATCGCTTATCAAGTTCTATGTTTAGTTTCCTTGCGCGGCCATGGCCATGTTCGTACGGACACTTGTATGTGAGCGTGTAACGTTAGCCGAAGTCCTCCCCGTCCCCGCATTTTTAAGCATCTCTAGAGTTTGCACGTGCAGTACCCGCCAAACGCGTGCACGTTGTTGTTAGCGCGAATGTACCGGTAGCGTTGGCCGGCCCTACCTCGCCCATCCCGTCCGGTGGTGGTGGCTTTCATCGGAGAATCCGGTGGGGGTGTCGCGCGTTAACCAAGTACCGCACTCAAAACTCGGTATCCTTACTGCGAATGTCCACACTTTATGTATCGCTATGCGCACGGGCCGGTTGTGGGCTGATGTGTGGCATTCGTCGCGGGTACAGATTGCGCGCGCGGTCGCACGCGAGTGGGGTGGATGCTACGGTGAGGACCAAGACCCCCCCGGCGAGCGCGCATGTGTGCGAGGACGTGTACGAGGATACAATCCTAAAGTAGCCACCGGTGCTCGTACACGGGCATACAATACACATGTGTTTTGATGGGATTCGAACTCGCGTGCATAGGGCCTATAACCTTTCATCGGAGCATCCCGCGGGTTCGTCGCGCGTTAACCAAGTACCGCACTCAAAACTCGGTATCCTTAATGCGAATGTACACACTTTATGTATCTCTATGCGCACGGGCCGGTTGTGGGATGCTGTGTGACAATCGTCACATGTATTGAAATTGAAATTGTTCACAACGATAACATCAAACTGGACCGGTTGTTGTCTCTCGGGCCACTCGACTTAGCCATTCAGGATTTATTAGCAAGTTGGGCCCGGGTCTCTCAGACCATATGCACCTATCGACACACCTAGCTTCACTATGTGTCGGCGTTCCTCGGGAGTTTAAAGACTGTAAGCAATCACAGCAATTGCCACAGCCCCCCCGCCTAAGCAGTAACAGCGTAATAATTTTGTAATCAAAAAGAACATATTTAAAAATAAATCCACTTGTTAAGAGATGCAAAACTAAACTGCTGCTCGACCTTCACGATGCACGGCCCGGTCCCACCGAACCGGGGTGCCGACCGGCCTAATCTAGCTCCCGCGTTACTTCGGTCTTGCCGAAGATAGGAGGGGAAAGGCTGGCAAGAAACCCCTCCTCGCGTGGGCGCTCGTCGATCCCGCCGCCGCATCCCGTAAGCCCCGCTCCAAGGTCGTTGCCGCGTCTACCGACGCGACGGTCCTCCTTGTCGAGGTCCCTCGTCACCTCGAGGGCAAGTGGGGGGGACCGAGACACACAAACATAGAAAAAAACTGGCGCTCCTGCCTCCGCGCGTGGATTTTCCCCGCTCATTTCCTCGGTTTTTCTTTGTCTGGTACCCGGGTGTCGATGAGGGGGGGGAGGCAGGTCACCATAGTCGGATCCGTCGGGGCCGCGGGTGCACGGAAACTAGTCAAAACCCTCCGTACGGGGTTTTCCGGCGGCGCCGACCCGGAGGGTCGTCATCGCCAGATCGTGTCGCTCCCTCCGTCGCGACCGGCCTCCTTGCCGCCCAAGCTTACTCCTCCCCCCGGGAGATGTGGCTTGTCGACGTAGCGGCTCGCTAGTGAGCGCCCGAACCTGGTCGTGCTCCCCAAGTAGCTCGACGCCGGGTACGGACATTAGTTTAGTTTCCGAGCAAGCCCTCCGTACATGGCTTTCCGGCGGCGGCTGATCCGAAGGATCGCCGCCGCCTCACATAGCCGCTCCTCCGCCTGCGACCGGCCACCGGCCACCGGCATGTGCCATGTCTTGCCTCACCCCCCGGGAAGGTTCGACTGGCAAAGGGCTAGTCCACGGCTAGCGAGCGCCCTTTCCCGGCTGGCCACCACCAGCCCCAACACCCGCCTCCCACCGCTGATCCGGCCGTACCCTCCTCGCCATGAAACGCTTCTGCAGTACAGCCCCCACACCCTTGAAGTAGGACTATATTAAGTAGCATCTGACCTCGAAAAGACATATCGGACGGGCCGAGCGGGAGATCTTGGTGCCGGTATTGCACAGACATTATTTTTTCAAAAGCCCTATGTACATGGCTTTCCCGACACTTGTTGATCCTGCGGATCGAGCTGTTCGCCCTCTTAGCCCCCTACCATGCCAGGCCTAGCACGGCTCCGGGGTTTCCATCGCCCACCACGGGGGGTTTGTTGGTGCCTATGGCGACTGAGATGGTATATCGCCTGACAATCTTGATGACAATTCGTCGCTTCCATGGCATGGGTGCTTTAGACTCTCGTTCATCACGTTCTGGCAATCAAGTTTGCATGCAACACTTCGTTCGCCGATCTAGTTAAAATATGTTCCCTTTCGACGTTTTTGGGGGATGTGCGGCGAGAATTCATGCAACGTCTTTATGCTGCTCTTCATGGTACTTTGGGCTCGTGTTTTCGCGACGCTTTGCATGAGGGCAATGTCGATCGTGTGGCATGCCTTCATGTTCCTCGAGCTTAGGCCTGTGGGGTTTTTCCCTCCTTCCACTTTTTTGCTTGGTGGTTTCCACAGCCTTTTCTTGTAAGGAATTTTTCAACTGTAGCTATGAGCGATATTTCGACACCGTTGATATTGAAATTGGAATTGTTTACAAGATAAACCGCTCTGCGGTGTACGGCTGTTGTCTAAGGGCCTTGTTAGATAAACCGCATAGGGGAAATTAGTATATGCAAAAATATGGCCGGTATCCCTATTCCTAGATACTCCTTGAGACAAAAGCAGAAAACCGTAATCAAGTTCTAGCAATACCGAAAACATGGAACACACTACACTACGTATTGTTCAGCGGGAGGGTTCTTGTTTAAAACCGCGAGCTCCCCCTTCACCACGGAAAAGAAACAACCCATAGTTAGTGCCATCGCTGACTTGGATCGCCGTGCTAAGGGACATGCCGTCTTGTCCCCTTTTCTTCCACATCTCATTTGAGGCTCCACCACTCGTAGACATCGCCTTTGGAAGTAGTCGTAGACGTCCCACCGCTGTCTATTTTCTGGATCTGAGATCAAGGCGCGCGGTCAAATACTCGAGGTGACCTCATGCAGCGTGGGTAGTGGTTGGGGGATGATGGGATGGTAGATCGGTTGATGATAGCTTGGCGGGTGAGGTGTGTTCGACGACTGGGTCAAGGAGGAGGGGTTCGGTATTCAGCGTGTGTAGGGCAGCTCGGATAGCAAGAGCTGATGTTGCCGGGCCACGTTCGGGCCGATGCATTCTTCGGTTGGCGTGTCTGGGGAGGAGGCCTTCAACAACGCGAGCGTTGGCGTAATTACATTGGAGGATTTCCCGGGTTTCAAGGGTCGCCGATCTGATAGCGGGCCGGAGGGAGAGGAGTTTCTCGTTGGTTGCAGAGCTGCTATGTGAGTGGGCTTTGGAGGGAGGTTGTTGCCGGTGCTTATGAGTGATGTCTTGCTAGTCGTTGGTCGCCTCGTTGGAAGCACGGGGCTGAGAGGTGGGTGCTGGCCTTAGAGGACTATTCTCCCACATAGCAACGGAACTTTTCGGTATTTTCCTTGGGAGTCTAGAGGGATTTTATATGAAAGAGGACGGTCGGAGGGCTCGACAACGGTCGAGTCGTTGGTGCTGAGGAGGGGGGGGGGAGGGGGGGGAATCGTGGAGTTAGCAACAGCCGGTGCCAAACCCAAAAGGGTGCTTGTATGGGGGAACCCGCGGGAAATTAAATATTTCCTAGTACTTTTCCGGGTCTTTGATACCAACTGTACAAAAAGCAAGTTTCTCAACACCGCCATAGAGCCCCGACAAGCCAAGATTGGTCTACAATCGTTTTGAGCGGCAAATTTGTCTAGCTTGATAATGATCTCCGGAGCGTCGTTGGATGCTCCGAGGGGTGAAGGGGGTGGAGGCATCGCCGCATTACGTTTTTGTGGACGCTTTACCACCGCCCCTTCGATTTCCCATGTCGATATCCTCCCGTCGCAACGATCGCTTGGGCTAGACCCTTCCACATGAGAACGAGCTATGAGGATAAGGGTGGCACTCAATTATTAGCTTGCGCATCCTCACATTTATGATTATTTGCTTCCCACGTCCTCACCTCTTTGGCCTCCGCTGGCTAGTTGCAACCTTTTGTTAGATTTGAAGCACAACACTGCGAGGGTCGCGTTCCCATGGGGCTACCCGTGCACAAACAGCGCCGTTACGCTCAAGTTTAACGTGGTGGTTTGCAAAACTCATGTCAATGAGGATGCCCCGGCAATTGAAACTGAAATTGAACTTTTTAACAGCAAATACCGATAAATCGGTTGTTGTTTCAGGGCATTCCCAATACTGCCATTTAGGTCTTAGGAATCTGGTTCTTTACATGGGGTCTCCTTGTCCATCCTCCTCGTCGTCGGTAACAATATAGTATAAATCACACATGGACAGACATGGTCTATCGCTAAGACACAATATGAAAATATTATATCGCTATCTCCAAAGTGCGCGGCCCGCTCCCGCTCCCGCTCCTAGCATAGACTTCTCCACCCGTCGGGGCAGGGGAAAGAAACCATAGCTACAGCTAACTTCCGTTCGTTGCTCATGCCGTCGTGTTGGTCTTGTCCCTGTCGGCTGCCAACGGTTTCCGGCACCGGAGGTTCCGTACAATACCGCCCGTACTTTCCCTTATGGTCTACATTGCCATGGGGCCATGCGCCTATACGGGGGACGTCTTTCACTATAACCCTAGTACGACGCTTGAGGCACTTTTTTCGATGGTGGGTATTGACATGAGGAGAGGTTAGGTGGGAAAGTCAGGTCGGGGCTCCGACCTCAAAGGTGCCGGATACGAGTGTTTTACTGTTTTAGCCAAAACCCTCCGTATAAACTTTTTTCGGCGGCGGCCGATCTACAATCTGCGCCGCCATACCGTGCCGCTCCTCTCTCCACGGTTGCCCTCCTCGCTGTCGGTGTCGAGCTCCACCCCATGGATGGGAATGCTTGACCTTAAGAGTGATGACCGACGTCGAGCGAGCGCCCTTCCTTGGCGTTATTTCCCGGCTGTCCGCCGCCATCGCCAACACCCGCGTCCCACCGCTGATCCGTCCGTGCCTTCGCTGAAAAATATTTCACAATAAACCACCCGCACGATACTTATCGGGAGAGTATCTAGGATTATCCAGTCGCGGAAAAGCATATCGGACTGGCCGAGCGGGAGATATTGCTGTTGGGAGCAAGCAACATACTTATTTTGAAAAGCCCTCCGTACATGACTTTCCCCAGCAGCTCATGGTCGCGCGGATCGCAACAGTCGCATTTTCCCCACCTTGCTCCCAATCGTGCCAAGCCCGTCACGGTTATGGGGTTACCAACGCCCACCGTGAGGAGGTGGCGGGGGTGAGCATCGCCGCTGGGCTGCCAACGGGCGCCATGGTGCCGGCATTAAGAGGGCGGGGATAAGCTGGCCGATCACGACGCTGAGCTACATTGTGGGTACGGACAATGCACCAAAACATCGGTGAGATACATTAATGGCTATCATATATGTTGGCGGGGGGAAATTCATTGGATGGCTGTCACTAAACTGTTGTTGCCCCATTCGACTTTTCAGTACGCCATTGCAATCCTCTTTGTGTTCCGACTATCGGGTATGCACTAGAGGGGAGCCTAGGACAATAGACAATAAACACCAACCCATGCTATTTCCCGGCGCGGGGGTCAATTGGACAGCATCAACGCCCATAATCGACAAGAACCACCCGTGAACGCCCCCCCCTTCTGCACCCCGAATAATATGAGAGCAACGAAAAGTCGACGGGTGTAGCTTGGTCGTGTCTTGTAGCTAGTGCCAATATCGTATGCCCGAATGGTTATTTACGGATACAACAAGAAAGCGAAAAAAAAATCATATATGGGCCTGAGCGGGAAATATACGAGCCGCGGGAAATTGTACAATTATTGAATGGCACCCGTTGCTCGAGCTGCCGTTTGCTCTGAGTCAAACAATCGTCGATTGGATGAGCATCATCGGACAGAATTCGAGCTGCGTGGTTGCACTTTCTCTGTCCGTGATGTTCTGCTCGAGCACAAAGCAGCCGCATAATCAACATGTGATACAATTTGACAGTCTATATGACTCAATAACAAAAAGTATTCATTATCACATGGTTTGACTGGACATGCATATCCGCCACCCGGATCCAGTGAGTGGGAGAGCATGTGTTGTTCCTTCATGTCCCGCATGGGAATGCCACCATGTGATCCCCACATATCCTTTGTCCAGTGCAACTTTGACTCATGGCACTTGCAATATACGCACGGGTACATATAACTACACCCGCACAGCCCCATCCACCCGTTGAGCAATTTCATGTCGCTTCCCAATGTCACGTCCACATCGTACTTGCGACCTTCTACAACTAGTCCATCGTCGATCAAAGCTTGCATGGATGCAGGAATGTGGCGTCCGTGTGCTAACATGTCCGCGTAACAGTCGTCCCGCATGTAAAAGCACACAAGCAGATTGTTGTCCGTGGAACTGACTTTCAGACCGCTGTCCTCATCAGCAATAGAGGAGTCGTCGTAGACAATTTTCAGCACCACGCATGTCCCATTGACCTTGGTGGATTTGAAAATATCTACAATGCGCATCAAATCATTGGTTGAGGAAAGGTTGATGTGCATGATTACATGGCATAATTTGCCATGGCGCCATTATTATACGCGGTGGGACTAATACCTCCAACATCAATAATTAATTGCACGCGAAGCTTTATCGTCGCATGATCGATTAGTCCATGGCTCGATAGCAATCTAACTCGATAATGCAGTGCACTTTCCACATCAACGATGCTGGCAAGCTTATCATCAGTCATTTGCAAGCCCAATCGCCTCATCTCCTCCTCAATTTGCTCGAACAACCACCTCTTGGATGGCAGCTTTGCCATGCTCCCCCCGTTGGGCATAACAAGTGGAACAAGGTCCTCAACCTCGGGGTCCAAGTAGTTGGACAACAGATTGACAAAGCGCTGATATCCCCGTACAGTCAGTTTCCAGTCGGAGAAAATTTGCATGGCATGCTGCTTGAAGTGCTCCCCGACGGTGTTCATCGCCTTAACCTCGGCTGCGCGTAAGAGGCCCATGTCGGACACAATTGCACTAAACAATTCCGGATATTTGCTCAGCAACGCGCCGATTACAAAGCGTGGCGTGTGCACGTCACGCGATGACCCTTCCTGCCCCGCTAGGTCTACTTTGCCTGCTGTAGTAGCGTCCGGTGTGGGCGCCTCAGCACTACCATCGTCGGCGGCCGCCGCCGACGCTACCGTCCCGCCGTATGCTGCTTGCCACTCGTCACCGCTCAGTTTCACAAGGAAACCCTCTAGCTGAGCACACTTGCCTTTGATGTGCTTTTCTATCGTCTTGCGACCGATAGCAGCCCGGAGCTTGTAACGAAGTCCGGTCGGCCTATTCGTCCGCCGCGACGGTTGCTTGTCTTTAACCCATCGTAGTGTCAGCAGTAGCGTTGCTGCTATCGCTACAGTCGCCAGTCGTAGCAACTTCCACCGCAAGCTCGCCCACGGCCTCGTCATCCCCCGTCATGTCGCTGTCTCCACCCTCATCGACGCCCCCTTTCGACCTCGCTAAGTACAACCTATGTTGCAGCAATCACTTATCGCGGCTGACATGGTCAACTGCGCTGCGCCGGGTCGAAAGCGCATGCGCGTAGTCACTGACATTGTTTTTTGCGCCTCAACTATTCTGGCCAGCTCTGCACTTTTCGCCTTCCCAGCGTCGAGATTTTCAAACATCTCGCTTAGCTTGTGCTTCAGTGACCATGTCTCGGCTTGCGCTCTAGCAGCGCGCTCATGCTTACTACAAATGAGGTTGGGCACGTTAATAGAAGCAACAGCCGGGCCCACTGCCGCCGCGTGTTTGGCTAGCGACTTAATGGCACCAACATCACTACCTGCGACACCACCACTACCACGTGTTGCGTTGGGGGCCGGCTGTGTAGTCGGTGCTGGTGGTGCTAGTATAGTTAGCCTCAACGTATCGTGCGCTGCCGCCGACGCTTGTTGTTGCTCATCGTGTAGCTGTCGCTGTTGTTGTTGCTCCTATGCGTACCGACGAACAATGTCTAACTCAGCCTTTTGTAAAACCCTCAACGCCGCCGCCCGACTTTTCTTGCTCTTTCGCCCCATCCTAGTAGGAGTCGCACTCGTTGCTTCTCTTTGACGTATTCTCGCATATGTGCCGCGGCACAAGAATGGTAAAACTCGCCGACATGCATGCGAGCGTGAGTAAGAATTGCGGTGTTGATAATGCGTTGTGTGTATACACTCGTTGATGCTCGGGCCGCGGCGGTAACTCGCCCAAGCCTTACTTCTACTATCACGGAGAAGCTACGGCCCCTGCGGAGGCGGTACTGCTACAGCCTACGGGGTTTTTAGTTCCCCTACCTATTCGTTCGGTTTGTTTATCCGCGGACGGACGGTGCGTGCGGCAGCGATTTGTACGATGGCGGTGTTGGTAGAGTGTCCCCGGCGTGGCCGGTACAATTAAAAAGTAGCCAAATCGGTACTTTGGGAACACCGTGTAGGGGAGGCATAAATTCACAGGGCTGTCGGCAGCTAGTGAGCTCCACACCTTTCTGATGCTTCCCGGTTGTTCGCCGCCAGCTCCAATACCCTCGTCCCGCCGCTGATCCGTCCGTACCCTTTTTCGCCCAAAAACATTTCGCAGACATCGTTCCCGCCGTGACGGAAGAGTTTCTGTGAGTATTTAGTCGCGGAAACAACATATCGGACTCGCCGAGCGGGAGATCCCTGTGATGGTGTACGGATATTATGCTTTTCCAAAATCCTCCGTAAAGGCTCGCGACAACAGCTGATCCCACGGATCGCAACTGCCGGTAGCTCGTTCAACCCCCTGCCGTGCTAAGCGTGGCACGGCTACGGAGTTACCAGCGCCCACCGCGTGGAGGTAGAGGTAGGTGCCGAGGGGCCTGCGAGCGCACCCCCCTCCGGGGCCGCCGCCGCTACGCCGCCGGCGGGCGCCAAGAGCATGTGATATGATTGCCGATAACCACGTCAATCGGCGAATTGTTTAAAGGGTGAGGCCCACGAGGCGTAAGAGAGAAAATGTTGCTTGGTCGGGTATAGAGGCGTGACGAAGGCGATTTTGGCCGCGAGGCTGGAGGGAGTGGTGATAAGTGATTCCCTAATGATGATGAAAATGAAAATGGTTTATAACAAGTACCGGCAAATCGGATCGGCTGCTTTTTAACGGCCATCAAGACTCTGCTATCTAAGACTTTTAGGACGAGCGATTGGCATGGGTATGTCTTAAGCAATAAGCAAACAAAGTACATGTTCCCGTCCGTACCTTGACTTCCTACCACATAAGTATGGCGCCCGTTGTACCTCGTGGGTATAAGACACGTCTAAAGCCGTGAGCACACCAATCACATCTCCACGAGCGGGGGAGCGAGATGGGGTTGCATTGAGGGTGGGGACAAGAACATGGCGAAGGCGCTCGCCGGCGGCGCAGCGGGGGCGGCCCCTAAGGGGGGTGCAGTGGCACGCTCGTCAGCACCTACCTCTACCTCCACGCGGTGGGCGCTGGTAACCATGTAGCCGTCCCATGCATGGCACGGTAGGGGGCTAAACGAGGTACCGGCATATGCGATCCGCGCGATCAGTAGTTGTCGGGAAGCCATGTACATAGGGTGTTGAAAATCATAATGTATGTACACCGGCACTAAGATCTCCCGCTGCACGGCATGTCCGATATGTTTCTTCGCGACTTAATACTCTCATATACTCTCATGATAAAGAGACGGGGGCATATTCTGTAAAATATTTTTTGGCGCACATGGCACTGGTGGATCAACGGTATGTGGTGGGTGTTGAAATTGGCGGCGAAAAGCCAGGGAGCGGCGTCGGGGATGGGCGCTCGCTGCTTGCTGACTAGCCTCTTGCGGTCGAGCCGACACAAGGGGGGGCACCACGACACCAACAGAGAGGAGGATTGTCGCGACGACGACATGATCGGAGTTGTCCGGCGGCAACGATCCACATGATCAGCCACCGCCGGAAAACCATGTACGGAGGTTTTTGCGATAATGTCCGTACCCCGCGGCCCGAAGGATCTAGCAACGGTGACCATGCCCTACTACCCCACCGCTACCCACTATCGACATGCACACCTATAATTAGAGAGAGTACGAGCCCGGGTTAGCGCGAAGGCTCGCACTCGAAACAAGGGTGCTCGACGGACGTGCGATCGATGGGCGGAGGGTACAGCCGCTAGCTGGGTTTCCAAACAAATACCCGGGTACCACACATGAAAAGCATGGGAAATGGCGGGCAAAACTTTTCAGCGCGGCGGCATGAGCGCTAGTTTTTTTTTGTGTGGGAGTCTTGGTCCCCCCCACCTGTCCTCGAGGTGACGGGGGACTAAGGCTAGGGATCAAGTGAATTTTGTCGATGTTGATGGTAGTGATATTTTGCAACGTCGATGTTGATGGTATTGATATCTTGGATTGTCGATGTTCATGGCGTTGATAGTTTGAGATGCTGACATCGATGGCAATTTAAGCCGATATCATCGCCGATGTATCGATATTTTGGACGATATATCGATACATCGGGCTAAGATAATCATTATTATACAATTGCTTTGAGAATTGATGGCATTGATGCGAGCACTACTGCCATCGTGTCGATGTCGATGTCGCAACCTATCACATCGATGGCACTATCACCAGGTGATGATGATACTATCGACGATGCATCGATGGCTGATCCCTAGCCTTACGGGGGACCTCGACTAGAAAGAGAGTCGCGACGGGAGGAGCGGGTACGACCTTGGGGCGGGGCTTACGGGATGCGACGGCGGGATCGACGAGCAACCGCGTGAGGAGGTTTTTTTCGCCAGCCTTTCCCCTCACATCTCCGGCAAGACCGATGTCACGCGGGAGCTAGATTAGGCTGGCCCGTCGCCCCTCTCGAATGCCGATCGGCCTAGGCCGGTCGGCACCCCGGTTCCTTGGGAGCGGGCCGTGCATCGTGAAGGTCGAGCATCTGCTTCATTTTTCATTTCTTGACAAGTGGCTATATTGTTTTTTAGGTCTACAGTTCTGATTTCAAAATTATTTATGGTGTTACTACTTAGGCGGGGGGAATATAGCAATTACTGCGGTTGCTTATAGAATTTAATATCCGAGGAGCGTCGGCACACATTGCACATACGTGTGTCGATAGGCGTACTTGGTCGAAGAGTACCCGGCCCAATTTTTGCTCTTGAGTGTGCTAAATTGCTGAGCAGCTGATAGCCGTTAGACAGGAGCCGGTCTACTTTGTTGGTATTGTTGTAAGTCATTTTCATTCTTATTGCACGACGAATGAGGAAATGGTTAATGTCGAGGTCTATTCGATTTTAGTTGCACAACAACGGTGGGGTCCGGGAGAGGATTGGATTGGGGGGAGAGGTGGAGGAGTCGAGGTGAAACCCCTTATATATGTCTATATTTTGGTTTTCTAATCGGCTGAGTACTTAAGTGTTCCGGAACCCTCTCGGCCATGAATTGTATATACTCAGTGGTTAAAGCCAAGAACGGATCGCTCGAGCGCGATCCGCAAACACAATGAATCCTCTCATAATTTCGTCGGGTTGTAATTTTTGCAGGATGTGAGGTGCCATCCCCAAAAGCGTCACGAGACTACAAAAACATGTAACAATGATGGCGAGTAAAGGTAACATGCACTTACGCAAGGACTTGAATTAGTGACACACTACTTCAAGAAAGTGTGTCTTGAAAGGTCAATGGCTACCGAGACCACTGAAAATGTTAAGCGCTTGTAAGGACGACATCACATACTTTAGTGCGGTGTTATCATAGATCGCATTCCCCTGGAATGTTTGCATCACGCAATGCAACATCCAAGAACAAATAATCGATTGTTGTAAGTATTTGAAGGAGCATTTCGACTGATTGGTATTTCGCTACATTTCCTTCTGTTGCAAAAAAATGATTACAAGAAGAACAACATGAGCACGGATAGGGAAAAAGGGAGGGGAAACAAAAGGGTAAGAGTGACAAGAGGATCACGGAATCCATAGCACGGCAGGAAAAGGAAGCACTACATTGTGCACAAACCTACTAGCAGATTAATGTAAGGAAACTCCTAGGCATTTTCTTCTTTTCGAATTTCATGATATTTCAGCAATGATTTCATGTGTTTCTTCGCTTTATGGCTGTCCGCGCGTCTTTGCGGTGGGTGCAGAAACTGATATTCTGAATTCCACGTCTTGACAATCTGCTACCTTGCTCATCTTCTGCTGTGCGATAATATACTGTGCTTGGATGAAGAGTATATCGCACGGTCGGAAGTTTGCCGCGCGCGGAAGGCGAGTACCGTAGTGACTTTTTCAAAAATATATATGTATTGGTCTGTGATGCGCTTGCTAGGTTCAGGTACTACGGAAAGTAGTGGTTGCTGCAGGAGCTTGCGGTAAGACTATCACGCATATCGGTATCTTCACCTCTTCCTGCCTTTCTACCCTAATAATACAGTGCTACTGGTACTATTGGGATGTCAGGCTGCCAGGATCAATATTGCTGCTGAGACCCAACAAGACGTTGTTCGGGTTCTTGACCCGCCGGAAGAAGGGCTGGCGGCTCGCCCCTGTTTGCCGACACCTTGCCCACCTCGTGTAAAAGAAATAGTAGCAGTGACACTACAGACATAAAGTAACGGAGCTGTGTACTATAAGCACGGCCTCTCGGTACTTTGTGTTGTTAGACATCCGGATATCCATAGCCCTGCAGGGCTGATCAAAGGAGGTCGTCTGTTCTATTAGGTCGGCGATCTGCTGCCGCTCCCTCCCCCCTCTCCCTTCCTACCGTACTGTTTCAAAAAACAAAAGCTGCTTCTGTGGCCAGCCTTGGAAGGGCGGACGGACGCTAGGTACCTCCTAGAAACGAGACTACCTACCAACCATTGGAACAGAGATATTTGCGGTTCGCGTATCTTTGACAGGCCGGGACATCCCGGCATCCTCCTGCACGCCTCGCATTTTTCATCAGCGCCCAGGTTGCGGAGCCGACCACAGTCGGGCGTCGCGGGTTTCCCCCTACACGCCTGGGTTTGGCCGTGGAGACATACGGCGGTACAAGCTGATACCGGTCGCGGCGCCTTCCAGCTGCGGGCTGGAGCATCATGTTTTGGCGGTTTTCGTTTGGAACCCTCAGCTACGTCGACGTGAGAGCCCTCGCCGCGCCAAAAACCTTCTTACTCCAAACATCCGCGCTATTCAAACTTCAAACCACACGTAATACGATCAGATCCAACCGCAAGCATCCACGCGTGCAGCTCACCAAGTTGAAGAGGATCGGTTGTTGAGTGCAGAGCGCCTCGTTGTCGCGCGCGTGCATATGGAGGACTCACCTGTTAAACACGTCCTTTGCGTCTTTTTGTTCATGCAGGAGCTTCTTAATAAGGACGGCATCACTTTCGAATCGCTGGTGCACTCGGATGAGTGCACAGTGGAGGACATTGTGCAGGAAGTAAAATCTCGCAACCACAAGCTCTTGAATCTGTGAGTGCTCTTGATTAAAGCTGGCACATGCACACACGAACAAGCACACATGCATGCCCCCCCCCCCCCCCCCCCCCCCCCCCCCCCCCCCCCCCTGCGCTACATGCCCTCTTATCTGGATTCAAACACCCCCATTTGCAGGATCACTGAGCGTGCGACCATCGAAAGCCTCCTAAGGTATCCCTGCCAGATCCCATTATTCCATTTCTTCCCTCATTGATTGTCTGCGATAATGAGGATAATGCGTGTGGTGTGACCTCGGAAGCCTGTCTGTTGTTTTCCTTGCGGGTAGACTTACGCTTAACTTTATGTCCAACGG
This sequence comes from Tetraselmis chui, assembly GCA_026401115.1. Lineage (NCBI taxonomy): Eukaryota > Viridiplantae > Chlorophyta > Chlorodendrophyceae > Chlorodendrales > Chlorodendraceae > Tetraselmis > Tetraselmis chui. Next base: position 161,557 of record JAPMLY010000109.1, read on the forward strand.
TTTGTGTGACTCCCTCAGCTCAATTCTCGAGCCATCTACAGCACCGGGAATAGAAAATGACGCGGACGGTCTCCTGCAGGCAAAGTGAGTATGTATAAGTTTGGGGCAACTCATTTTGGCCGGGCGGGTGTTTGTGAACGTGGGCTGTGTGGCGTCATGTAAATGCTGAGTAATTGCTATGGGCCACGCCTTCTTGCACAGGTACACGCGTGTGGCATGCGAGATATTCTGCTGCGAGAGTCAAGAAATTTGTGACACCATTGTGAAGGACCCAGACCTGATGCACATGTTGTTCTCCTTTGTTGAGAAGGACGAACCGCTGCATAATGGGCTTGCAGGCTACTTTGGCCGGGTTGTGTGCTCGCTGCTTTACAAGAGCGGGCCTGAGACACTGCAGTACATGCAGAACAACCGGCACGTGCTAGATAACCTGCTGAAGCACACGTCTTCCAGCTCGGTGGGGGAAATCATCATCCGGGTGGCTGCGTCCGATGAGGAGTGGGTGGCTGAAACCTCTCTGGTGGAGTCTTTGCTTGAGAAGTTGAAGGAGCACGAGACGCTGGATGTGCAAGTGAAGGCGGCTGAGGTGCTCTGCGGCATCAACACTGACATCTTTCAGTTCAGCAACCCGGTGAAGCAAAAGATGTATGACCGTCAGAACATCGAGCGGCTATGCTCTTGCGCCTTTGACAGCTCGGACAAGATCATGGTGCCTGCGATCATGGTGTTTACGAACCTACTGGTAGGTGTGGGGCAAATTGGGGAGGGGGAGGACGAGACGTTACCGGACGGCACACGACCGGGCGCAGCCATTGAGGCTTTCCGGGCGGCGGTGTTCGAGGTTGTCCTGCACCACATGCATCGCATCGTTGCGCTGCTGGACGTGGTGGATGATACGCGCGTGCAGGAAATGCCCTACGGGGTCATCCGCCCCACCTTTGGGATCTCCAGGCTGCGGGTTGTGGAGCTGCTGCGCGTGCTGCTGTGGATCGCGCGCGGGGAGGTAGAAGCGGCGCTGATCTCCTCCCGCGCGCTCTGCAAGTGTCTGGACGTGTTTGTCAAGTACCCTTTCAACAACCTGTTGCACAGCTCGGTGGAGGGGCTGGTCACGCTTGCGCTGGACGATGGCACCCCAGCGTTGGCGCAGCACCTGGTGGCGGACTTTGACCTGGCCACGTTTGTGGCAAGGGCGCCGATCGAGGTCACTCCGGAGCCGCTGCCGAACAGCGCACGCCCGGCTCAGACGCTTCGCGCAGGGTACGTGGGGCACCTCACACGAATTGCCAACAAGCTGCTCGACCAGGCCAGCAAAAGGGAAGACATACAGCGCGTCCTGAACGGCAACGCGCAGTGGAAGGAGTTTGTGGGCACAACACTGGAGACCTGCAACCGGAACGACAACATCGACACCTGGCAGTGCGGACGGCCGACGCAGGAGTTTTTCGCTGAGGATGAGGATATGGTGCGTTCCTGTCCCAGCCTGCACCTTTTAGATTGTTGCTCGGGTGTTGTCAGGAATAGCGCCAGCATGCATGCACGAAATCCTCAGCTCACTCTCTACTCATTCAGCCAAATACACATATAGCTTGCTATGCACGGTGCTCGTTTGCGTTGGTCGTAAAAGAGGGGGGGGGGGGGGGGGGGGGGGGGGGGGGGGGGGGGGGAGGTCTGAACTTCCCGTTGCTGACCGTTTATCTGTTTTGGTGCAGGGTGCGGGCATGAACAGGTACATGGCATAGGTCAGTTGCAGATTTCGGAGGGTTTGGGGCGGTGTGGTGTGGGGAGCACAAGCGCATGTGCTGCGTTGGGTTGTGTGTGTCGGAGGGCGGGTGGCAGTTCTGTAGAGTTCTGGGAGGGGTGGGCTTGGGGAGTGATTGAGCTGTCGGAGTCACGCTCATATCAGATCTGCAACACACTGATGGGAAAACACGCCGCGAACCGTATCGCCTCGAACCGTGTGCTTGCTTTGCGCTATCACTGACTGGCTGTGGCACGTCGCTGTATCTTTTTATTCATGTTTTGTCAGCGCTTAGGACTGCCATATCGGCTCCCCGTCGTTTGTCTGCCCACCGTATAGAGGCGTTGTTTACTGTTTAGGTCAGCGCACATGACGCCCGTTTGAATTTCTTCCGTTCCTTTGCCGCATGTCCCGATACGTTGCAACAAATGCCGTTTATAGGTTGGGACTGCATTTATTCTTCCTCTTGGTGATGGGCAACTTGCGAGCAGCGCGATGAGCGTGGTGAGCTGAAATGCCGAAGTGCATCTGTGTCCTTTCTGTCCTTATTTATGGAGGGACGGGGCTTGCAACGTGGGTTTGGATGTTCCTCAAAATAGTTATGCGATTGAAGTGAATATGCCTTGCGACGTACCACGGAGTGTTTGGTTCCGAGTCGCCCACCGTAGGCATCCGCCCGTCCAAGTTTGACTACATTAGGCAGGGATAATATATTCGAACTCTTAATTACAAGGAAAAAGTGCGAGATTATCCAAACCAACACAAATGAAAAAAAATCCCGCGCCAACCGTTCAGCGACGTTGTATGGGGACACACGCAAGAAAATATTTGCGCGAACAACTTGAACAACATCATGACGAGAAAAGCCACGAGTGCTGCGAAACAATCGAGAAACTTTATTGCCACGGCTCCCAAAGGGGGTTGTCGCCTTCATGTATATGTTCGAGAAGACAAAGTCGTTCCATCTAAGCCTCCACACCAGCCCTTAGGGTCAAACGTAAACTGCATTGCATCAAACTTTAATAATGCATCGTCCGTCCCATTAAACTCCTACTTCATGGATGTATCGATTCTAAAGTAATGAACTACTTCATGGATGCATATATTGAACATGGCACAAATGCATGGATGCATCGATTAAACATGGCACTATTTCATGGACGCACTGGTGCATGCATAAATGCGGAAGGAAAGCATTTTGAATGCATGAGCATGGGTTTTCGCGCACATACAAATGTTCCAATGAGATCACGAACCTGTCGTGATTTTGATCCTAGTGGCACGATGGCCACTAAGCGACATCCATTATTTTCCGTTTTTTTTTTTTTGGCGCCCCCGGGATATGGGACTGGCAGGGAACCCGCACCGGCACCCTCTACATGCGGCGTTTTGCAAGCATGGCTGAGAGCAGAAATTCGAAACAAACCTCAACTCATCATCGATCATGCTCCCGGGTAGGCGACGCTCGTGTGAGTGCATTAAGTACCATTGTACGAGAACCGTACCGTAATGCGCTAACCCCACACGAGGCAAGTGTTGGAGTTTCACCAACGAAAACCTTCCAATGAAATGCAAACAAACATGAATGCATTCCCGGCACTGACCAAGAAAGGTCTGCCCTACCCGTCCGGGCGTCGGCCCATTCGATTAATGCGAGAAGGACCAAGGCCCATCTCACGGAGCAAAACATTTCGGGAGTGCGATACATGAACTACAATGAAAGCAATATGAGGGAGGGCTTGGCGCCATAACTGGAAAAACCTCCCATTTCCTGTAAAATGGGTGGCGCCATGAAGGGAAGGGGGGACACCGCCTAAAAGTAAGGCATTTATATATTCGGGGATGTAGCGAAACGACGCACAAAACCATTAAAATCTGGGGCTAGCGCCCCAAAATTACGACGGTGGCATTCCCAACGTGGGCATTCAAGCAAAATATGTTCTATAGATTCAATAACATCCCCGCCGCATGCAGGACAATGATGGAGAAAACGTTCAGGCATGGCATGAATGCGGGCAAGACGACGGGCTGTGGGAAATACACGCGTACGCAATTGAATCATAATGTGTAACCCTGCAACGGCCCCCGCGGGAATGCCCGTGCCGTATTGTGGCAATGGGTTCCCAACATATGAGGCCTGGGAATAAATACTCCACGTATTAGTACATGCCGACGATGATGTCTCGAAACGACCCCATACCGCTGCTTTAACAAGGTTAGAGGCCACGCGTGGTTGCAAAGACCTCCAAGCGGGTGGGACGCGTACGTTTTGGGCTAATTCCGCACTTGCCCTAGCAAAACGATCCAGCCACCGCACGGTCCCAGACGTCCAAGTATTTGGGCGCATACGACTAGGTTGGCGCACTAGATCGCTTATGCATGTATTTAGGGTGGGCGCTTTAAGGAATGCCCTAGTCCTAGCCGCTGCTGCCATTGCTTCTATGGGTGCTATTCCTAGCTCCCGTAGTAGTGGCGCTGTGGCTACCCCAGGGGCCTTTGCACCCACCCCAACTAGGCGCCTCAAACATTGATTTAATATAGTTTGTAATCTATTGACGCCGCTAGTCGAATCCATCCCCCATACTTCACACCCGTAAGTAAGGACCGGCAATATGCAGGTCTTAAGCACCGAGGTGCGTACATTAATGGGGATATCCCGCCCTCCTAACACCGAGTCGAGCGCTTCAACGGCGCGCCTACTTTTGTTTACCCTATCGCCCACGATATTTCGCATACTTAAATCCGAATTTATCAACGCGCCTAAATATCTATACTCAGATACAACCGGTACCCGTTCCCCCCCGAGCTGCCAACGGTCGGCTTGTTCGCGTAGTGCGACTACATCGGAGTGGCGGCCTAGCGCCATTACCCCGCATTTTTTTACACCGAATCCCATATAGTGGTCCTCCGCCCATTGGGAAAAGTGGGCGAACATGGCATGCAAGTTATCGAGCGATGGCGCAAGGCCCACGGTGTCGTCGGCGAATAATTGGCCCGGCACCCTTAACGGTTGCCTAGAGTCAAGCATGTCAACGCAACCCGGCACCTCGCATCCCAATCCTTCTATCCCGTCAAATATATCATTAATAAATATGTTAAAGAGGATTGGGGATGCTGGGCACCCTTGTCGCAGTCCGCGCTCTATTGGGATGGGGTCGGATAATATGCCCGGGGCCTCTCCAGTTTTTACTTGGACAGTGCTATCCCTATATAGAGCTTTAAGGAAGGATAGCATATGTCCCGTAATCCCATTAGCCTCTAGTTTAGAAAATAGAAGTTCATGAGGGATAGTATCGTATGCTTTCCGTAAATCTATAAACCCCGCATACGTGGGTAGCCCTAACGCCTGGCGGCGGCCTGCGATATCAAATATGCTCGCGACTTGCAAGGGGCACTCTTCCCCTGGCATAAATCCCCCTTGCCACCGGCGGATTAATTTATTCGTTTGGCATACATCTTGAAGACGTTGGGTTACGACCGTCATTAGTAGTTTAATAAGAGCCCCCATAATGGAAATGCCCCTATAATTATCCATGACGGTCACGTCCCCCTTTTTTAGTATTGACACGACCGCGGAGCTACACCATTGCTTAGGGACACATTTAGTAGTCCATATCTTATTCATCAACTCCAATAGGGATTTGCCAAAAGGGCTATCCGGGGCGTATATCGCCAGTTTTAAGGTCTCCGCGGTTATGCCATCCACCCCTGAAGCTTTATTATTAGTGAGGGTCGCGCAAAAGCTCCCGATAGTGCCGCGCCCAGCACGCGTTAATTTCACCCGGTTCGGTATGGAGTACTCCCGACGTCGGATTTATTTTCATTATTATCATCGTCATTATTTTCATTATCATCGTCATTATTTTCCGATGCTCCATTAGAGGCATAGCGATAGCGGTACGTATCACTATACAATACCGAAACGTACTGACACGTCGGAAATATTATTGAAATTGAAATTGAAATTGTTTACAGCATGTACCGTATGCGCCGGTTTTTCACCAAAAGCCGGATGCGTCGGCTGCTGTCTCTGGGCCCTCCCAACTATGCCATACAGGGAACTTACAAGTCAGGGCTAGACCGTTAACCACCTAAATCCAACCTCTCCAATCGGAATTATTAATTATATAGATTTCGCGAAGCGATACGAGCTATACCAGGGGTTTTTTGTTTTCTTTGCGCCCCCGGGATATGGGATTGGCAGGGAACCCGCACCGGCACCCTCTACATGCGGCGTTTTGCAAGCATGGCTGAGATCAGAAATTCGAAACTCGAAACAAACCTCAAACTCATCATCGATCATGCTCCCGGGTAGGCGACGCTCGTGTGAGTGCATTACGTAACATTGTACGAGAACCGTAACGTACTGCGCTAACCCCACACGAGGCAAGTGTTGGAGTTTCACCTACTAAAACCTTCCAATGAAATGCAAACAAACATGAATGCATTCCCGGCACTGACCAAGAAAAGTCTACCCTACCCGTCCGGGCGTCGGCCCATTCGATTAATGCGAGAAGGACCAAGGCCCATCTCACGGAGCAAAACATTTCGGGAGTGCGATACACGAACTACAATGAAAGCAATATGAGGGAGGGCTTGGCGCCATAACTGGAAAAACCTCCCATGTCTTGAAAAATGAATGGCGCCATGAACGGAAGGGGGGACACCGCCTAAAAGTAAGGCATTTATATCTTTAAAGGAGGTAGCGAACTGACGTACAAAACCATTGAACTCTGAGGCTAGCGCCCCAAAATTACAACGGTGGTATTCCCAACGTGGGCATTCAAGCAAAATATGTTCTATAGACTCAATAACATCCCCGCCGCATGCACGACAATGAAGGAGAAAACGTTCAGGCATGGCATGAATGCGGGCAAGACGACATGCTGTGGGAAATACACGCGTACGAAATTGAATCATAATGTGTAACCATGCAACGGCCCCCGCGGGAATGCCCGTGCCGTATTGTGGCAATGGGTTCCCAAAATATGAGGCATGGGAATAAATACTCCACGTATTAGTACATGCCGACGATGATGTCTCGAATCGACCCCGTACCGCTTCTTTAACTAGGTTAGAGGCCACGCGTGGTTGCAAAGACCTCCATGCGGGCGGGACGCGTACATTTTGGACTAACTCCGCGCTTGCCCTAGCAAAACGATCCAGCCACCGCACAGTCCCAGACGTCCAAGTATTTGGGAGCATACGACTAGGTTGGCGCACTACATTCCTCCACAAAATTCCGGATATGCACTATGTTGAACATAAGCTAGTCAAGAACTGCTCCCCTCTCACCACGTCAAGCACGACGATACCCGAGTACCACCCAGTTGTAGGAGAGTCGAGAAGCAAGCAGTAGGCCGTCATTCGGGGTGGTTAGACCTCAGCTTAAAGCGGGTCCTGTCGGTGTAGTTTGTCGAATTAAGCCAATAAATTTCCAGGAAATTGCGTGAACTACACACGTCGTTCTGAGCGCCACGCTTGGGCATTGCTCAAGCGCTCATACCAAGCTGCATATTACTCTGTGTTCCACATAACCGTATTTTGGGGGGCTTTTTGAAGGGGATTTGGAGGCGTGGGTGCCGTGTTCAATGTGGGAAGTTTGGTTTGCGAGTGTGTGAATAGAGCACGGAAGTTCACGCCGCTGGCACGGGTGAGTTTTTGGAAAGCAAGCGAGCAAAAACGCACATGACGCAGGTTTGGATAAACACTGCACGTTGTAAACATGCGAGGGCGATTGGCTTAGGGGAGGGGCGAGGTCCAACTCGGCCGTTAGGGATACATCATGTTGACGGTGATGTTTGGAATGCTTGGGTTTGTGCTTGTGCCAACCACACCCGCCCCACGCGTGGCACGCGTCGGGAATTGGGCTCGGGAGTCAGTAGGAATGAATAATTGGTAAACATATATCGATAAACCCCGTACAGATCGTCTCATGAGGTGAGCCGAATTCGGTGGGTGTTGCTTGGCACTGCGGCTCAGCTTTGCCGGAATAATTTGTAAATTAAAATACTTCAAATAAATTGTATATGTGAGTCTTTGAGCTTTGGAGTAGGTGCGTTCGACGCGCATTGGAAAGACGCGTCCAACGATACCTGTTATAAAAAGTTTTGACCATATATGAGTAAGTTGTGATCGTTAAACATGGTGGCCGAAACCGGTTGTGCGCATATATGGTGGTAAGTCTACATACGCGATTTCGTGCGTTTCCCCCACAGCGGCCTGCCCAACACCTCCTCCCTCCGTCGCCTATGCATTATATTTGCGCGACCGTCGCATGGGCATTCATATTACGGCGTTGTGCGCCCGTTACTATTTTCGTCTAACCAGCACGGCAACTGTTTGAAAGAGCGTGCTGCACGGGTGCCGGCGCGATAACCCCAAGTACACAAGCCCGGCAGTGCTCGAATTCGCCCCTTGTAGTTGTCGGCGCATTCCATTTTGGGCGCACAAGCATTGCCTAGGATTTCAGGAGATTCGTCAATGAAATTGACGCATGTTTACATTTTTTACTTGCGAAGGTGCGAAATCTTGTCCGGACTTTTGTGGAGTGTAGATCGCTTATGCATGTATTTAGGGCGGGCGCTTTAAGGAACGCCCTAGTCCTAGCCGCTGCTGCCATTGCTTCTATGGGCGCTATTGCTAGCTCCCGTAGTATTGGCGCTGTGGCCACCCCATGGGCCTTTGCACCCACCCCAACTAGGCGCCTCAAACATTGATTTGATATAGTTTACTGTAATCTATTGACGTCGCTAGTCGAATCCATCCCTGTTGTAAGTAATTCCTAATGCAGATTAGTTACAGAGAGCTAATGTATGCTCTGATAGAAGTCCTTATGTACAGGACATCATCTAGAGTGTCTGAGCGCGATATCACGAACTAGCGTACAGACAGCTGACAGCGACAGCTGAAGAACACACTCTTGTCTCGACACCAGCCGCCACCCAAGGCTGGTCGTGTAGCGTACCTGTAACCATCACGTTACAGTATCTTCCTTATCGAACCGTGCATACCACGTTCAACAGGTTATGGAGCCCTCCACCTGAAGGTTACGCGAGACGACAGTGCCTTTCGGCGTGCAACTTGGACACTCGCCCGAAGGCAAAGCCATTTTTTTTTCTTCGAATAATCATACTTTACTCTGTATATTTATTTCCACTTTCTCAAACTCTACTCTACGGAACAGTCCCGCTACCACCTACTCTACTCTACGCCACGACGACCTAGCCAACCACACAAGCGCACTCGCTTGTGTGGACAGGGTGCATACAGGTCCAAGCTGGAGTGGGGAAGGGGGGAGCATTGTGAGGGTGACCACTCATACACAGTGTGCACGACAGCATCAGCCGTAACATAGAGCAGCGGACATATACACCTGCTTGTTCTCGCCTCGGCTGTCACTGTGCCCCACACTGGGTGGAGGATACGAAAAAGGTGCATTGAGACACCCCGGGGCTACAGGCCGACGGGTCGGCGGGCATCAGGCCGTCTCTTTGTATACCGTCGTTAGGCACAGTTACCGCTAGTGGATTTTTCCCACTGTCGAGTTGGGTACACGAACCTTTTTTACGATGGCGCCAAAATCAAAGCCGGCACCTACCGCATCGGCCGCCGACTCGGCTGCCGACTCCGGCACGTGCGACACTCCGTTGCCCGACTCGGCCGGGGACAGCATTCGACTGGTGATGGAACAGCTACAGCTGCTCCACGCCAGAATGGACAACCAGGACCGGACGCAGTCGGAGCTTCTCCGTCGGGACGCACTGCGCGATCACCCGGCACCTATCGACACGGCGCCGCCCCACTCTGCGCCCAACCAGTACCGGCCTGCTAGCGACCCCGTGCCTGCTCCGGTACTCGAGTATCCACTCCACAGCAGCGCCAGCCGCAGGCCCACGATCGACCCGGAGTTCGTTGCGATGACAGCGGACTGGGCCACCAACTTTGACGGTGACTCGCTTTCCCGGTCTTTTCGCATGGACGCCCCGCTTATGCCGAGGACGGGTGAATTCAAAGCCTGGAAGCGCGACTTTCTGTCGTTTCTTTCAATTAAGGGGGCTGCACTGATCCCTCAACTGGCTCTTTCCTCCTCTGGCGTGCCTCTGAATCCAGTCGCTCAGCGGTTCGCGCACGCGATGCTCGTTCAGTGCTGCCGACAGAACAAACCCGCTGCACAGGCCATCGCGGGGTCCCCGCGGGACGACTCGACTGCGGGACAGCCGCCTGGGAAGTATTGTGCGAGAGACTGGACGCGCAGTCCATTTCACGCACGCTGTCGCTCCTGGACCGCATGATGGTTCGTCAGGCCTCTGGTCAATCAGTCTCGGCATACGTCCACGCTGTGAAGCAGTGCTTCGATGAGCTGAACGAGTGTCTGCAGCTGAAAGATGGCTCTGCAGCCATTCACCCCCACGTCCTCGCTCTGGTCATGATTCGCGGTCTCTCAAACGTTGGGCAGTATGGCCAAGCCAAACAGTGTGTAATTAATGCTTTCGACACTGACTTCATTCTGTCAGCCGACAGAGTGATGGGGAGCATTATCCACCAGGCTCAGAATCTGGACGCAGATGTCTCCAACAAGGGCGACACTGCTGATTCCGGGACTCCGGTCAGTGCCTTCCTTGCGGATCGTAAACGGCAGGGTGGCTGTGGCGGTGGGGGATGGACCGCGGACAAAAAGAAGCCCAAGTTGGCGATGAAGTGCGGGGCCTGCGGAGACCCAAACCATGTCTGGTCGACCTGCAAAGCGCCGGACGCTGATGTCCTCCGCTGGACACTTGCCAAGCGCAAGCAGATTGCCGAAAGATACGCCGACCAGCCTCCCCCCACTGCATACCTCAGCGACCTTCCTGATGCCGACGCGTCTGAGGGACATGTTCCCGCTGAGGACGCACTGGAGTACGACATGCAAGACGAGTATGACGACACTGAGGTCAGTACATCCTTTGCCTCAGTTGCATTCACGTCCGCTGCACCTCGTGTTGCAGACCTGTCTGATTACTGGGTCGTTGACTCTGCCTGCTCCGTCAACTTGACGTCATTTCGGTCGGATTTCTCGGAATTTCATCCTTCCTCCCGCCGCAGCACAATCGGTGGCGTCGGTGTCACGGTCCAGGGCAGTGGAAAAGTCCGCATCCCCATTTGCCTGACCTCCGGTAGAACAGTCTTTCGGCTCGCTCATGCCCTGTACACCCCTGACTTGTCCTCTCGGTCAGCGCAACGTATCAGTCGTCTCCTGAGTGTCAGCTGGATGCAGCAACACTCAGGGTGTGCGTTTTCTTTCCCTACAGACACTGACTCTGGCATTGTGCGTGTGACCACAGGAATGGGGATGCTAATCCCGTCGGGGAACGGACTGTACCTCCTCCCGAGGTCGCATGCCCGTGCGGGGATGTCCTCGCCCACCGTAGACAGTCGCAGCCAGAACTCTGTCGCACTTGCTGCTGAGTGCGACGCTGCTTTGTGGCACAGTAGAATGGGGCACCTGAACATGCAGAGCCTGCAGGCTCAGCATTCTCATAACACGGTGTCTGTACCTGTTATGCCTAGTTCTGTAAAAGATCTCGCCTGTGAGTCTTGCAATCTGAACAAAGCCACGTCTGCGCCAAAAAATCGCACAGCATCTCAGAAACCAGCCGCCCCACTTCAACACATGTCGTGTGATCTGTGGGGTCCTGTCAGTGTACCCTCCCCTTACGGCCTGCGGTACTGCCTGCTGGTCATCGACCACCACACTAACTTCATGTGGGTGAGGTTCCTGAAGTCTAAAGATGACACGTGCGCGAAACTGGAGACCATACTCCTGGACGCGCGGCACACTCATGCCCGTTATCACTCACACCTCCATGCATTTGCACCGTTTCTGAAATTCGACTCAGACTCGGTTTTCGAGGCCGCGAACACGCAGCTCATGTGCGCGAGATTGGGCGTCAGCACTCAATTCTCGGCGCCCTATGCACATCACATGCTTGGGAAAGCAGAACGCCCGTGGCGCACTCTGCGTGACTGCGCGTCCTCAATGCTTCACGCCATGTCTGTGCCTAACAGCATGTGGTCCTGCGCGATCAGCACTGTGGTCCACCTCCGTAACCGTACCTACAGTCGGGCTGTTGGCCCTTCTGGGGGGGTCCCTATCACCATTCTCACAGGCGCAGTCCCTGACGCGTCAGTATTTCGCGTGTTCGGCTGTGCGGCATTTGCCAAGGTCCCTGATAACCTCAGACGGAAACTCGGCATGAAAGCGTTCCGAGGTGTGCTGGTGGGGTACTCTCACAACTCACCAGGGTATCGTATCTACAACCCCGCGACCAGGCGCATCACCACGTCTGTTCACGTCAAGTTTGAAGAGACTGTGCCCGGGTTTGGGACATCCCACCATGTCGCTTCGTCGATTGATGTGTGTGCAGACGCAGAGGATCTCCCCGTTTCCCCTGAAAGTCACCCACTCCCAGATCTGACCCTGGACACAGAAGATACAGTGTGTGTGGAGGAGGTCGATAGACACACTCGCCCTCGCGGACCGCCTACTCGCTACGGGGAGTACGTTGCCCATGTCTCTACTGTGCCGCGCGTGTGTGTCACTGACTCGTGTGAGCACGACCTGTCCGACCACATGGACGACATTTTCCCACTCCCTGACTTCTCCATGATGACTGCTCAGCCACGTCACAGGTACTCGGAAGGACCTGTGCGTGACGTCGCTATGGTGTCCGCAAGCGTCTGTGTTGAACCCACATCCTACAAGGATGCCTTGGTTAGTCCACAGTCCGCGGAATGGAAGACAGCCATGCAGGTGGAATTCAACTCTCTCACGTCCAACCAGACGTGGGATCTCGTACCCCTGCCCGCTAGACGCCGCGTGGTCAACAGCATGTGGGTCTACAAGGCTAAAACAGACGCATCTGGTGCTGTTTCCCGATACAAGGCGCGGTTTGTCGCAAAAGGCTGCAGCCAGCGCGAGGGGATTGACTACACGGAGACGTTCTCCCCCGTCATCAGACTAGCTAGCCTCCGCGTCTTCTTCAGTATTGCCGCTGCTCGTGACCTCGAGCTGGGCGGTCTCGACATCGACACGGCGTTTCTGTACGCACCCATCAAGGAGGATGTCTACATCAGACAGCCCCTGGGGTTCGATGACGGTACCACCAATGTCTGTCACCTCCGCCGGTGCCTGTACGGCTTGAAGCAGTCCCCCAGGGAGTTTAACGAGCTGCTTCGCGACTGGCTCGTCTCTCAAGGCTGGCGCCAGCTGATCTCTGACCCATGCATCTACATCTTTGAGGCCGACGGCGTCTTCGCCATGGTTGCCCTCTACGTGGATGACATTCCTGTGGCGTGCAACAACACCGCCTGGCGGGTGGCCTTCACCGCGCTGGTGCGATCCCGATTTGACATCAAGGATCAGGGTGACCTGTCCGACATCATCGGCATGCACATCACCAGGGACAGAGCGGCGCGCACCATCAGCCTCGATCAAGGCAAATACGTGCGCGAGCTGCTTGAAAAACATGACATGGTGGACTGCAAACCCTCGTGTCTCCCGATGGACCCCGGTTTCCTGGCTGCGCTTTCCAAACAGACGGCTGTACCCCTCACAGGCGCGGACCGGGACGTTTACCCGAGCCTGCTCGGCAGTCTGCAGTACGCCGCTGTATGCACTCGCCCGGACATTTCGACCGCGCTCAGCATTCTGGGCTGTGCACAAGCGAACCCCACAGTGGCCCACATGCAAGCCCTTAAGAAAGTGTTGCGCTATCTTAAAGGGTCTCCAGCCATGAGCCTGACGTTGGGGGGGGGTGCGGACAACACTCTCCAACTTACAGGCTTTGCTGATGCAGACTGGGGCAATGACAGTGTGACACGCCGGTCACGATCGGGATTTGTATTTACACTGGGCAGAGGTGCAGTCAGCTGCAAGTCTAGAAAGCAGTCCTGCGTCGCACAGTCAACATGCGAGGCTGAGTACTACTCAGCAGCGGACGCGACTAAGGAGGCCATCCACATTCGACAGATGTTGTCGGAGATCTTCAGTCGACCGGTCAGCGGGACGACCACAACCTGGGAAGACAACCAAAGTTGCATCGCCTATTCGCAGAATGCACTGGTGAGCGAGAAGACCAAGCACATCGACCTGAAGTATCACTTCGTGAAGGACCACGTACAGCTGGGGACCGTCAAACTACGTTACCTACCCACTGGTGACATGGTCGCAGACATGCTGACCAAGCCACTACCTGGACCTGCACTCGTGAAACACAGGAGCGCCATTCTGGGGACATCCGGACCCATGCAGCGACACACTTTGTAGAGGGAATTCTGTAATCACTTCCATCTGGTCACAAGACACACCTTAGCTATCTTGAGGGGGAGTGTTGTAAGTAATTCCTAATGCAGATTAGTTACAGAGAGCTAATGTATGCTCTGATAGAAGTCCTTATGTACAGGACATCATCTAGAGTGTCTGAGCGCGATATCACGAACTAGCGTACAGACAGCTGACAGCGACAGCTGAAGAACACACTCTTGTCTCGACACCAGCCGCCACCCAAGGCTGGTCGTGTAGCGTACCTGTAACCATCACGTTACAATATCTTCCTTATCGAACCGTGCATACCACGTTCAACAATCCCCCATACTTCACACCCGGAAGTAAGGACCGGCAATATGCAGGTCTTAAGCACCGAGGTGCGTACATTAATGGGGATATCCCGCCCTCCTAAAACCGAGTCGAGCGCTTCAACGGCGCGCCTACTTTTTTTACCCTATCGCCCACGGTATATCGCGTACTTAATCCGAATTTATCGATGCGCCTAAATATCTATACTCAGATACATTCGGTACCCGTTCCCCCCCGAGCTGCCAATATACCTCCTATTCGGAATAGGAGGTATAGCTTTTCAAATGATAGACACGACATACACGCGAAACGAAATAAAGAAATACAACCAGACCGCTATGGGTTTGAGCGACCGCTCTATAGGTTTGGGCTGGCTCGCCCACTACAAGTAACCGTACAATAACGAGGGATGCCAGCAACGAAACAACGCAAAATCAGTGGCGTGCCATCGTCTAGAAGAAGGAATCCCAGGACTATCGCTAGTACCCCACATGTTCATCACGTAGTCGCTATCGCTACCATGGAATTCTGCGCGGCTTGTGTTGGAGTGAGCGGCGGGCGCATTCGCTCAGCGCGCGCTCTATCCGGAGTTCCGGACACGCGCATTTTCGAATATCTATATCGTTTGTTGACTTGCCCACTCGGTCAAACACGAGGTAGATCGACGCCGAAGTCATCGAAAATCTAGAATCGTATCTTGAGATACCTTTATAAAATAAGTTGCACCATTTGTGTGGCAGCAAGATTCTCGTTTGCTCAACTTTTTCGATAGCGACTTGCGGGGTAGCTCCTCCACGTAGTTGGTAGTAGCGATCCTCGCTAGATAGTCCACACATTTACTTACATATGGTTGGTTCCTATTCGCTATTCGTTTAGTAACGCGTAATAATAGCACCCATACATCCTAGGCCGACTCGTGCTGACTAGGCTGGCTAGAAATCGAGAAACATACCATGACGTATTGTACCGTACAACAACATGGTCACGTGTGCGCTATTTGGCTATTCCACTAGTGGTCAGCTTAAAGCGCACGCCACTACGCTAAAGTTCGCGGGTTCGAAACCCGGTGAGTCCGATCTTGGTATGTAGGCGTGTGACGGCCCAAGATGAACCCCCACTGCCACATTGGCTTCGAAGCCGGATTGCGCCACTGCGGTCCGGGGAGAGTCCGGGGGTGGGGCGTGGTAGTATCGTGATTTATTACTTAGCGGCAAGATGGCCACTAGGCGACACCCATTATCCGACGCGTCGGTAAAACGCACGCCCAATACGCAAAAGGTCGCAAATTCGAAACCCAGTGAGTCCGATATTGTTATGTAGGCGTGTGACGGCCCAAGATGAACCCCACCTTCCACAAACCGAATATGAGAGCCGTGCACATAGTAATTAAACTGCATGACTTGCATTGCAAGATACTTTTTGAATAATTAGTAGGATAGTGTCTTAGCACTTGATTGGTGCAACGACTAGAACTATGTCTGCGGTTGCAGAGAACAATTTTGTCGAAGACATGGGAGTAGAGGGGAGATGTTTTATGCGCTCTAGTAGCAATGGCGTGATCCATGGCTCTCCCCATGTACTTTATGTCGCAGTTTGTATTGGCTATCGTATTGGCGATGTGCCCGCTTCAACTGAAATTCATGGTATTACCATAGTAGGAAGAGAGCCATTATTATGCCGAGATAACGGAGTCCAAAGACAATACGCGCCTTTCGCAAACGGAGGACGAGACACAGGACGGGATAAAACGCTAACATGTACCAAAACGTACATAAGCAAATTCGGCCTACGCACTTTTACTTTCCATTCCGTACCATTCTGTCCTATGCTTGAGTCGCGTAGGACAAGATGAGATCGGCCATAATCGGCTCTCTGGTCCTATGGGTGTAAAATAGAAGCTAGTATATTGTGTCTTAACTTCCGTAGCCTTCCGTTGGAACCTTCTGCAAGATGCTCGCTTGAGTTTTTTGTGAGAGAAATCAACGCGCGTGCTGTCACTTTGTGTGTCGAAAACCATAGCTAACGCAACATGTAGAAGGAGTTGAGGGTGTTCGCGCAGTAACCCGTGCACAAACATGTGTGCACTACTAACATTTGCACATCAGGCGGCGGCGAATCCGGCTAGCGGGGAAGCGTTGGATTCCGTCGATCATGTCGGTTTAGACTGAAACTGGTGCAGGCCGTGCCTATCCCGCGCGACTCCCTTGCTACCAAATATCATGCGATCATACATACATAGACGAGGAAAGTGGTGTGGTTTCGGCTTATCGAAGCCTCAAAACTGCCCTTCTCCGGCCGCCATCACGCGTGCGCGACTTGCTCTCGCGTGCTATGCTTGTACCCGTGAGCGCTTGAATCTCGTCCCATATCCAAATACATGTGCGAAATATTTGTATTTTGACAGCGTGGGAGGGAATGTAATTCAATGATTTTAGTAGATTTTTGTACATATTAGTGGAATTCATCTCGTCCTGCATTTTGTCCTGCGCTTGCGAAAGGCGCCTAATGGCTAGCATCCAATAATTACGCGTAAGACAGTCATGTTGCAAAAACAACCACGGCAAGAGGGTCCATGCAACGACGAGAAAAGATTGCGGAAACAATGGCCGGTATTGGCTACATCTCTGGGTATTGTGTCTTAGTGAGTGCATTTAAAACCAATACCGTAGGCGTGGCAACATGTAGCGGCGGGGGAGAAAACCGAAGATGATAAGGAAGCGCGAAAAGCGCTAGTTCAAAATAATGGTAGACAATCTCGGATGACCGCGCAACACAAAATTGAAATGAAATGAAATTAAAATTGAAATTGAAAATAATTGAAATTGAAATGAAACTAAATTGAAATTGAAAGTGAAATTGAAATTGTTCACAACAATACCAGCAAACTAGACCGGCTGCTGTCTATCGGGCCACTCTACCTAGCCATTCAGGACTTATGAGCAAGTTGAGCCCGGGTCTCTTCGACCAGGTACACCTATCGACACACCTAGCTTCACTGTGTGTCGACGTTACTCGGGAGTTAAAAAACTGTAAGCAATCACAGCAATTGCCACACCCCCCCCGCCTAAGCAGTAACAACGTAATAGTTTGGTAATTAAGAACAACAGATCCAAAAATAAATCTACTTGTCAAGAAATGCAAAACTAAACTGCTGCTCGACCTTCACCATGCACGGCCCGGTCCCACCGAACCGGGGTGCCGACCGGCCTAGGCCGGTCGGCGTTCGGGAGGGATGACGGGCTAGCCTAATCTAGCTCCCGCGTGACTTCGGTCTTGCCGAAGATAGGAGGGGAGAGGCTCGCAAAAAACCCCTCCTCACGTGGGCGCTCGTCGATCCCGCCGCCGCATCCCGTAAGCCCCGCCCCAAGGTCGTTGCCGCGTCTACCGACGCGACGGTCCTCCTTGTCGAGGTCCCTCGTCACCTCGAGGGCAGGTGGGGGGGGCCGAGACACACGGACATAGAAAAAACTGACGCTCTTGCCTCCGCGCCTGGATTTTCTCCGCTCATTTCCTCATTTTCTATGTCTGGTACCGGGTACCTATCATGTAGTCCGGTGTGCGTCCTTACCCTCCCCCCTCTAACCGCGCGTCCACCGAGCAGCCTTTGTTGAGCGGGGGCCTCCGCGCCCATATGGGCCCATTCTCTCTATTATCAGGTTGTCGGGGTAGTGGGTGTCGATGGGGGGGGGGGGGGGGGGGGGGGGGGGGGGGGGGGGGGGGGGGGGGGGGGGGGGGGAGGTCACCGTAGTCGGATCCGTCGGGGCCGCGGGCGCACGGAAATTAGTCAAAACCCTCCGTACGGGGTTTTCCGGCGGCGCGGACCCGGAGGGTCGTCGTCGCCAGATCGTGTCGCTCCCTCCGTCGCGACCGGCCTCCTTGCCGTTCAAGCTTACCCCCCCCCCCCCCCCCCTCGGAGATGTAGCTTGTCGACGTAGCGGCTCGCTAGTGAGCGCCCTACCCTTGTGCTGCTCCCCAACTAGCTCGACGCCGGGTACGGACATTAGTTTAGTTTCCGAAAAAGCCCACCTTACAGGGCTTTCCGGTGGCGGCTGATCCTGAGGATCGCCGCCGCCTCACGTAGCCGCTCCTCCGCCTGCGACCGGCCACCGGCCTGTGCCATGTCTTGCCTCACCCCCCGGGAAGTTTCGAGTGGCACAAGGCTGGTCGACGGCTAGCGAGCGCCCTATCATGGCGTTGCTTCCCGGCTGGCCACCACCAGCTCCAACACCCGCCTCCCACCGCTGATCCGGCCGTACCCTCTTCTCCATCAAACGCTTCTGTAGTACATGCCCCACCCCCTTGAAATAGGACTGTATTCAATAGTATCTAACCGCGAAAGTACATATCGGACGGGCCGAGCGGGAGATCTTGGTGCCGGTATTGCACAGAAATTATTTCTTCAAAAGCCCTCTGTGCAATACCGGAAATTATTTCAAGAAAGCCGCAATCTCAACCTACGCCCAAACCGTCTCCAAGGGCCCCAATTCATGCCTCCCCCAAGCCCCAACCCCGAGCACGCAGACATGGAGGAATGGATCCGGGATATTAGCAGCGCCCCATCACCCACTCCCCCACCGCAGCAGCTAGCTTCAACCTCCGGAGCCCCCAAACTTCTCTCCAAGGTAGTCTCGGCCGGCAAGGCCGCACCTCCTCCCTAGCTCCGTAAGCGATGGGCCCCACGGCCCGGAGGTTCGAATCCAAACCCACCCCTCAACTCACCTATCTCGATGACTGATATTAGGCAACGCATTGTAGGCACAAACGTACTTGCTTCACTTCTGCCTCACTCTTACCCACATACCGGCACAAACACCCTCCACAACTATCTGTTCGACATAAACCTTGCACACGCCCCCCCCACCTCGTCGGACACCTAGATATCGCTGCCATACATACCTTCTTTCCAGTGGGACCGATACCAAGAACTCGCCTACAACAGCTCCTTAGCCACGTCCCTCGCCAAATCACACATCACCTCTTCCTCCGCCTTCGCCATAGTTACGAACGTAGAGGTAGACAAACACCACCGCCACGGCTCCTTCCCCATGCAATGGCTTAACCGCGATAATAGAGGCCAATCCCGGCAACCGGGTACCCCGCACCTTCGCCTCCTCATCATCACATGGCAATACTCATACTTCGGCCTACATCACATCACACACGACTCGACCACTTGGATTGACTCCCTACACCACGATGCCCCCCCCGCTTTGCTCGCCCGCTTTAACGTCTTTCTCACCGCGTGGAAAACCGCTCCCGCCCCCACCCACCCTCCCCATCCATCACCTTAACCTTCCCACGCCAAAACGACACTGCACACGCATGGTCATGTGGTGTACATGTTATGCACACCTAGTTTATCATCACCGCCTCCCAACCAGTCCTATTCCCCTTCCCCCCTTCGACCCACGCATCATTGTATAATCACTACACTCCCCCCTCTGACACAACCACGCCTTCCGCTCCACCCCCTCCATGTAGGCCGCCCCTCCCTCCTCACCGCACTACTTTCAACCTCCCCCTCCTCCCGGCACCCCCCACACCCCAAACGGTCCCACAAAATGTAGCCGAACACATCGGCACTTGTCGTTTGGTCATTGGATTTCGGTGGTATGTATAAAAATCAAAAAAATTTTAAAAGAAAAAGCAGTGGAGGTCATCAAGCAAAAAGAAGAAAAGAGGAAAAAACCGAAGCCCGAGGAACCGGAAGGCATGCCACAGCGTCAGCACTCCCCTCCTGATAAGCGTCGCGGAGATAGGAACCATAGTGCCATGAAGAGCAGCAAAAAGACGTTGCATGAATTCACGTTGCACATCCCCCACAAAACTCCGAAAAGGAATAGAAGTAGTTCGACGAACGAAATGTTGCATACGGACATAATTATCAGAGCGCAAGGAGCGGTAATCAGAAGCACCCATGCAAGGGAAGCGACAAACAACCACCAAAATAGCCAACTCAGCCGCCAACGGCGCCAACCGCCCCCCATCGTCCATGGCGAAGGGATAATAGTCATGGATCGAATGAACCAAAGGCGTGCTAAGCGAAGCAGAAGTGCGGAGGTCCGCATCAAGTTTGCCATGCTGAGCTCCCAATGCAAGGCTGCCAGGGAGTGGGAGGCGAGCACCTATGCGAGGAACATTAGTGTTCGTGCGAGCACTTGTAACCGTCACATCAGCAACAAGATGACGGTGCGGAGCCATGAAGTCTAACCAAACCACATCCCCATGGCGATCCCGAGAAGCTCCCGACCGAATACGGTGGATCTCCAACCGCAAGTTCCGCCCCTTAGTAGCCCCCACTTCAAGCATGAGCTCGGGGACAATCCTGTCGTGGAGTTGAATGATATAGCAAGAGCACGGGCGCCAAGGGATATGGTCCATAAGCATAGGAGCTGTGGAGCGCTCACCCGACATAGAGGTGCCCGATACCGTCGACGAAGATCGAGACCCGCGAGACCCTAAAGGAGCCTCATTGCACCGTGGGCACTTTCGAACATGAGAGGCGCGCTCCGCAGTCAAGCCAAGCACCCGGTGAGCTGCCATCGTACAGCAATCCGATGGCACCTTGAAACTAGACTCATGGGAAGCGAAAAAGAGAGCCAAAGCCCCGCGACCCGTACCGAACTCTAGGAGCTTCACCCCGAAGGCGAGTGGCGTCAATGTCGACCCATGTTTGCTTGTGAAGAGCCCACCCGATCGCAGTCGCTAGAAAGTCAGCCGCAGCCTCGGGAACGTTTACCGCCGAGTAGCGGGTAACCCACTTACCCCATGCCGAAACATTCAAGTCACGGACATGTTCCCATCGCTAGCCATCAACGTGAAGGGCTGACAAGCGAAGGAGCTTTTCTCAAGACAAGGAGCATAGACGCCTCCCATATTTTGAGGTTGTCACGGTCATCTATATAAGTGAGAGGTGGGCGCGCTGGGGGGAAGGCATGGGGTCGGGGAGATCATTGTCTGGCTGGGGAGTACCATGCGGAGGATGCAACCGCTGAAGAGCAGCCAAAGCCGCGCCCGCGTCCTCCACCATTCCGAAGTCGGCTCCGTCCGGGGCCATACGGGCCCGTCTCGATGGCCAACTTCCACTAGCTCACGGGTCCGACGGAAGGCATCACGGCGTCGGAGGTCACATTCACAGAGGTGAGTCGGTGGGTGGTGGTGCTCCCGTTGAGTGGGCTGGGCCCGGCGACGAGGAGCCCCCCCCCACCCCGGCCCTCACCGCCGGAGCGTCTACACAGAAGCCCCCGGGCACGCACGAGCAAGCTCACCTCCATCTCGAATATTATGTAGAAGGGTGTCAATGCCCGTGACTCCGTCCTCTCCGGACGTAGAGAACCAAAGACGGACTCGACGTTAGACAAGGGAGCGGATGCGAGCACCGGCCGCCGCCGGAAACGGTCGGAGGAGGAGGCCGCCAAAGAGGTGAATTGCCAAAAAAGCTTCAGCGGCACGAGAGTCCGTTAAGGGCAGGGAGGTCGCATAGTCGAGAATGTGTTATAGAGCAGAACTGAGGTCATCTCTCGCTGTCGCACAAACCCCCCGGGCCGTAGTGACAAGTCTGAGCTGTAGTAGGCAAGCGACATGGTCGTTGTCGGAGCACCATGAGGCATGAGGAGCAGCGCGAGGGGGGGATCGGAGAGCAGCCTCTCGGCGGAGTGCGGCAGCAGATGAGGGCATAAAAGCCATGAGGTAACGGCGGTCCATCATATAGAGGGGGGGGGTAAGCACCGGCTCGGCTCGGGGTGGGGAAGGGAGTGGAGCCAAGGGGGGGAGTCCACCACATGCATGGGTGGGGAGGGGTGACAGCTATTTGGAGGGGGGATGGTCCAAGGTGCGGCGGGCGGGAGCAGCCAACATAGTCATGAGACGACATTGGAGAAACGGGAGCGGCCACACAGTGTAGGCATGGAGCGGTAAGAGGGTGAATTTGGGTGGTAGATAAAGGGTGATCGACCGAGGCACAAAGGGAAAACAAAGCCGGAGAGGAGGTCGCGAGGTGGTGAGCTTGCCGACTATGTGCATTAGTAGAGGGGCCATTGCCATTTATGAATATGTTTGTGTGTATGGCGAAATTCGAGTGCCATTTACGGCCAACAAACCGTATGCCACACGGGGCGCAAGTGTAACATTCTCCCCACGACGGGGACAAAACACCCAATGCACTTAGGCCCGGCTCCGACCCAGAAGCTCCGGCCCGAGCACCTGTAGAAGCAGCCGCAACTCGTTCCTACTAGGTAACATCTCACCGCCAACCTGCTGCGGCTCTCCGCCCGTCAATATAAACACTCTGCCCTGTGGCACCAGCAGCTGCATTACCGACACTGCCGTCAATCCTTTGCCCACGAGCCGTGGCGCGACGGCCAATCGCCGACCAGCGTGGAAGCACCACTAGAAGCGCCATCACCGGCTAGAGCTTTGTGTTCAAGTCTTCAAGAGCCCATGCAGTAGCAACCGGGCGCGGGCAAGCACAAGCATTTGCATAAGCACCACCAGCGGCCCTACCACCCGTCACATGTTTGTGCCCACTAGCACCAACACTAGCGGCTCGGCGCGAGCCAGTCCCGGCAGCCGCAAGTCCCACAACACAAGTAGTAACAACATCAGTAACTGAGTAGCAACATCAAATGCAACGCCACTAGTTGCAACCCTCTGCTCATGAACGCAAGCAACAGCACTAGCATGAGCACCAACAATAGCATGGACAAGTCCACTAGCATGAGTAACAACAACAATAGCATGGTGCCATCTAGCAATAGTAGCTCCACTTGTAGCAGCAGCCACTGCTGGCGCAGCAACACCCACATCAGGAGCTCGAAGCCCACCAATATCAGTAACAACACCAATAACCGCACCACCAGTTGCAACCCACTAGAGTCCATACATACTATACATTTCTAGTATGTGTAAAAATCCAAATAGTCGATCTCGTGTGTTTCCTCCACAACGACCTTACCTTACCTCCCCCTTCCGTGGCTATTGCATCAAATTTGTACTACCATCGCCTAATAATCTCATCCTGCGGCGCTTCGACCCCCTTGCTTCATTTGTGTAACCACCATAATGAGTGTTTGAAAGCGCGTGTTGCACGGGTGCGGGCGCGAAAACCCTACGGACACTAAAGCCCGGTGCTGGCAATGGTCTACTATTATATTAAGTTACCAAAACTGGCCCGGAATTTTGTAGAGGAGTGTACTATACATGGTGAGGATACGGATTATTGTCTGTGTGACGCCCTGCTTTATTGCTGATGGATTGACCTAAGGACTTAACTTATTAGCCTGATGCGACCGAATTCCCTTTCTGATGAGCCTGTCCCAGCTCACCACCGAGTCCTGGGGGTCCTGGAAGTCTATCTCCGACGAGATTTTGTGGATTTTCGGAACACTTGAATTCTCAGGCAGTACGCCCAACATTTTGTTGTAGCTTTGCTTACCTGGACTGGCTCGTCGCTGGTTGGTGGGCTGGTCGCCTGGTGGTATGCCGCAGCACATCGAATATCGAGAGCACGGAGCACCTGACTCACGTGCGGAACATCGATAACTAACTACCCGGTATATTGTCGACATTAAAGAACAACGGCATGGTCACCGCTACTGCTGAAAATGGTTATCCGGTGGATCCCATGCGTGTTGCAGTGCAAGAGGTGCACGTGCTTTCCGCGGATATAGATGTGGAGCGCCTGAGGCACGGCGGACAGTTTCGCCGAGTAGCAACGCCCGCAAAACAGGTTTCCGACCGCGGCGTTGATAGCAGAGCCTGTGGAGATACCGACTCCGCCGGCTCGGTGAACGACAGTGTAGCTGATAACAAGACCCTGCAGCTGGAGAGCTTGATTGATAACCTGACACTCAAGTCGCTTGACTTGCACGGTCAGCTGAAAGCCGCCTCCAGCCGTCGTCAAACTGCGGAGTCGGTTCAGGTGCGTTGACGGGGAGGTCAAAAGTGCCTAGATTCACAGCGAAGTATGATGCTTGTGCTTGAAGAATATGTTGCAGAGAAGAGGAAAGGTTGGCTTGACAGTTACGCTCGACGTGTCGGACAAGTTCGAGAGGTGATTATGGGTTTGGACATGTTGCGCGCAGTCTGTGGGTGAAGATGTATCCGAGGCCGCGGGCAAAGCCTTAGCGATGGCAGCTCTACAGGACGAAGTCGTATCTCTGCGAACAGAACTCTCAGACGTGAAGTCAGAGGCAACCAGTCTGCAGCACCAACTTGATGAAGCTATTCGGCAAAAGATCCGAATGCAGGACGAGCGAGATCAGTTTGAGCGGGAAGTTAAAGAGGCTGAACACAAGGTACCACCCCATAATGTTTGTCTTCGGCCCATGTAATCCCCGGGATTTCCTGTCAGCATCCTGTTGTTGGCCGGTATCCCTTATTCCTACACCCACCCGTTGAATGGACTTCCAGTTGGATACTCTTCAGATGCAGCTGGATGCGCAGCGCAAATCCACGCGCGAGGCTGAGGAGGTGCTGTTTAAGCGCAGAGCCGAGGTGGGGCGCCCCAAAGGCAAGCGGGGATATGTGTGACATGCATGAGAGCATTTTCAGCACAGTAACATCAATGTTGCTGGTTCAGGAGAGTCAGGCACGAAGCTCAAGAGGGAACGCATTTGATTCACCAAGTCTCAACACAACCACAGACAATGCGACGTCCGGTGCTTACCACACTCCCAACAATAATTATATCATGCCATACAGCAAGCGCCCGAGTACAGCCTCCGTATGGCAGCAGCCCGTACCGATGGAGAACGGGCGACACGCGCATGTAAGTCCTGTGGCTGTGGGACTTGACGCCTTTCGGTTCAGCAGAAGCGAGGCAGAGGGTGAGCTGGGCCGACACGCTGAGCTCAGGAGGCAATCGCCAAATGATGGGCTGCCGGGAGGCGGTGCATTTGCACAATGTGAGAATGTGATCCCGAGGCCCGCAGGGTTCGAGGCGCCAGTAGGTCACCACTTTACTGACTTCGCCAGCCCTGGAGGGGGCATGGGTCAACAGGGATGCGAGCATTGCAGACAGAATGAATGGATGCAGCAGCAGAGGTCCGGCGCGGTAGAAGCCCACATGCGCGGGCACCAAGCTGAAGGTCACTTTGCGCAGCACAGGGTTGCGGATGCGCACTTTGTCAGCCCTCGAAGTGATCACCATATGGAAGCAACCCTGTCTGTGCGGCCAGCGATCAGCCCAAACCACCCCACGCTCAGAACATGGTCACCCCACCACGCAGAGGCAGCACAGCAGCGCACCCCGACGTACGCTGCACCCCACCCGATCATGCCTGCGATCCCGGGTGGAAGCTGGAATCCGCCGCCTAGCAGTGGTTACCACTACACCCACGGGCGACCGCGAGCTCCGTTGGGCTTCGCGGGTGACGTTCAGGAGTCACAGGGCAGTCAAGTGGCCAGGCAGTATGATTCAGATATTAGGTCGAGCTCACGAACAGAAAGGTATCATGCATCGCCGGGCTTTCCTTCGCAGCATTCTAGGTACGGATGTTTCAATCCAACCTCTTCAGCTACATAGACAACACGCCTATTAATCTGTCCTGAAATGGCTGACTTTGCTTGCAATCCCGTTCGCAGACCCATGCGCGCAGATGACCACCATAGTGGAAGCAGTGACCTGAACTCCCGTCGCCCCCCCACCAAGTCAGCGTCAGGGCACCAAACGCCCTCGAGTCCGCCTGTCACGGGTGAGAGCTTTCTGGACGTTTCCAGTGTTACACAGCGCGAGCAAGTCGATGATGACGACGACATTCCTCGGAGGTGCTGCCGCGTGCTTGAATACACTGCTGTGCTGAGATAAGAGGAAGGGTCCATCGTATCTTGTGTTGGTGTATAGCACTAGCGGTGCGCAATCCACTGATGTAGACTCATATGAATTCGGGAACCTGTGCTTTATTGCCAGGTACAACCAGCTGTTGCAAGCAGCATTTGACGCCACAGAGGCATGCAAAGCGGAGGTAGGGAAGCTAGATATTAGTGTCAGCAGCGGAGCAGAGCAACAGCAAAGCTCGGCATTCCCTGCCTCTGGTCCATCGGTAACACAAGAGCACAGCTTCCACAGCTTTTCACAGTCGCGCACCTCTTCTGCCTCCCCTCTTCCCGCACGGTCTCCAGCCCAAGTAGCAGGCATGGAGCCCGGCCAGGGATACTCAGAGCTCCAAAGTCCTCGCCCTTCGGACGGTAGCCAGCGCTTAGAAACACCAATGTCGCCACATACCCGTGATGCTGAGGGGCAAAGAGGGGGTAAGCCCCTTCGAAGTGCCTACTTGCTGAGGCGTGGCTCGCAATTTTAGGTTTCCAGAGTGACACGGTCGTAGCACTCATTGTTACAAGCCGTGAGTAGCTTATTTGCAGTGCATTCATACTGCCTCGAGTTCTAGAAGGTGTAATTCAAGCAATTCTATACTGTTTTCACCTTTTCTCATCAGTGCTAAGCACTCTCATAGCTCCAGCGGCGTCCCAACAAGCTGAGACAACTCAGTGACCAGCTTGCTGTGCATCGAATGACCGTCTCTGTTGTAAACCCACTGACCATCGATGGGGTCGTAGCGGAATGGGCCACTAACTGGGGAAGACAGCCAGATTTGTCTGTTCGGCGTTTGCTTATTGATCACGAATGTTCCTTTCGCGCCGAGCTGGATAGTGAGCACTCCCATTCCGTACTCGATGTCGGACCCCTCAAAGTCCGCGTCCTGACGAACGGCGACAGTAAGCGAAAATATTTAGTTGAATCCTACGTTAAGGGTACTTCAAGTTCAAATGAGGTTTTCTATTGGGCCCGGCGAGGAAATAATGCGGGCAGCCGCACCTCGAGATACTCTTCGATTTTCCCGTGCAAATCATCTATGCAGTGGTCTGCCAGGGCGTGGTAGGCATCTTCCGAGAGCTCGACAACTTCGGAAAGGGAACGCCTTGCGACGAAGAGCGAGCCCCAAGCACGATGGCGACTCTGATCCTGCCTAGCTGCGGTCCCTACTTGGGCAGCGGACTGCCACTTGCGTGATTGCTGAGAGGTGGGGCACGAGCAGCTCTCTGCGACGGGTTCGGTGTAAGCTCGGAGCAAACCCCACCTGCCCCCGTTCGGAGTTCCCACCCGCTGAAGTAGTCGCGCAGTTGCTGCCCTCATGACTCACACAGTTCCTATTGGCTTTCACTCGGACCAAGCCTTACAAGCACAATAACAGAAAGAACATCAAGCCCTCCTTTGTGTGTCGTTCACGCAATGTGCTGTCGTTCGACGTCAGGGACGTCGGTGAACTTCAGTGAGAGCAGTGAGATGGATTACAAGAAGAACAACATGAGCACGGACAAGGAAAAAGGGGAAAATAATTGTGGATTACAAGAAGAACAACATGGAAAAAGGGAGGGGAAACAAAAGCACAAGCGTGACGAGTACAGTCCTGCAACAATACATTGCAGGACATTGTACATGTACTCGTTACTATTTCCAATTCGCGCTTTTCCATCGGAAGGACGTACAACGTGGGTACGTAGCTACTGCAATTCAATAAGGGTTCTTATGCGTACTGAACTACCAGTACCTCCCGGTACGCACAAGTACGCAAAGAAAAGCTAACCAGCCATACGACGCGCCGAACGAGGTTCCCAATGTTGGACAAGCCGCGTTGTTAGTATGTTGACGACGGTTGGAGAGCCCTAGCACTTGACACGTATACCAAGTGAGGACATGTGCAAGATAGCTAGGCGAAGGCTATTCAATAATTCAAGCCTAGCGCAGTAGAAGGAGATGGCACAATAATTTAACAATTCCTTTGTTCAATTACAATCAATTACAATCTAATGTTAAACAGTGAAGCATCTTAACATTCTCCCCCCCTACACTACCACATGCAGAGTTAGCAGCAACAAGCATAACCAAACAGATTTGTGCTCGTAGTTTGCTATTTGCAAGCCAACTGCCACATAATTGTCTTAACTGCACACGTCGTTTTGAGCGCCACGCTTGGGCATTGCTCAAGCGCTCATATAGAAATGCGTATTACTCAGTGTTCCACATAACCGTATTTTTGGGGACTTGTTGGAGGTGGTTTGGAGGCGTGGGTGCCGTTTTCCATGCGTGAGGTTTGGTTCGCGTGTGTGTGAATAGAACACGGAAGTTCACGCCGCACGCACGGGTGATGTATTTAGAAAGCAAGCGAGTCAAAACCCACATGACACGAGTTTGGATAAATTGTACATAATGAAAATAGGCGAGGGTGATTGGCTTCGGTAAGGGGCGAGGTCCAACTTGGCCATTTGGGACGTATCACGTTGACGGTGGTGTTTGGAATGCTTGGGTGTGTGCTTGTCCCAACCACACGCGCCTGACGCGTGGCACACGTCGGGAATTGGGATTGTAAAGTAGTAGGAATGTAGAATTGGTAGATACATATCGAAAAACCCGCAAAATCACCTTATGAGGTGACCCGAATTCGACGGGTGTTGCTTGGTACTGCGGATAATCTTTGCGGGAATATTGTGGAAATTAGTATGATTCACCAAAAACTTGTTTATGGGTTTACGAGCTTTGGAGTGAATGCGTTCGACGCGCATTGCAAAGGCGCGTCCAACGGTACATATTTAAAAATTTCTTTGACCATATTTGCGTAAGGTACGATCGCTTGAATATTGTGGCCGAAATGAGCTTGGCTTTGGGTTGTGCGCATATCGGTGGTAAGTATATACGCGATTTCGTGCGTTTCCCCCACAGTGGCATGCCCAACACCTCCTCCCTCCGTCGCATATGCATTATATTTGCGCGACGGTCGCACAAGCTTTCATATTGCGGCGATGTGCGCCCGTTGCTCTTTTCGTCTAACCGGCACGGCGACTGTTTGAAAAAGCGCGCCGCACGGGTGCGGGCGCAAGAACCCCAAGTACACAAGCCCGGTAGTGCTCGAATTCGCCCCCCGTATTTGTCGGCGCATTCTATTTTGAGCGCCAAAACATTGCCGTGGATTGCAGGGGATTTGTCAATAAAATCGACGCATGAATACATTCTTAATTGCGAAGGTGCGAAGTCTTTTCCAGACTTTTGAAAAGGAGTGTAATATCTGATTCAATTATTTCAATTTCAATTTCAATTTTGATTTAACCATTTGAGCATATTTGCCAGAGATTTCAGTTTTTTTCAATTTGGCCTAAAGATTAAAAACACATGCAATGCATGGGGAAAGATCAGCGCATAATCATAGGGTTGGGTGGGTGGGTTCGCGTGAAGCCTGGATTGGGTGAGCGCGAAAGCATAGAGTGCCATGTTCGTCACTTGTTCTAGCTTACAAGGCTAGGGCTACTTGGATGAGCTGACCGTTGGGGAAGTCCTTATGTGGTTGGTTGCAAATTACTATCACAACGGGTTTGTTGTTCTAGAGGTACGACGCGTGGTCAATAACGGTAACGTTAACCGCGGGGTTCACCGTCCCGTACACATGGTAATTAGGGGTTACAAGTCTCTAGATTTAAATCAACAAGACTATGTACCAATTAGGACATGTTTGACCTAAAACCAAAGGCTTGCACGGCCCAACCTAGTGAAGCGGCCGGGCCGGAGAGAGCCAGCTGAATAAACGCCACGCCATGGGAGATGGGGTCATGGCTGGGTCAACGTACGTGCCTTCGGTCATGGAGTTGTTCTTGGCCAAGCCACCCCTATATTTGACGACGGGGATAGGAGCCCCAATATAGCTAGCAGTGGAGATTGCACCTTTGCGTAGGCTGTGAGAGTGTGAGATGTCCACTTGAAGCCGGCGGGAGTTGTAGCGCACGGCTGAGTACATACGCGGTTTCTAGCCATGAAGAAAGCGTTGTTGCTGCGCGCCCGTCATTGGAGTGTTCAAAAGGAGAGAAGCTCCATATAGCGGACGGGGGGTGTCAATTGTAGATTTTGGTGCAAAATGCGGTGCATTTGACTAGATAGTACTCCAAATACATCGGCTAGGACGGGGTTGGCCTAGATTGGGATGGTTAAGACGGGGTTGTCGGCCTCGTCGCGACTTTGGTCGCCTATTATTTTTCTGAGAAAGAGACAATTCTGTCCGGACGGTCGATCAACATTGGGGTCGCTAGTTTGGTAGTGCACGCGGGTTTACGCACGACAGAAAAACGAGAAGTTGACGCACACGGCCAGCGAAGTTTGAAAAGCGCGAGTCGGCCTAGGGACTATGTTGTCCATTTTAGTTGATGTCGCAGGGCGTTGGCGTTGTCCAAGATTTGGAGTGCGAGCGGAGTTTGACGGGGTAGCCGCGCCTCCGCGTTAATGAGTCGTTCCTAGAGAAGTTCGAGGCCGCGTCGCGCGTCAGCGATTAGCTCGCAAACCGCCACTAGCAGTTGTTGATGGTCGCTGAAAAACTTGTTGATGGCTGAGTAGTAGGGTTGTAGCGAGGCTGCGGCGATGGTTCCTTGGAGGCCAAGCCACGCCGTGTAGCGTACCATGATACCGGGTGTCGCGTGTAGGGGGTGACTGTTTTCGTTAATGCAGGACGCGAAAAGCTGGCGTAGGTTGCTGTTGTAATTCGCGAAGGTAGCTAGGGCTGGGAAGCTGCTGAGTAGGCTGAGGGCTGTGCGGCCGAGCTCGTCGGTGTCGAGCAAGTTGTGGAACTGCGTAGCCATCGTAGCGGTTCATAGCGCGCAGGTAGCTCCGTACGGTGGCTCTTGAGGCGGTGGCGGTGGCGTCCATGACGGGTGCGGGCATTAGTAGTTCTTGGGCTGTGGCGAGAGTGCGCATTGTGGAGCGGAGAAAACGGCATATGGCTCCGCGACGGGTGTGCAGTCATGCCGGCGTGGCAGCCGAAAAGTCACGATGCTCCACCCGGGTCGTCCGATCCCCGCGCTCGAGCCGAGCCGTCCGGGGCAAAACATGCTGTCCGAAGGGGGGTAGTGGACGGTTTTGATGTCCAAGTGGTCTAGCATATGGAACCATGGCATGTCGGCCAGTAGGGGGCGATGACAGTGGCGGCCCCCGATTGGCAGAATTTGGTGGCTAGTGACGATAGTACGGTCCACAAGGGGTGGCAGAAGTTGTTATTTCACAACCTTTGGGCGTCCGTGTTGTAAGTACTACTCACTAGTTACTAGTAACATATAGCTATTGTAAGCTATTCTAGATATGATTCGTACATGTCTAGATCGGACACACCGAGAAAATGTTTGTTTTGGATATAGAGCTATCGCTATGCTGCAGCTCTCCACTTCCTTTGTCCATACTGTAAGAATCGGGTTGGTTGTCCATGTGACGGTCCTATTTGCGTGCCTGTGATTGTAACTACGTATGCGTTAGTTACCTTCCATACTGAACGTGTATGCATGGTTCAACATGTTATGGGCCCCCGCCTCTTGTCACTCACGCGCGCTGCGATCGACAACTCTCCAGCGGAAGGTAAGTTCTCATAGAAACATAGTACTAACACCTTGTAGTCGACGATACCGCCGGTATAAACTGCGTTTTAAAACTACCGCGACACCCCACCTAATGTAGCTGCCCGAGGACGTCAAGTCAGCCAACCACACCGACGCACTCGTCGTGTGTGGACAAGTTGCATACATGTCCAAGCCATAGAAAGGGAGGGGGCGCATAGGTGGGTTAATGCGCATACACAGGGTGCACGACCGCCTAGAATGATAAAATACAATACATTTACTTATTATGAGCAAGACAGCCGCCACCGCGACGCTACACATGTTGTGGCCGTGGCTGCTACTTGTGCCCTAGATTGGGTGGATGATACAGAAAATGTACTTTGATACACCCCGGGGCACTTGGCCGAGGGGCCGTCGGGCAACATGCCGTCTCTATGGAACCACGGTTAGGCACGGGTGTTGCTAGTGGTTGTTACCACTACATGTCGCTACTAGTCATTCGCGATGGCGCCGCCGTTCGCAATGGCGCCGAAGTTTCGCTCAGCGGAATCGCCCGACAACAATCTCGAGGACATTCATTGAGCACAACTTTCACCACAACGGTCGGGACACCACCTCACCCACCCCGGATGCTTTTGCGCTCGTCTTGGAGCAAATGGCACTCATCAACGCACGACTTGACGCACATGCAACTGAGTCTGCTGCTCAGCGCCAACCCGCGCCCCATGCATGCTAAGACTCTAGTTCAGCTGCCACCCCCACCACCACTCCCACATTTCGGGCATCATGACCCACACTTTCCTTTTGGCTAGACCCACCAACACCCTAGTGGCCTCCCTCCCATATATGGTGGGCCACAAGTCCACAGTGCATATTCCCCTCCGGCAGGTGGCCGACGTCACTTCTCCGGTGGCGAGCAGTTCGCTCATGCTCATCGTGGAGGCCACAATGGGTGCAGGCGGCGTCGCCCAACCATTGATCGTGTCAGCATTGGACGGGCAGCTCACGACTCAGCCGGCTTTGATGAGGAGTCCCAAAACCGCTCAATGAAGGTGACTGTCCCTACCCTGGGGCCAACCACTGACTTCAAACAGTGAAAAAGAATTTTCTAACACTCTTATCACTCAAGGCCGCGTCCCTCATCCCGCAACTAGCCATAAAGGAATCCGCTGTCGCAATGGACGAGGCAGCGCAAAACTGTTCACACGCTTTGTTACTGCACGCTGCGAGTGAGAACAAGCGCGCATGCCACGAAGTCAAGTGCATTTGTTTAGTTGTAGGTATAGGTGTAGGCAGTCGACGTCCTCGCACTAGGGGTCGCGCCAACGGGCGTTGAAACGCGGTAGCTCTGTGGCTTCCATTGCATCGAGGCGCCCGCCGGCGGCGCAGCGGCGGCCGCCCCGGAGGGGGGTGCGCACGCAGGCATGTCGGCACATGCCTCCACCTCCACGCGGTGGGCGCCGGTAACCACGTACACGTGCCATGCTTAGAACGGTAGGGGGCTAAACGAGGTACCGGTAGCTGCGATATGCGTGACCAACAGCTTTCGGGAAGCCTTGTACGGAGGGTTTTGGAAATTGGCTGCTCGGCACCAATTTTGGGTCGGCGTCCGCGGCGGGGTTGAGATCGTAAATTTCATGGTTCGAGCCGCGCTTGACGCTTCACCGGACTGGGCGGACATGCAAGGCGACGCATCCAACGCGTTCAACGAGTTCCTACGGCGTCCCTTGCTTGAGGAGTTCCCGCGCAAATCCCGCGCTTCGACCTTTGCTCCGCGTCGCTACTATGTTGTATGGCCGTCCATCTACCTTGTACGTTTACGACTCATCAAATGCTCACGGCCCGGCTATGCGCATCCCGAGTACCCGTGGAGTCCATCAAGGCTGTGTTCTTGGGGCCATGTTATTCGCAATAGTTGCCTCCCGGGTATACAAACAGTTAGCTGCGATTGACGCGAACGAATCCGTTGTCCGCGGTTATTCTGGCGATGGTCACTTCATGGGACCCCTTGCGTCTCTCGTGGCTATTGGCGATGCTATGCCGGAGGCGTGTGCTAGCGTCGGCCTCACAGTAACCATCCGCAAAAACTATTTGTATTCCGCTTTGGGTGTCGGTTATGCTTTCGATAACTTACCCAACGGCCACATCATGCGGGGAGGAAATGTCTCCACGGAAGGGACGAAAGTATTTGGGGGGGGCATTGGGTACATCCAATTTTGCTCGAGACGTGTTCGTAGCGGCCTTAAGTAAGTATGAGGCCTACGGCGAACGTTTAAAGGGTCTAGCGGCTCACAGGGACTCTTATGATGCGCTTCGTATCCATCAACAATGCAGCCGCTGCTTCGAACACTTTGTCCGTACAATCCCCCGCGGTCTTGGCAGGGGCGAGGGCTACGGTGACACCGTCGTGACCTTCCTCGAGCACGCTGACAATGCCACCCTAGATGTGGCGGCTGAGATATTGGGCCTTCCCGCAGCTAGCCTACCCCGCAACACTCGCTCCGATATGTCTCTTCCCATACGTTTCGGAGGCATGGGGGTGGGGGACTTGATTGCCTCGGCGGATGCGGCCCATGTCGGAGCGGTCAGTTTGGCAATGGGCTCAGCTATCCGTTTCCTTACTTCACAAGATGCTCGCGTGCGCGGGGATTCCCAAGACGAAGCTCCGATGGAGTCGACCATGTGTGGACGGTTAGCGACTGCTATGACCACAGCGGTGTCCCGAAGGCATGGTACACCGGACGGAGACGACGGCGACAACGAACCCATGTGGTCGTTAGAACTCCCCCCGCAACGTCAAACGGTGGCTCGCACATGCTGCGTGACCGAAGTCCGATCAAACAACGAGCACATTGCTCGGTCCCTTGTTGGTCTACCCTCGCTTGCTCGTACCCCTTTACGCGTTTGCAAAGACATCTTCCCAAAGCTATAAGCCGACATCTCTGAGCGCGTCAACTTGCTTCGCTTCGCGAAGCTCGCTCCCACGTTTTTCACCCGCGCTCGGCCGGAGTCAAGGCGTTTGTAGCTCGTCTCAGCCACGGCGCCCTTGCGTTTTTGCTTCGGAGCCGCCTACTTCGGGTCGCATGGGCGAGGTCCGTGACAAGTTCCCTAAGCACTACGACGCAATTTTCCGCGTCGCGGTCTGTCACAGCTTCGGCCTAGTGGCCTACCCTCATCCCGCATCATGTCTACTTTACGCTCCCCCAGTGCTTGTGCTTCTTGCCATCTCTCGGCTCAAGCTATGCGGGGTGCGTTCGCGTCGGCGGGTGTTGACATGTCGGACGATGCGTGGGCCTCTCCTTTTGTTGACCATTTGGCTCGATGCGGCGGAGATGCTTCGGTCCCTCTTGGTTACTCACGGCCCTTGCGGAAATCGTCTCCGAGGTTCTTGGCACGCTCGGGGTTGGCGTCGATGTTCTCACATATCCCACGATGTCAGTTCAACTCCCCAACGGCAACGACGGCGTCCCCGCGGATGTGGGCGTCTTGCAATGTCACGGCATCCGAGGCTCAAAACTTGCTCTTGATGCCGTGGTTTCCGGTTTGTTCGGCGTTTCTAGCCCCCCGTCTCCCGAAGTCGCTCTCCGCCGTGTTGAGAAGACCAAGATCGAGAAGTACTCGGAGGGGGTGAGGAGTCGCCCCGACATCCGCTTCATTCCCTTTGCAGTCACGGAATTTGGCACTTTCGGCGGCCACGCCACGGCTTTATTGACGGAGCCGGGCAAGTATGCTACCGCCTCTAAAGGGATGCATGTGGGCAAGTTGTTGGCCTCATGGGGCC
This sequence comes from Tetraselmis chui, assembly GCA_026401115.1. Classification (NCBI taxonomy): domain Eukaryota; kingdom Viridiplantae; phylum Chlorophyta; class Chlorodendrophyceae; order Chlorodendrales; family Chlorodendraceae; genus Tetraselmis; species Tetraselmis chui. Next base: position 197,053 of record JAPMLY010000109.1, read on the forward strand.
GAAAGGTCTCTCTCGCCGTCCATGTCGCTCACGCGGACAACGTCTTGCGCGGCTTGTCCGCCGCCGCAGACGGCGTGGAGGCCGCTTCTTCATCGGCCGGGATGCCTTCTCCTTCTAAGGCGCTCTTCACCCGCGCCATGGGCCGCATCCGTCCCCATGCTTCCTTGAGCGGCGCGTGAGGCGCCGCTTGTCGCCTCCACGTGTTGCATTCTCGGCGTGGCCTAGGAGTTTCCTTAGTTCAACCCGCTAGGTATGTACACAATGTAGTGCTTGCTTTTGCCGTGCATCCGTGGATTCCGTGATTTCCGTGATCCGTGACCCGTGATCCGCTTGTCACTCTTGCCCTTTTGTTTCCCCTCTTAAGCCACTGTTCGAATAAGGGAGAAACGAGAAATACCGCTACTTCTCGGTACGGGTACTGTAGCGACCCATGTTCGAATGACAAATATCGACTGAAAAGAGAAATCGTTATTTCTCCCGGCGGGAGAAACGGCGCCAAATCGGGAGAAATGACCCCCTATTTCTCCCGCTGGAGCGACATTTCTCCCGCCGGGAGAAATAACGATTAGTACTTAACCCTTTAACATCCCTTGTCATGTCATCGCCCTCGACCCATCGCGCCCCCGCCGTCGCGCTCCATACACGAAGCGGCTGCTCACCATCGCCCTCGCTCTCATCGCCCCCGGGCCATTCCCTCCCACGCCCTCGCCACCCGAGCCCCCCCTAAGGCCTTCCCCCCTTAGCGTCGACGTCCGCGGGCCAGTTTGCGCGCGTGCGCGTGCGTGTGGCGAACGTATTGCCATGGCCGAGGCGCTTGCCGAGCTTGCCGCTGTGGCTACCGAGGAGCCACCCGTCGTAGCCAGCGCCGCTGGACCTGCCGCACCTGCGACGGCGGTGGGCGGGAAGCTGGAGGTCGTGCGTGCTCGGTGGAACTACAAGACCGCGGAGTCTGTCGCGGCGGTCGCTGCGTATGTGGCGTCATCGCGTTTCAAGTTCGAGGCGCTGCCGGCGCTCCACGCCAAGATCGGGCGCGAGTACTCGGCGGAGGTGCGCAGGATGGCGAAAAAAGGCGAGTGGCCCTGCGAGAAGAGGCACCCCACTGCCGAGGAGTCTATCGCGGAGCGTACTACACGTTGCAGTCCTGCCGGGGTGTGGGATAAAGCCAAGTCGCTGCTGGCTGACGTCAACAACGCCGTGACTCCGTGCTTGATGGCGCACGTGAAGGAGGAGAGTGGCAAGTTGGTCCCTCGCTCGGGCGTGATGCCGCGAGACGTCGTCGTTGCGACCAAGGTGGACTATTGGGGGACTACCCGTACGAGCAAGCAGAAAGAGAAGAATCCGGACGCGACCATGCCTGCGTCGTGGACCAACGATGCTTGGGAAGTTTTTTTAAGGTTCGGCTGGCCTGCCGGTGACGGCTGCATCGCGGAGTTACAGCCGCTCGCGTGCGCGTTGTCGGAAAGCGCCGACTCTACTGTCGTCCCTAATGTCGTTGGCAGAGTGGAGCAACGCCGCCGGCAGCACGCAGCAGCGGCACTAGAAAGTACAGGCAAGTCCGTTGAGGACGTGATCTGCTTAGACAATAGTGAAAGTGCCGAAGCCGACACCACGCAGCAGTCCCCTAGCGTTGCTGTGCTGGCTGCTGTGCGACAAGTGAATGACAGTTTGGCTATCGCCAACGAACAGAACCGGCTCCGGACACTTCTGCAATACGCAGATGACACCCCAGAGCGCAAGAGATACAAGTCAGAGCTGATCAAGCTCGGGCAGCGCACCGCGAATTACACTGCGGCCCCTGAGGCAGCACCCCCGGTGGAACCCCAAGCACCGCCCATACCTTCCCCCACGTGCGGAAATGATGGCACATGATGCAAGCGATGATGGGAGCAGTTGAGCAGCAATAAGTATTATGGTAGGCTTTTTTCTCATACATTATGCATCCTTTGCCTCTGTCTATGCTTCACACCAATTATGCATTTCCATTGTTTCTTGTGGAACGCGCAACAATCAATGCAACATGTAAATTTGATTTTACATATTATATATCCTTTTCCTCTGTCTGTGTCATGCACCAATTATGCATGGACGCATTGTTTCTAGATGAATGCCCTCAGCTCGTGGAAGGGTTCAAAACGCTTTAAGGGGTTCTTCAGGTCACTTCTGGCGGGCCTTCAATCTGAAGTCTTGACCTGAATTAAGGATGTATTTAGTTCAGGACCTGAATTCAGCTAAACAACTGAACTGAAGTCACTTCAGCCTGAATTCAGGTCCTGTAGTCTCATCTGAATTCAGGCCTGAACACTGTTCAGCTGAATTCAGGCTGAAGTCCCTGAAGTGACTTCAGTTCAGTCTGAATTCTCAGATTCGGACTTCAGCACAACCCTGTTTTTTTTTCCTCATAGTTTTTTCCCTTACTCTGATTGGTGGTTTCCACAAATTTGTTTTGTGAGCTAGCCCCCCAGGTGGAACCCCAAGCACCGCCCATACCTTCCCCCACATGCGGAAATGATGGCACATGATGCAAGTGTTGATATCGGCCATAATGTAATAATATTTACATGTTTTGCTTTGCGGCAGCCTCTCTAGCTGCAGCCACCGTTTGCATCCACAATAAAGATTTAGAACGCTTCACAAAACTAAAGTGCTCAATCAATCTGCATCTAGCTTCGTCATAACCTGATTCCGTCTCTGTGACAGTGTCAGGTTCTTCTGCAGATGAAAAAAGGCCACTTGCATACGTTGTGTCATCAGTCAGGCGGATGACACGGGGGGTCCCGTCTGGGTTGGTAATCAGCTTGTATGATGTCTGCGGGAAACACACCGGGCGCGGCGAGCGATCACTAATAGAGTACTTGACACAGCGTCGACAACGCAGAGGCATGCATCATAGGTTGGGTTGCCCATACCTTTTGATTCAGCAGCCTCACAGCATAGGCGGACTTGCGTAGGTCGTTCTCATCCTTTGTTGTCCATTCACTCAGTAGGGTGCCGTGGTCCGACAACCCGTCCCAGTCCAACAACATGTTGTGGATTACACAACATGTCTTAAACACAGCTGTGATTTTGGCCTCACTGCGCAAACAAAACCATGTTCAATGATATGTATATATAATTAAATGATACGATGCAGCATGCATGCATACATCATCACACCTTGCTAGGGTCGACGGCACCCGCAGAATTCTGAAGCGCTGCTTCAAGATTCCAAAGACGTCCTCCGCATCCTTTCGGACATGCTCGCACCTGGAACCATCATTGACATTTAATTATACATTTCATTGCTGCTCAACATCACATAAGGCGCATACATGGCTACACCGAACATGGCGACTCACCGCTTGCGGATATTCATATTCAAGGTATGCATTATCATTCCTAGCTTTGGATATGGCTGCATCCATACGGGCCATTGTCTTATCATTCTTCGACCCAGGGTACGGGCCATTCACACACAGGATTCTACGGGCGTGGTTGCTGGTAACATTATAAGCCACGGTGGGGTACTGCTCCTTGCCTTTGTACAGTGGCATCAGCGGGGCAGGACAATTGTCCCATGCCAGATGAACGCCATCCATACTTGCAAAGCACCCAGGCAGGCCTAGGAGGCGGTAAACCTGCTCACACAAGGGCAGCTCATCCTTGTCTGGCAGATACACATATTTGTCATAATATGTAGCCACCATCCAGTTAGTGAACGCATGGAAAAAAGGGTTCAGCTGTCCATTTGAAACACCGCATTCCAGAGACACGGAACTGATGGGACAACCAACAGCCATTATCTTAAGAGCGCCCATAATCTTCAATGCCAGCGGCGTAGCACGAGCACCTTTCTTTTTCTTTCTTTCGTCAGTAAATTCTCCTGCGTATCCAATGGGAGAAGGGCATGGGAGTGTTGCAACTTTCATACAACAACATATCATGTACAACACTAAGGCATATCTCCACATCATACAGCAACACAATGGCTAGCGCAGCAGGGGCACAATATGATCGCACCTGATGCATATGCATCTTGCAGGATGCCTTCAAACACGGGGAACGGGACACGGAAAGTGCGGCGGAACTCTTTGTATAGGGTGCTGGTCTCATCATCACCCCAGTGTTCCACTGTGTTCAAGAACTGTGTTTCAAAGCTGCATGGGGTACCGTCAGTTCGGATCCGCCATTTCTGAGCCCCCCTCAGCCAGAAGAACCTGGCCTTGGGAGTAGCCCGGTCTGGCCGTGTGCCACCCTTCCCGCCTTGTCGCAGGGTGGGCGATGCTGCCAGCCACGCCTCACGGCGGCGGCGGTGCTTCCTCCGCCGCAGGTGCCAATGTGCGACAGTCGTCGCGACAATTGCAGCGGCCGCCAGGCTTGCGAAGTCCACCGCGTCGTCTCCATCTGCTGCCGCGGCGACCGGTAGAACGTAGGCGACCAGAAAGCCTACGGCCGACAATGCACACAAGCGGCGCATCTCCGCTGCCGCAGCTCGTGGCTCGCACTTGCAATGGCAAAGGCAGGGCGGGATGCGGTGGGGCGGTGGTGCGTATGGCTAAAGAGCTGGCGGTGGCGGTGGAACGCCGAGCAATGACGGCAAAGCCGTCGCGCCTCCTGTACTTTAATGCGCGCAATACTGTATTTCTCCTGCCGGACCGGAATCTGTCATTCGAACAGACCCGGTACGAATTGCGGGTACCCGTACGTTATTTCTCGGGCGGCAGTACTCGGGCTGATTTCTCCTCCCGCATTTCTCCCTTATTCGAACAGTGGCTTTAGTTGTAATATCCGTGCTGATCTTGTTCCTCATGTAACCAATATGCCTGCGGGGCTTATGTTTAAAAAAAACAAAACATGCCGGTAAAATCCCTAAAATTTCGATTTTTCTTGTTAGCGAAATCCTGGATACACACACACAAGCGCAGATACAAACGCTCGCACAGAAACACAAACACACACACACACGCGCGCACACAGATGCGCGCAAACACACCTTGCTTAAGACGCGAATGACCAGGAGATCAACAGACGGCATGTTGTGCTCACCGGCAACTTTGACATGCAAGGCGACGCAGCTTTAGCGTCAAAGACAACAGCGACAACAATAACGCTGAGCGCCTATGTTTGGTGTAGTCTTTCATGGCTGAAAACTCCAAATGTAGCCGATCAGTTTGAAACCCCTAGCAACGCAGTCTGGCTGACGAAGATATTTGGAACGGGACTAAGACACTGTCGGTGAATCGTCAAGTTGTTGATTGGAAGCGCGCCATTGATAGCAAGCCAAACCACGATTGTGTGTTCGGCAGTCCGGTGATCCAGACGAGGTGAAACTATCGCGAATGATGGACTGTAAAAGACCCCCAAACATGAGGGGTGACGCACTGGTGCTGTGGACTTGTGCTGTGCTTAACTTGGTTTGTAAGGGTTTAGGGTTTACATTCTTCCCGCCTTGATATTTGTTTATGAAATTTCAACTAATAGTGCTGGAAGTAGAGAAACACTGCAGCAGCTGTGCAAAAGCCAAGGAAGAACGCCAGGGCTAAAGCTGCGACTTGGGCGTCGCACAAGTAAAGCAATCTGCTGGCCAAACTGCGACTCTGTTGGGGAACACTGTACGGCAGCAGACGCGACGGCCTGGTCCACGGGTCTGCCGGGGTCTTCCGTGTCCACTGGTACCGTGCGGGACCCTGAGGCCACGCAGGGCCGCCCTCCAGTAGCTCGACACGCGTCGGAACAACTCTGTATGCTGCTAGTCCAGCCGAGCGCATCTCATCCTCGGAGACCTTCCCATCCGCGAGTCTCTGCTGAGCAATGGAAACGTCAGTGTCGATCTGTTTATACTCATCACTGCTTCTTGACTTGATGAGTGTTCTGCCACTGGCGTCAGGTTTACGACCCTCGTGAGCCTTTTCAAATTCGGTGCAGGCGAGAAACTGAGCCACAAGAGAAGTGTCTGCTGCTTTGATGGCGTCTAACTGATCTAGCGACAGCTGTTCCACCGCGCCCTCCGCCCGCCACTGCTCTTCAAACCCCGCCCCAGGGTAGTTACCAGCTAGGTGACACAAGGATACAGTCTTTACGCCCGCGTGGCTTGCGCCACCCCCCAGCGCTCCCCGGACGACAAAGACAAAGCCATGTTCATCTATGGCTTGAATGCCAAGGGAGCGAATGGCCGGAGCACCATCTGCTGTACCCGTACTTGTGGCTACTGTGGCTGCGAAGGGGACCGGGAAACCAGTTGCAGCCCCACTCCTGTCGCACTGCCCCCTCTTCTGAGCCCGTCGGCACAGCTCTGAGAGCGGATTTCCTAGAAGCTCTCCCGCCATCTCTTTAGGGGCCACGTGCCGACGATAGCCGTGATTATGAACTTTCTATAGCGGGGCAAAGGTATTTTGAAGCGGATCGCGGTCCCTACGTAAAATAAACATATGTCTCAATAACATAGGCCCCCGCCTGATCGGCAGAACAGGCCAGTCAATTTCTGTTGTGCCCATCGGCTTCAGATGCTATTTTGATCAAAAATTTCTTACAAGAAAAAGCAGTGGAGGCCACCAAGCAAGAAAAAGAAAGAAAGGAAGAAAAAAGAAAGGAAGATGCTATTTTGATCATCTCATTGTCGAAATTTTCTCGGCTTTGGGCTCTCTCTTTTTACATTAGCGATATTGAAATTGATGATAATGTATATTTAATAGTTTATGAGAATATGTGGATTGATGACACATACAGGTACTTCGAGCTTGAGTAATGAAAATAATTTTCTTACAAGAGAAAGCAGTGGAGGCCACCAAGCAAGAAAAAGAAAGAAAGGAAGAAAAAACCTAAGCCCGAGGAACAGGAAGGCATGCCACAGCACCAGCACTGCCCTCCTGAAAAGCGTCGCGGAGATAAGAACCCAGAGTGCCATGAAGAGCAGCAGAAAGACGTTGCATGAATTCTCGTCGCACATCCCCCAAAAAACGCCGAAACGGAAGAGAAGTAGATCGACGAACAAAATGTTGCATACGGACAAAACTGTCAGAGCGCAAGGAACGAGAGTCAGCGGCCCCCATGCCAGGGAAGCGACGTACAGCCACCAAAATAGCCAAGCGATCGACCAACTCAGCCGCCATCGGCGCCAACCGGCCCCAATCCTCCATGGCGAAGGGGTAGTAGTCATGGACCGACTGAACCGAAGGCGTGCCAAGCAAAGCGGAAGTGCGGAGGTCCGCATCAAGTTTGCCTTGCTGAGCTCCCAATGCAAGGCTGCAAGGGAGTGGAAGGCGAGCACCTATACGAGGAACGTTGGTGTTCGTGCGAGCACTTGTAACCGTCACATCAACAACAAGATGGCGGTGCGGAGCCATGAAGTCCAACCAAACCACATCCCAGGACGATCACGTGAAGCTCCCGACCGAATACGGCGGACCTCCAACCGCAAGTCCCGGCCCGTAGTAGCCCCCGCTTCAAGCATGAACTCTTCAAGCACGTGGACAATGCGGTCATGGAGTTGAATGATATACCAAGAGCACGGGCACCGGGGGATATGGTCCATGAGCATAGCGGCTGTTGAGCGCTCACCCGACATAAAGATGCCCGATACCGTCGACGAAGATCCATACCCGCGAGATTCTGAAGGGGCCTCATTTCACCGAGGGCATTTTCGAACATGAGCGGCGCGCTCCGCAGTCAAGCCAAGCACCCGGTGGGCTGCCATCATATAGCAATCGGATGGCACCTTGAAACTGGACTCATGTGAAGCGAAAAAGAGAGCCAAAGCCCCGCGACCCGTACCCGAAGTCACCCTCATATAGTCCGGTGGGGAAGGTCTGCAGAACGCCAAGAGGTCAAGGTAGGCCCGGGCACGAAGAATGCGCGAAATGCCCCGTTGATGTGGCCCCCAGAATCTCCCAAGCGAGTAAGAGCATCGGGAGTCGGAAGTTGTAGGCTAGTCACTTGGGTAGCGGGTGCCACCGCATTGTTGACCGTAGATACCACCAACTCGACATCGGGCCCGGCATAATCAGAAAGGTTTTGGTTCAGTGTGTTAGTCAAAACCACAAGCTCCGATTCCGAAAACCCGCCCATAGTGGAGATAGAGTCGTACGAATTGCGCAATTGGACCGCCCACGGTAAAGTAGAAGTGGCAACATTCAATAGTTCCTGTCGGATGAGACCGTACAAAGGACCTAGCGACTCGGACTCGTAATCAGTAATCAGGTTGGCGAGGGTCGCAGTGAATGAAGCATAGTGAGCAGGTTCGGCGTCGAGCTCGAGGGACGGTACATTAAGCCCCCCAAACTCCGCCGGGAGGGAGAGCTGTCGTTTAGCACAATTCAGTTGATCGAGTGTTTGTGCGTCCAAAGAAACGCCCAAGATTCGATAAACTGCCGCACGAACGGCCCTATCTGCAGTAGCAAGGTACGGTCGGCAGATATCTGGGGGGAGGGTGCGGAGCAAGAAACCATAGCGGCGTACCGCACACGTGATCATCAAGCGGAAAGCGGCGTGAGTCCCTCCGAAGTCCGACATAGCAAAGCATACAATCTTGTCCAAGAGGAGTTGATGAGCCTCAACGGTGTCTTGCAGCCAAGAGTGAACATAGTTCTCGTTATGAGACGCTGGAGGGCCGTCTGCCATCGAGAAATCCATCGCCAAAGGGGCTCCAAGGTTACTAGTACCCGTAACAACGGGGACCATCGCCCGTATCACCTCGACAAGTTCAAGGGCCGTATCCGGAGGTACCATGCACGAAGATTTGATTGGTTGAACATTCGAGCAGACTTTCCCCATTTCCTCCGTAGCCACCGTAATCACAGTCGGGACGAAAGGCGTTTTGATCAAATACTTGCCATCATCAGAAAAGGCTTGGATCGCCGCTGAATCCTTGCACCGTTCTCCAATATTCCGGAGGGGGGTGCTTATCGCCAGGTTGAACAAAAGCGGGCCAAGAGGATCTCCTTGACGGACACCCGTACGAGATTGAACCGTGCCGTGTAGGAGCGAAGCATCGTTGGGGTCGAAGTAATACACCGTGGAGTCCCGTGAATATATCATCTCAACCAACGGGATAATGGGATGCAAGTCAGGGTTCTTGTACAGCTCCGCAAGGAAACTCCGGCGGGAGATGGTGTTGAAGGCGTTTTCCAGGTCCAAGCTTAGAAGGCTGCAATCAGGAATAGCTTGTAGGCCAATGTGAGTGGTATGAATGGCTCGCTCGATACCCGCTTTGGTGAAAACCGATCGTTGTACAGGGCCCAGGTGGTCGGCCGCGACAGTCGCTATCCGCGCTATGGCGTGACAATGAGCTAACCGCGACAAAACGCTGCCAGCAGCCAACGGCCGGACTTTAGGAGCCTCACCTCGAAGGCGAGTGGCGTCGCGGTCAACCCCAGTTTGCTTGTGAAGAGCCCACCCGGTCGCACTCGCCAGAAAGTCCGCCGCAGCCTCGGGAATGTTTCCCGCCGAGTAGCGGTTAACCCACTTACGCCATGCCGGAACATTCAAGTCACGGACATGTTCCCATCGCCAGCCATCAACGTGGGGGGCTGACAAGCGAGGTGCTTTTCTCAAGACAAGGAGCATAGACTCCTCCCATATTTTGAGGCTGTCACTGTCATCTAAATACGTGAGGGGTGGGCGCGCCGGGGGGGGCAGAGGGTCGGGGAGATCACAGTCTGGATGGGGAGTACCGGGAGGAGGATGCAACCGCTGAAGAGCGGCCAAAGCCGCGTCCGCGTCCTCCACCATTCCGAAGTCGGCTCCGTCTAGGGCCATCCGGGCCCGTCGCAACTGGCCAACTTCCACTAGCTCACGGGCCCGACGGAAGGCAGCACGGCGTCGGAGGTCACTTTCAGAAAGGCGAGTCGGTGGGTGGTGCTGCTCCCGTTGAGTGTTCTGGGCCCGGCGACGGCGAGAGCCCCCCCCACCCCGGCCCCGACCGCCGGGGCGTCTAGGCGCAGAAGCTCCCGGGCACGCACGTGCAAGCTCACCTCCATCTCGAATATCACGTAGAAGGGTGTCAATGCCCGTGAGTCCGTCCTCTCCGGACGTAGAGAACCAGAGACGGACTCGACGTTGAACCAGGGAGCGGATGCGAGCACCGGTCGCCGCCGGGAACGGTCGGAGGAGGAGGCCGCCAAAGAGGTGAATTGCCAAAAAAGCTCCAGCAGCCCGAGAGTCCGTTGAGGGAAGGGAGGTCGCATATTCGAGGGTGTCTTGTAGGGCAGAACGTAGGTCGTCTCTCGCTGTCGCACAAACCCCTCGGGCCGCAGTGACAGGTCTGAACTCAAGTAGACAAGCGACCGGGTCGTTGTCGGAGCACCATGAGGCAGGAGTAGCGGCCCGAGGGGGGGATCGGAGAGCAGCCTCTCGGCGGAGTGCAGCTGCAGATGAGGGCATAAAAGGTTGTCCATGAGGTATCGGGGGTCCATCATGTGTAGGGGGGGGAGTGAGGGGGGTAAGCTCCGGTTCGGCCCGGGGTGGGGAAGGGAGTGGAGCCAAGGGGGGGAGGCCACCCCAAGCAGGGGGGGGAGGGGTGACAGCCATTCGGAGGGGGCGTGATCCAATGAGCGGCGGCCGGGAGCTGCCAACATAGTCGTGGGGCAACATTGGAGAAACGGGAGCAGCCACACAGTGTAGGCATGGAGCGGTAAGAGGGCGAGCTTGGGTGGCAGATAGAAGGTGGTCGCCCGAGGCACAAAGGGAAAACAAGGCCGGAGAGGAGGTCGCAAGGTGGCGAGCTTGGCGACGGTGTGCGGAAGTAGAGGGGCCATTGCCAGTTATGAACATGTTCGTGTGTCTGGCGAAATTAGAGCGCCATTTACGCCCAGCAAACCGTATGCCACACGGAGCGCAAGTGTAACATTCCCCCCGCGACGGGGATAGAACACCCGATGCACTTAGGCCCGGTTCCGACCCTGAAGCTCCAGCATGGGCACCAACTGCAGCAACCGCATCTCGCCAGCTTCCAACAGCATCATCTCGCCGCCAACCAGCTCCAGCCCTCCGCCCGGCAGCAGAAGCACTCTGCCCATTGGCACCAGTAGCTGCAGAACCGGCACCGCTGTCAATCCTCTGCCCACGGGCTGTGGCAGCATCGGCGAGTCGCTGACCGGCACTTGCGGGAGCACCACTAGCAACGCCATCACCTGCTGGATCTCTCTGTCCAACAGCCCATGCCGCAGCAACCGGGCGCGGGTCAGCACAGGCAGGTGCAGAAGCACCACCAGCGGCCCTGCCACCAGCCACATGTCTGCGCCCACAAGCACCATCACCAACACTAGCAGCCCGGCGCGAGCGAGCTCCGGCAGCCGCAAGTCCCATAGATGTAGCAGTTGCAGCAGATGCAGCACCACTCGCCGCAGTCCTCTGCTCATGGACGCTGGTAGCAACGGCTGAGCGCCAACCACCACCAACAGGTGCCAAGGGGTCTCCGGCAGCAACATAGCCAGCTCTTTGCCCATTAGGACCACCACATGTAGTACCTTCACTACCGGCAGCAGCGGCACTACCAGCAGCAGTAGCAGCAGTAACAACACCCCAAGTTGTAGCCCTCCGCACATCAGCAGCAGCGCGCTGATCTCCAGTAGGAACGGCACTCTCCGCACTCCAACCAGCACCACCACGTGTAGCAGCATGAGCAGCTGCACCCTCCGTAGCAACACCAGTAACACCAACACCCCTAGATGCGGCTTTGCACACGCCATTCTCACCAGCAACAGTCGACCGCCGACCAACAGCCGCAGCAGAAGCAGCAGGAGCAACGGCGGCACCAGCACGACCATTATCTCGACGTCCGCCGGCTGCTGCAGCAGCAGCAGTTGTGCGCCGACCGGCACCAGCAACACCACCACCAGCAACAGCGACGGCGGCACCAACACGACTAGTATCTCGACGTCCGCCGGCTGATGCAACAACAGCAGCAGCAGCCATGCGCCGACCAGCAGCACGACCAGCATAATTATTCGAGCTTGAGTAATTATAAATCAGATATGGAGTCATTGAAAGTTTTATTAGCAGTAATTATCGCTATTAGTATATATTATCATCATGCTCGGTGAGCGTGACGCATGCCCGCCTATTCGGTGAGCGTGACGCGGTGACGCCTGCCGCCTAGTTTATGAGAATATGTGGATTGATGACACATACAGGTACTTCGAGCTTGAGTAATTATAAATCAGATATGGAGTCATTGAAAGTTTTATGAGCAGTAATTATCGCTATTAGAATATATTATCATCATGCTCGGTGAGCGTGACGCCTGCCCGCCTATTCGGTGAGCGGTGAGCGTGACGCCTGCCCGCCTATTCGTGTTTGCTTTTGTCTCGGCGCTCTCCTACGCTGTGGCATCGCGCGGTACCTGTACATAAAGTTCTCCTTTTTATCGTCCGCGGTCACTCGCCGTCGGCGGCTCCGGTGCGTTTTATTTGTACCATCGCCAGCGTGACCCTCCCGGGATCTTTTATTCGTCGCTCGACCCGTGACCGGGTACAACTACCCGTACCGCCCCTATTATCGGCATCCTCGAGACCCTTGGCCGCTACCGGTACCGCTATAACTTTCGCCCGCGCGTGGTCATCCCCTTCAGCAAGGCTCAAGGCATCGGCACGCGTCATCGCTATCACTGTACGGGTACTACAAATTCAGTACTGCTCTAAGTTCATTCTAATCGCTACCCGTACTCGGAGCCCGCTATTTGCAAGGTCATCCTTTATCGCTTGGCGCCCCCCTACGATACGGCGTTGTACGATGGAGTTGCCTTCCGACTCTTGCTGTGGTTGGTACACGGGTACCAAATAGCTTCTTTGCTCTTTTCTTGAGCATCTCCATCGCGGGCTCCAAGGCTCCCCACTACAAGCAACGCGAGGTTAGAGGCGCGACGGACCGGCATCGAGGAGCCCACCACGTCGGCGGCGAATCTTCCCTCCAAGGCACGCCACAGCGCCACCTCGGGCGACTTCCGGTATAGTCCAAGCCACATACCCCCCCCCCCTTCTTCGACCCGGCGTGTTCTACTTATATTAGGACGCGACTCACGTGCCACCCCGGATGTCCGCCGCGGCGACCCGGCCGGGACATAGTCATCGGCGTCCTCCACCGCCACCTCTAGGCCGGTCGCCCGGCGGCGGGGCAAGGTCGTGCCCTATGGCCCCCGCTCCGGGTGACCTTCCGACATCATCACCTACTAAGCGCCTTCGCATGCCTTACGACATGGACATACACCGTCTCGTTTTTCACCCCTGTCAAAGTTGAGGGGGCAATAAGGAATGCTTACACTCGGTGAGTGACACTGCATGTCATCTCACCCTTAGCAAGTGCCTAGCACTTGCCTATCACAGGACACGCACTCACCTTGTGGTGAGCACACGCCAACATATATTCTGAGCCTTTAGATGATATCTAACGCTCAGCAACTTGCCACCATCAGCAACCTAATCCTCTCTATTGTTGATTGGCTTATCATCTTATAGTGCTGAGTCACAGCCGTACTATCACGATGCTACTTGACCAACATTGCTGTGTAGCAACTTGATTATCACACAAAACCATGTCTCGCAACACTCCCCCTTGCTACGCAGGCAATCCCATGATGGCATTTCACAACTTGCTATGCCTTGCACTCACTAATGGCTTGGTAAGCACATCAGCAAGCATGTTCTCCGTCGCACAATATTGCACCTCGATGTCTCCGCTCTCCACCTTCTCCCGACAGAAGTGGTACCTCACGTCCATGTGCTTGCTGCGTCCGGTCGTCATGCTATTCTTGCTGAGTGCAATACAACTCTGATTGTCCTCGTGAATTGTGATGGGAGACCCGGAGTCTTGGTGAAACTCGTGGAGTAGTTGCTGCAAAAACATCGCCTCTTGAGTGGCCGCAGTCAGCGCCATATACTCTGCCTCCGCTGTCGACAACGCCACAGTTTGTTGCCGCTGGCTTTTCCAACTCACCGCTGCACCGTTGAGCATGAACACATACCCCGTGCGAGAGCGCCGCTCGCCAATATCACTAGCGTAGTCAGAATCTGACCATCCTACCAGCTTTGATGAGGGTGCGCCACCGTACATCAACACCGACTCTGCGGTCCCCTTGAGGTAGCGAAGCACCCTCTTGGCTTGCTCCCAATGTGACTGAGAGGGGTCGGACATGTACCTGCTAAGGTGGCTAACAGCCGTGGTGATGTCGGGCCGTGTGCTTACGGAAGCGTACAACAAGCTGCCGATCAAGCTTTGGTACGGCACTAGACCGGGAGGCAACCTTGATGTCGACGTCTCCACACAATTGCTCAAAGCATCGACTGCCATAGGTGAGCCCACTGGCTTGCAGCCCATCATGTTGAAGCGCTCCAACATATCTAAGACGTATTGCGGTTGTCCAATCCTGATGGTGCGGCTGCCACGATCACGCTCGACAGTCATGCCAAGCAACCAAGACACTGGACCGAGGTCTTGCACGTTGAACCTTTCGCCGAAAGCCGACTTGAACCCAACGATGAAGCTACCCGCTGGTCCGACGATGATGCTGTCGTCCACGTACAACGCCAAGACATGAAGCTCACCCTCCTTGATGAAGACGTAAATGCCGGGATCCACCTTGGATTGGGTAAAGCCATACTCCTCTAGCCATGCTGTGATGGTTTTATTCCAGTTCCTTGGAGCTTGCTTGAGGCCATACAATGATTTCTTCAACAAGCACACTCGCTCCTCTCCATTGATGTCGAAGTGACGGAATCCTTCCGGCTGCCTCATGTAGATTTCCTCCTCGATATCGGCCTCCAAAAATGCCGTCACCACATCAAGCTGCTCCACCTCCCAATCATTATAAGCAGCAAGCGCGAGCAACGTCCGAATAGAAATCACCCTCACTGTGGGAGCGAAGGTCTCGTGGTAGTCCACACCCTTCTCCTGAGTAAACCCACGAGCCACAAGTCTTGCTTTGTACCTTGCAATCTGTCCATTGGCATCGCGCTTCAGCTTGAACACCCACTTGGAATCTACGAGTTTGCGACCGGCAGGACAAGGGACTAATGTCCAGGTTTTCCGAGATACAAGTGAGTCGTACTCGCTCTTGATAGCTGCCTCCCACTCCCCGGATTGGGGACTCCTCAGCGCTTGCTTGTATGACACCGGCTCTTGAACGGTCGGGCTGCTGGCTGACTTAATAGCTGCGGCACTTCCCGCAGTCCATCCATCTCCCGAAGCGCCCGCTGAACGGAGATAATGCCTTGGACTCGGTACGCATTGCTGTGGTGCAGCAGTGGATCGAAGATTATACCATGCACGTGGAGTCTCCCCCGAATGCATGTCCCGTATATCTTCCGTCGACCCGGAATGCTGCCGCGACTCCCGTAGCGGCGACTCCCCCGAAGGTGTATCCGGTTCTTCGCTACACATGGTGCGCGGGATGCTGTCCTCTTCATCATCATTGCGTTGCTCCGCATTGCTCTCCCCCATGGACTGCAGCCTCATCGAACACCACGTTGCGGCTGCTCACCACCCGACGAGTAGCAGGATTGTACACCAACCACGCAGGTGATTCGGAAGCATAGCCCACAAAGACACCCTTCCACGCGCGATCGTCAAGTTTGCGGCGTTGAGACTTGTCAACGTGGACATAGGCCGGACAGCCGAAGACCCGCATGGAGCTCAAGTCAGCTCGTCTACCGGTCGCCAAGGTGAAAGGTACACCGCCGGCTCCGCTACTATGCACACGATTGCGGACATGCACCGCAGCGGCCATCGCTAGAGCCCAATACGATTTAGGCAGCGCGGCTTGCCGGATCATTGACTGCGCCATCGGGACCACCGTCCCCCACTGCCGCTCAATACGGCCATGTTGCCAATGCGCGTAAGGGGCAGTGATCTCCACAGCGATGTTGAACTCATCCAAGAGGTTTCGGAAGGCAGCACCTAAGAACACCGTGTCATTGTCCACCCGAAGACGACGAGCCGTGTGCCCCAGAGAACGGATGGTAGTCAACATGCGACGGAACGAGGCGGGAGCCTCATCCTTGAACGGACCGCATCATGCAGCATGAAACGGCTCCGGAAATCAACCGCACACAAGCTGCACCGCCGTCCTCCCAAGGATGGAACACTCATAGGACCGCAGAAGTCTAAGCCGAGGACCTCAAAGACACCAACGTTCCGGTCAGCCGGCTCACGAGAGATACGGCGGATGTGCGACTTACACACAGCACACGTCTCACAGAAGCCCAACTTCTCCGACGCAGAAAACGCCACACCCTCCACCTGAGTGGCCAAGAGCCCGTCCAATTGCGACTCGCCAAGGTGACCGAGTCGGGAATGCCGCAACCGTTTTTCCAATGGCGCAGTGGCGACCGAAGCGGTAGGATTCGACGAAGCAACCCGCGCCGGCAACCACACCAATAAATGCGCGCGCTCCAACGGAACCACCACGCCACCACCATGACCGGCATGAAGACGAAGGTGGTCCACGGGATCAGCTAACACCACAGAATGACCTTGTCGCCGAGCTTGGGTGAGGCTGAAAAGCCGATGGTAAGACCACGACGCACGACGGGATAGCTCAGGAACGTGGAGCACATTCTTTAGCGTGGCAGGAATCTCCTCTCCATCTTCAGCCTTCACAATGATTCGGACCGAGCCCACTCCAACAGCGCGAGCGCTGATACCCTTCACCCAAAGCCGGTCGGTGAGCGCTCGATACTCACAGAAGTCACGGCGCACACTAGTCATGTGATGGCTGGCGCCGCTGTCGGCCAACCACATCCACGTTTCCCCATCGCGCTCGAACATGTGTCGAGCCTCGGAGAATGGCCTCGCAGGGGTGGCTGTCACGTCCATGACCGCCGGAAAAGCAACCGGGGAGTCCATTTGCGCAGAGTTACCTCCGGTGTTGTTGACGGGGCACTCGGACCTGCGATGGCCCTTCTTACCACAGCCATAGCAAACACCACGAAAAATTCTCGCTCCGCCTCTGCCATATGAGGTACGACGAGTAGTCGCAGCTCCTTGAAGAAATTTCAGTTGGTCTTGAAGCTCGGAGACTTGCCGCTTCAAAAGTTCAGTCGTTGAGTCATCATGAGACGCTGCAAAAGCCGTAGGCGTTGGGGGCTCCGTTGAATGTGATTGTGCACGACTCTCGATGCGCATGCCCTTGTGAGGAAGATCACGCTTGACGGCATCCATGCTGAGGTCGTGTACGTCCCACGTGTCGGTGATGGAGTGGTATTCGCTGCGCAAACCCTTCACCAAGTACATGATGATACGCCGGTCGTGGACGACGTCCCCAACTCGGGCAAGCTGTCGTTGCAGTCGAACTAACCGGTTCAGATATTGAATGCCGCTCTCGCCGTCCGCTTGCGGCGTCTCCAAGTCCTGCAATAGTTCCGCACACCGGGAAATACCATCGTCCTCATAATGATTGACTAACGCAGTCCACGCAGTGTGGCCGCATGTCTTGTCATCCTCGCTAACATTCTCGATAATGGAAAGGTCGTCCTCCGGCAGCGCAAGAATCAATGTGGAGTACATGTCGACTTGTTGTTGAGAGGAAGCGGCACCATCCGACGACAAAGCCGGAGCCCACTTTTGCATCAAGCCAAATGCACGAAAACGTTTCTTCCACACGTCAAAATCTCGTCTCTCCCCACTGAACTTGGGTAGTTTCACGGAGTCCATATCAGGTACGTCGGATGCGCTCGCAAGAGAACCAGAAAATCAGGAATAATGCCAACAAGAAAAGCACCAAGTACCGGTGAAGAGGCGGGCAACACGGCTCAGAAAAGGAGACGACAAAGGGCTGACCGAAGACGCAATTGTACTCCCGGAGTCTATACAGCCAAGGAAATCAGAAACGAGTCTCAGAAGGTCGGTCAAGTGACGTCGTACAGGAGTGCTAGTACACTTGTGGTAAGATGCCTTTCCAAAAATTCAGCCGGACCACTATCGGCTTTCACGAGAAAAGAAACTGGCGGGTGACAAGCTCCGGAAGCGAATAAAATTCCAGAAAGCGCCAAGCTATAACAAAGAAAAGCAAGCCGATCTTCACGTCACACGAGTCGGCGTTCGGGGGTTCAAGCCGGCTCCAAGCGACATAAACAAGTCGCTACCAGCCGGGTATCGAAGTAAAGCTACAAACACAAGCAAGAGCCAGCCACTTTGTGAGCCAGCCGCACCTCACGTATCGTGCGACACCACAAAGGTCTACCACTCTTCGAGAAGCAAGCTCTAGGTTCCAGTCAAGACAAATGACTCCAACAACTAGCAGCTAGAGGGCCCATAACCTGTCAAAGTTGAGGGGGAAATAAGGAATGCTTACACTCGGTGAGTGACACTGCATGTCATCTCACCCTCAGCAAGTGCCTAGCACTTGCCTATCACAGGACACGCACTCACCTTGTGGTGAGCACACGCCAACATATATTCTGAGCCTTTAGATGATATCTAACGCTCAGCAACTTGCCACCATCAGCAACCTAATCCTCTCTATTGTTGATTGGCTTATCATCTTATAGTGCTGAGTCACAGCCGTACTATCACGATGCTACTTGACCAACATTGCTGTGTAGCAACTTGATTATCACACAAAACCATGTCTCGCAACAACCCCCCGCTCCTTTGAGGTGCGTTAGTTGCTCAGCGTCGTTCCCGACCCTTCAAGCGCTATGCGCCCATCTAAACTCCCCCGCGACAACGTGCACTTTTGCGCCCGACAATTGCCCAGTTGTGGATGCCGATCGCCACCTTCTCGCGCCGTGCACTTTTTGCGGACGATACTTTCGGAGCGGTGGCCTTAGTAGACACCTACATTCCTGCTCTCACCGTTATACTACGCCATCCCAACAGCCGGCATACGGTGCTTCGCTCCCGCGTGGTCGGCCGTCCCCGCCGCATCCCCAGTCCTTGCCCCCCCGCCTCGTCAAGCCGGTCTTCGAGGAACTTGTCGGTTGCGTTTTGTCTTTCCGCGGTAGGGCCACCCAAGGGGCTTCCGCGGAAGCGGCTTGGGCGGCGTTGCTTTTATTCCCGCGCTTAGTTTTGCGCCCCATGGCTGATTTCACTTCTGCGGGGCATCTGCCCCCTGACCCGGTCGCCGATTACCGTGACAACCGCTTAGCCCATTGGGCGTCAGGAGATCTTGATACATTGTTTTCCGCCGCTCGCGCCCACGCATCCCTTACCAATGGGCGGGCACCGCCACCTACCTCACTTTCGAGGGCCGGTACCGACCCCATCTCCCCTTCGCAACCCTTTCATAACGGCGTCTCGGCCAAGGTCGCCAACCGGGCGGCTAGTCTAGCTGCGGTTGGGGAGTACCGCCGTGCTATGGAGGCCCTAAGCTCCAACCCCGTTGCAAGTGGTCGTGGGGTGCACGAGGAATTATCACGGTTGCACCCACAAGACGATGACGACCTCGCGGACGTGTTGCCGGATCCCTTCTCCCTCCCTCGTATCAAACTCCGCGCTTCGGAAGTCGATATTATGGAGGTCGTTGCTAGATGCCCTCGAAAATCTAGTCCTCACGTCGACGGTTGGAGGTTTGAAACTCTTCGCGCGTTGGGTTCCCCTTGCACTCTCACCGGTTTAGCCGAAGCCATCGTGAACGCAGAGGTTCCACCCGGCGTTGCTTCATTCCTTGCCTCTGCCACACTTATCCCGCTAGACAAGCTCGATCCCGAACAACGACGCGCACAAGAGCAAGAACTTCGCGACCAAAAGGGGACGTTGCGCCCGATTGGAATTGGCTCCGTTTTAGTTCGTTTCGCGAATCGCGCGCTTCTCGCCGTAATTGGTGACGAAGTGTCTCAATGGTTGGCTGCTCGGCACCAATTTGGCGTCGGCGTTCGCGGCGGGGTTGAGATCGTACAATTCATGGTTCGAGCCGCGCTTGACGCTTCACCGGACTGGGCGGACATGCAAGGCGACGCATCCAACGCGTTCAACGAGTTCCTGCGGCGTCCCTTGTTTGAGGAGTTGTCCGCAAATCCCGCGCTTCGACCGTTGCTCCGCGTCGCTACTATGTTGTATGGCCGTCCATCTACCTTGTACGTTTACGACTCATCAAATGCTCACGGCCCGGCCATGCGCATTCCGAGTACCCGCGGAGTCCATCAAGGTTGCGTCCTCGGGGCCATGTTCTTCGCAATTGTTGCCTCCAGGGTATACAAGCAATTGGCTGCGATTGCCCCGAACGAATCCGTTGTCTGCGGTTATTCTGACGATGTTCACTTCTTGGGACCCCCTCCGTCTCTCGTGGCTATTGGCGACGCTATGCCGGAGGCGTATGCTAGCGTTGGCCTCACCGTAACCATCCGCAAAAACTGTTTGTATTCCCCTTTGGGTGTCGGTGATGCTTTCGATAACTTACCCGACGGCCACATCATGCGGGGAGTAAATGTCTCCACGGAAGGGACGAAAGTATTGGGGGGGCCAATGGGTACATCCGATTTTGCTCGAGACGTGTTCGAAACGGCCTTAAGTAAGTATGAGGCCTACGGCGAACGTCTAAGGGGTCTAGCGGCTCACCGGCACACTCACACTGCGCTTCGTATCCATCAACATTGCAACCGCCGCTTCGGACACTTTGCCCGTACAGTCCCCCGAGGTCTTGGCAGGGGTGAGGGCTACGGTGACACCGTCGAAACATTCCTCGAGCGCGCTGACAATGCCACCCTAGATGTGGCGGCTGAGATATTGGGCCTTCCCGCATCTAGCCTACCCAGCAACACTCGCTCCGAGATGTCTCTTCCCATACGTTTCGGCGGCATGGGGGTGGGGGATTTGGCTGCCTTGGCGGATGCGGCCCATGTCGGAGCGGCCGGTTTGGCAGTGGGCTCAGCTATTCGTTTCCTTACAACACAAGACGCTCGCGTGCGCGGGGATTCCCAAGACGATGTTCCAATGGAGCCGACCATGTATGGACGGTTAGCGAGTGCTATGACCACAGCGGTGTCCCGTAGGCATGGTACACCGGACGGAGACGACGGCGATAACGAACCACGTTTTCCAACCGCGCTCGGCCGGAGTCTAGGCGTTTTCTATCTCGTCTCGGCCACGGCGCCCTTGCGTTTTTGGCTTCGGACCCGCCTACTTCGGGTCGCCTGGGCGAGCTCCGTGACAAGTTCCCTGAGCACTACGACGCAGTTTTCCGCGTCGCGGTCTGTCGCATCTTCGGCCTACCCTCATCTCGCATCCTCTCTTCTCTACGCTCCCCCACTGCTTGTGCTTCTTGCCATCTCTCGGTTCAAGCTATGCGGGGTGCGTTCTCGTCGGCGGGTGTTGACATGTCGGATGATGCGTGGGCCACTGCTTTTGCGGACCATTTGGCTCGTTGCGGCGGAGATGCTTCGGTCCACACCGCTCACTCTTGGTTAGTGACGGCCCTTGCGGAAATCATCTCCGAGGTTCGTGGCGCACTCGGGGTTGGCGTCGAGGTTCTCACAGATCCCACGATGTTAGTTCAACTCCCCAACGGCAACGACGGTCTCCCCGCGGATGTGGGTGTCTTGCACTATCACGGCATCCGAGGCTCAAAACTTGCCCTTGATGCCGTGGTTTCCGGTTTGTTCGGCGTGTCTAGCCCCCCGTCACCCGAAGTCGCTCTCCGCCATGCTGAGAAGACCAAGTTCGAGAAGTACTCGGAGGGGTTGAGGAGTCGCCCCGACATCCGCTTCATTCCCTTTGCAGTCACGGAATTTGGTACTCTTGGCGGCCACGCCACGGCTTTCTTGACGGAGCTAGCCAAGCAGGCAGCCGCATCTAAAGGGATGCACGTGGGCAAGTTGTTGGCCTCCTGGCGTCGAAAGGTCTCTCTCGCCGTCCATGTTGCTCACGCGGACAACGTCTTGCGTGGTTTGTCCGCCGCTGCGGACGGCACGGAGGCCGCTTCTTCCTCGGCTGGGATGCCTTCTCCAGCCACGGCGCTCTTCACCCGCGCCATGGGCCGCAAGCGTCCCCGTGCTTCCTCGAGCGGCGCGTGAGGCGCCGCTTGTCGCCTCCAAGTGTTGCATTCTCGGCGTGGCTTAAGAGTTTCCTTAGTTTAATCTGCTAGGTTTATGCACAATGTAGTGCTTTCCTTTTGCTGTGCTTTGGATTCCGTGATCCTCTTGTCACTCTTGCCCTCTTGTTTCCCCTCCCACTTTCCCTGTCCGTGCTCATCAGGTTCTTCTTGTAAGCAAAAAATATTAGTATATATTTTGTCTATAACTTTAAATCGATACTTGCCGTCATTCGGAGGCATGTACGTCACCACGAAATCGTGTGGTACTACTGACCGAAATCTTAATTTAGTACTTTAAAATTAGTTATCGCTCAGGAGCGCGGCGCCGCTCCGTAAGTTGCATTGCTCGCGGGTAAAGCTTATCCTCTCACTGCGAAGGCAATCTCCTCAACAACTATTGACCAAAGTTGGCTTAAACTCTGCTCCAAGTCTAACGACGCCTCAAATATGTAGCCAAGTGATATTAGCGGTTATGTGTGGTTGGGGGAGAGCAAAAGAGCAAAGACGGGGATTGGGTGGCGGTGTTTAGATGCACAAAGGCGGTGACATCAATGTATTGAAATTGAAATTGAAATTGTTTACAACATGTACCGTATGCGCCGGTTTTTCACCAAAAGCCGGATGCGTCGGCTGCTGTCTCTGGGCCCTCCCAACTATGCCATACAGGGAACTTACAAGTCAGGGCTAGACCGTTAACCACCTAATCCAACCTCTCCAAGGGTGTTCGGGGGTTTTACTCCCCCCCGGGGAGGTGTGCAAGTAGAGTCGAAGGTTGTGTGCATTTAGGGTCGTGCGTGGGGGCAATGTGCGGATGCGCGGCTGACATCAATGTACTTTTTTAGTTTCTCTGCTCCGCTGCAACCGTCTCGGTCTCGCAATTGGAGGCCACGAACAAGGGGACCTGACACACCCGGTAGGGAAACACATTGAAGACCGCTTAACGATAAAACGGGCTTAACAAGCATGGACTTTGCTTTGTTATTTCTAGATGTTCACTCTCAGTCTCCGGTAACGGGCGCGGCCGTGACGAGTCGGCGCTTCCCGTGTCGGCAAACGCATCATTGGAAGAGGGGCTAGCTTACGGCACAAACTTTCCGCGTCCGTTGTGCGTGGTTGACGGTTATCCAATTAGAGAAATACTAAGCCAATACCTAACATTTAGAAGTGAAATGGCAATGTCTGCCTTTTAGCCGGGTTGTGACTTTGTGGGATGGGGAGAGCCAGCGCGCGGGGATTTAGCTTTCGCGTACATCGTCATCTTAGTGAGTGTACTTTTCCGCGTTCTAGCGCCCGAGCTATATGTTGTTAGAGTTGTAACTACTCGGATGTCTTTCGATAATTACAAGAGTTGTCAGGGAGCATGAATGCATGCCATGCCTCGCTTTGAAAAGGCTTAAGGGGGGGCAAATGTTTCGAAGTTGTTGAACCATTAAACCCCCGCCGCCACCATCTCACATTCACTGCGCATGCGTTGTCAACTCGTATGTCACGAGAGGCTACTATTTTCAACCCACCTATACTCATGTATGGCCCACTCTATGTCGAAGCAGCATTTTAGGCTTATCGTTGCATAGAATGTGACCATGGACAAGCCGGGGGATGGAGAGAGTGCGATGGTCCGGCTTGCTTGAATAATTAAAAATAATATATAAAAATAAGGAATTATTTATGTAGCCCGTGAAGGAGCGCCCGATAGTTGATGAGCACGCAACCCGGCCAAACCAATCACGAGGTCCCGGAGAGGCCATTTTCGAGGCAAGTGGTCGTTCTCCCCCGTTCGGAGCCAAAATATGACCGGCTAGAGTCTATCGTAATGAGTTCGACACTAAGCCGACTTGACCGGTCTCATCATGCTGGCATAATCCCACCAAAGTTGTCCACAATTCCTGCCCGTTCGACGCACATACCAAACTATATTTCCTAATATGGTAAAGGTGCGCTGAGCCGGAGCATAGTCCCTCCACACTGCCTTTACTTGAGCAAATACTCTCGTCGACGAGCACTTGTAAAAAGATGTCCTTGATGTTGGTCGTTTGGAGAGAAATCGTTCTCTCGGACCGCAAATTTCGCCCGATGACCGGTGTTTCTTCGAAAAACTGCTAACTTGGACATGAGGCACAGTTTTAAACCGGCCACGAGATGCAGATATCGGTTTCGAGGTTGTATGGAGGCTCCAAAGATGAGCCGTTTCTGTGGTACACCTACCACAAACATGGTACGTGTACCACCCATTCTCCCGAGGCACTAGATGGATACGCAATTAACACTATTAAAATTAAGATAAGACAGCATATTGTGACGAGTACAATCATGCAACATTACATTACATGACATTGTACATGAACTCGTTACTAATTCCAATTCGTGCTTTTCCATCGGACGGACGTACAACGTGGGTACGTCGCTACTGCAATATTAGCAAGGGTTCTGATGCGTACTGTATGACCAATACCTCCCGGTACGTACATGTACGTACATTTAATCCAACTAGCCAGATGACTCGCCTAAGCGAGTTCTCCAATGTAGAATTGGCCGCGTCGTGATTCTCCATGCTAGACGAGCCGCGTCTCTAGACAGTTGACGACGGTTGGAAAGCCCTAAGGCTTGACACGTAAGCGAGACAAGCATGCGTAAGCTACCTGGGCGGAAAGCTATTTAAGCCCAGTGCAGTAGAGGGAGGTGACAAAACCATTTTAACAATTCCTTTGTTCACTTACAACATATATTGCTAAAGTACAAGTAGTGAGACATTTTCTCATCTTCTCCCATCTGCACCACCACACTGACAATCAAGCAGTGATAGCACTGTACAAAATAGGACAGATTTGTGCTAGCAGGTAGCTTAAGAAGGCTGACTGCCACAATATTGATGTCCATAAGTTGGCAACCAAATATCGCTCCTTCCGATCTGCACCACTGATTTCGCCAATCTCAGTATCCAGGCTCAAATGATGGCTATCCCTTAAAATGGCAATGATGGGATACGCAGTTAAATTTATTATAATCAAAAAAGGACAGCATATTTTCCGCTGTTTTTTCTTATAATTTTTTTACCATCAAGTAAGACAGCATATTGTCAGATGGCAAAGATACATAATCCTCAACGCTTCCTATTAGTATTTTGACGTCGTCCATCACTGATCTCGCCTGTTCTCAGTATCCGCCAGGCTCAAATGATGCGCTTTCGTTTAGAACGCCGGCAGTAGCTCCGGCACCTCTACTCCCCTTGGGCGGAGAGATGAATATGGCAGAAATAACACGCAAGCTAGTCGATATTCTTGGCTTGGCAGGGTCTGCACTTGTCGTG
The DNA here is from genome assembly GCA_026401115.1 of Tetraselmis chui. Lineage (NCBI taxonomy): Eukaryota > Viridiplantae > Chlorophyta > Chlorodendrophyceae > Chlorodendrales > Chlorodendraceae > Tetraselmis > Tetraselmis chui. Next base: position 222,294 of record JAPMLY010000109.1, read on the forward strand.
AGAAGTATAAAGCACCTGTGACTTCTAGCATATTGACTCGCATTTTCGTCAACGTCAATGATTTTGCGCCCATTTTTCTTCTGCCGAGTCTGGTGTGAGTTAGTAACATGGACTTAGCGAGACTGGATGAAGTCAACTTATCTGCGGCAATATTTAGCTCTACCAACTACGAGCGTCCTATGCTGCTTCAGCGCTGCACTCAGGCAAGTAGACGCGTGAAGAATATTGAATATCGGCCCCGGTGGGGGAGGATGGGGGTCATGATTTCGTCGTTTGTTTCCCTGAGACTTCTATATGCGTGTTTTGTGGCAACAGCGTGGATTATCGGCAGTATCGGAGACTGAGGAAGAGGCAGAGGCACTTGGCGTGCATCTTCAGTGGGGCAAAGCGCGGGATCTTATTTGGCAACCAATCTTAGATGGGTACTTGCAACGCGCAGCTTCGTTTTTTTTCTGAAGACTCGAATTATAATTCCCATATTTTATATTGCGTCGATCGTTGTGTTGCGTTTCTTGAGTGGAAATTGGAAGTCAGACTTCGGCTGGGCGTTCTTTGCACCCGACAAGGCTTTGCTTGCAGTTTTTCAACCCTGTCAAGGACTAACATGGATTTGCCAGGCGTTTGCAGTCCTTGATAGATATATGCTTTGTGTTGTTGGCAGGAACTGTGTCGGTAGTTGCCACCCCGTGTTTTCCGCACTAAGCCGCAAGGCTGAACTCGCCCGATGCCTGCAAAAGCACAGCCCACAGCAGGGCAGGGGGTTGCAGTCAGCCATTACACCGATCACATTGGTTCTGGATCTGGATAACTCGGACTCGGATTCTGAGGATGAAGGTGGAGCACCGACACTGGGCACCAAAGGAAACTGGTGGGAGAGCAAAAGCCTCGGCGAAGTAACCTATCACCTTTTTTCTTTTAATCTTAATAAAAAATACTGAAGACCTATCAGCCCTCACCCGGTTTGTCATGCTGCAGTTGAACGGGGAGTACTTCTCTTTGCTGCATGCATGCTGTAAACATTCTAATTTTTTTGTAGGCGAGAGATGGTGGAGCGGCTGTTGTCCGAGTTCCCAGATGACGTCAAATGGGTCCTGAAGGTGAGCAGTGGGTTGCTGGGATAAAAAATGGTTGTGAACCTCTTAAAGTGGATGATGGCTGAAGCTGTGTCATCTGCAGGATAGTGACTCCAATCGTGGAGAGAATCTATACGTAGTTCGTGGCGGAGCGGCTGGTGTCGAGGAGGTGCTGCTGGCTAACTCAGTGTCACCAAACTTTTCAATCGATGTCAGCTGTAAACCGATCCTTAAAGAGTTGCATGGTGCCAACAGGTCCATGGCATTCTTTCGAGTAAGCAGCGAGGGTGTTGGGTTCTGCAGCAGTACGTGACACAGCTCCTGCTCCTAGGTGCGCCGTGAATCATTACCACCTTGTCCCTATCAATGTCCTCCGTGAATTATTCTGCGAAGAATGGCGTGCGTTCATTTTGAGGGTGTTTGGTAACACAGCTTAATGACAGCTTGTCTACCAGCACGTTTTTTTAAACGGGTTGTAAGTCCGCAGGACAGAAACTACTGTCGTTTGTCTCTGACGGAATATTGCCTGCTGCTTTTTATTTGTTGTTTGTTTCTCTGATTGTGCTCGCATCATTACATCATCCTTTCCTTCCCTGATGCACTTATGGTACGTGACTGACACATATTGCTGCCAATTATATGCACTCCGATTGTTGCATATGTTCAAGACAAACAGCTCGCAATATGCCAATCCTCCGCGCGTCCCTCGGCTGCTTTGCCTGGGGATCTCTCTCCTGACTTTCCATGTACCTCTCGCTCCGGGTAGCGTTTCGCCTGTTAATATGTTATGGTGCCCTTTTCTCTTCAGACGGACGAAAGTGTCACCTGCGGGTTCATGCGCTTGTGCTTGGCGACTCGGCGGTTGCCGTCCACCGCCACACTCTGGTGCTGCCTGCCTCGCTTCCTTTCACAATGGAGCAAGGTAATCGTGTGTCGCCATTACATTGTGTCAACATTCCGGGGGGGAGGGGGGGTCTCTTATTTTTTCTTACGCACTGACGGTTGGGGCATCCATGATGTGCGCAGATTCCCTCGCGAATCCGCTCGTGCATGCAACCAACGTCTACCAGCAGAAAGCTTGTGGCGAGAAGGCTTTTGACGGCAGTGTCACGCTGGCCGAGGTACACTTTTTCCAAGGTTCTAATTAAACAGCATCATCGAGTACGCCATGCCAGCAGCCCTGCAATTCTCCGCTCATTAGTGTCTGCTGCCATTTAGGCTGTGAAGATATGGAGCAAGGCAGGAGGTGTTGAAGACCCTGTGCCAACCAAGGCGAGCTGCTCAGCGCATGCGGGCACAGACCTGCTGCAGGCAAGTTGCTGAGCATCTATGATGATCAGTGGCACATTGAGTACTGTCGGCACGATGGGTTTAGGGTTGATTCCGTCATGGAGTCTCGCAGCCATTGATATGCGATGCGCTTGACGTCTCATGTGCATTCTGTGCAGCAACTGACTCTATGCTCCCTACAGAAACTGGAGGCTACCATCCACCAAGCAGTTGCGTCTTTGTTCACATCTGTATCTGCCATTCCATTGGGATTTTTCCCACTCTCCAATTGCTTTCAGCTATTTGGTGAGAGAGCTGCGGCCGTTTCTTCCTCATCACCACATCGGCACCTGCCCAACTACTTCCAAGCCAATGCAGTTTTATGACCCATGTCTGAACTACAATTACCGAACTGCACAGGGATCGACTTCCTGTTGGATCAGCAGCTGTCACTCCACCTATTGGAGGTATGCCGCATTATGTTTCCTTACTTTGACCCTACGCTACGCGGTTGGGTAACTCTGGCTTTAGCCAAAGCGCTAGATCCGGCGGTGCACCGGCCCTTCTCACCAACGCGACACCTCTCATCGGTCGACATATAGGTGAACTCAGACCCTTCGCTGTCCATCTTTGGCGATCGGCTGAAAGACAAAGCTGCGGAGTTAGTTTCGGACACCCTGGACGTGGGCATCGATATGGCCCAGAGGATGCTGGGCGGGAATGGAGAGCCGCCGCGTTATTCAGGTGTGGCCCAGTTGCCGCAGCCCGCAACAATTCATGTTTCATCACATCAGCACAATGAGCAGCGGAGCAATGCTGCATTCACTTCTGAATTTATGGAGCCAAGCATTGGTAGATGCCATCGGATGGCTTGGTGATCCTTCAGCTATCTGGAATGCCGAAATTCAGACCTTTTGTGCACAGAATTTCTTAGGAACTCATTCATGCAAGATATTGTCCTGACTCGGGTTGATACTCCTACGATTTGGTTTGGCTCCTTTGTTGACAGGTGCTGTTTCGGGAGACGGGGGCTCCGATGGTTTCGTGAGAGTGCTAGAGCTCGCCCCCAGATTTAAATCATCCTCGGCACGCGGCGTTGTGCGCCGCCTGCTCCTGCAGTGTGGGCTGCTGTCCAAACGTCCTTCGCAGGTGACCACCGCGCTTCCGGGCACAAACACAGCTCAGTTGACGTCATGCAGGGGAGAATGGTCGACGCTGAGACAGATTTACGTATGATACTTTTAGAACAAGGGCACTGGCGGCGGCAGCACATCAGGGGCGCCGTCTGCCGGACCTCATCTCGCAGCTGTATCCCCTTTTGCTGTCGGGGCCGCTCAGGCCAAGGAAGCTCTGGAAAGTAACCAACTCTGGACGGTCACAGAAGATGCGCGGCTCCCAGGAGTGTTGCTTCAATGGGCATCGCATAAGGTACGCGAACATAATTTACCTACTGCCATAGCAGGTATCGCTGTGCTGGACATGATAATTGCAAGCTTGTCCGTGCGCTGGACTTATGGTCATTGGGCTGCAGGAGATTCGCTGGGAAAGGGTGATGGACAAGTCGATGGCAGCCAGCTGTTATTTCACCAGGCGCGCACTCGCATCGAGCAACATGGCGGCGCAGCTGTATATGCTCATTGCTGCGTACCTCGCAGACCTCGACACAACGGGCAACTGCGCTCGCACGCATGGGGTAAATGAGAATAGATCACACCCCATGCCGCTGACTATGTCCGTCAAACCAACGGGCGGCAAGTCGAGCTGGGAAGAACGCCTGCGGGAGGCGTTAGCGGGGACCGCACTCACTGAGCCTTCTGACTACATGTGGCACTGTTGTCCAGCTCATTTGCCGTTTTGGTCACGCGAAGAGGGAGGCACCAACGGACGCAGTCACACGTGGCCGGCGGTTCCCTGGTCTATCGCCACAGATAGGATGTTTGGGCAGGCAACGCCGCTGCTGTCTTCAGGAGCCCCTCAGGCATGGCTTTTACAGTGTGCTATTCCAGGGGCTCTGATGTGGAGGGGGGCGCCCCTGCATGTGAGGGCGCATCTTCTTGTCGTTGGCGCTTGTGTTGGCCTGCTACACTCTCAGATTGACGCAATGTCCAGTCGCTGCTGTGGAAGTGAGTCGGAGGAGTCAGATGCTCGCGAGATGCCTCTGCTTGAAGCTCTGCGAGATTCATCACTGGCTGGGGGGAGCGGGGCAGGTGCTGCTGCTGCTTTGATGGCATCAGTGCGCGCGGGTGTGCAGACCACATCCCACACTCTGCTGGCGGCTGCGTGTGAGATGCCCCGACTGTCTGGATTCCTCCCCGCCAGGAATTGCTTTGAGATCTTTCGCCTTCGCTTCGCTGTGTCAACCGACGGTGCCGCGTGGCTCCTCAGCTGCGAGCCAACATTGGTTATGGCAGCCCGGCCAACGAATCATGGGCAAGATGCACGGGAGAAGGGCGACGGCCATGGTCGTGATTTTGAGGGTCGCAGGGACCAGGAATTGGATCAACAGCTAGTTCAGGAGGCTTTGTCTACAGCTGTCCCGCTATTGGGCCTCCCAGGACTGTGCATAAAACCAGACAGGGAAGCTATGAAGGACAGTACCACAGTGTGCGACACTGACGTCGCTCGATTGTCCATTCATAACGAAGGGCAGGGGTGCGCATCAGGGGGGGTTCCGCAAGGCTCTCGTAGCAAATGTGTCTCTGGGCATTCGCCGTTCGAAGAGGTTTTCAGATGGAATGCGAAGGCTCCATCAGCGATTAAGTGAAATGTGGCGGTAATGGCCAGGAAGTCCTGCGTTGCTTGCGTATCCAACATAGCGAATGAGTTTTTGGGGCTACTCCATTTCAATTGCTGAACGCGAGAACACCTGTTACAGATATTTTGCATGGCAAAGAACTAGACAAAAAAGCTGTGCACGTCGTTTTTATATTTTTTGAACGAGGCTCGCCATGTGTGTGTGTGTGTGTGTGCGTGCGTGTATGTGTGTGTGTGTGTGTGTGTGTGTGTGTGCCATCGATGTGATTTCGAATATGGCGGCCTAATAAGAAGCAATCATCAAATCTGAAAATTATAAAGTATTTACCATCGCATGTTTTTTACATTCTTCATCCATATTCAGAAATTCAGAAACTGCGTTTTTGCAGGTTCATCTATCGATGAAATTGTATCTATGCGCCCCCAGAAATAGGTGTGAGTGTACGTGGCTGTAGCTATTAGTCTCAACATCCCTAGGAAGTTCACTTAGTTGTCATCGACTACTCAAATCGAGCGCCGGGGCGTGTACGGGAATAAAGACAGAGATAAAACCATCCCAAGTAGGCTGCACTTGGGAATCCTGCGTTGGTCCGCGAAGAGCCAACACTAGTCTGGTTACCAAGCGGCATGTGGGTATGCCACAGCGGGGTTAATATAAAAGACATCCCTTGATATCAGCTATGTTGGTACCCAATCATCACATCGTATCCTTTTACTTGTTCGAAATACTTTTATCCTTTCATCCACGCACGTTGCCGTCATCGCTTCCTCATCGTGCACTCCTCCACAAGAGTCCGGACATGATCGCGCACCTTCGCAAGTAAAAAATGTAATCATGCATCGATATTATTGACAAATATCCTAAAATCCTAGGCAATGCTTTGGTGCCCAAGATGGAATGCGCCGACAACTACGGGGGGCGAATTCGAGCACTACCGGGCTTGTGTAATTGGGGTTATCGCGCCCGCACCCGTGCGGTACGCTCTTTCAAACAATCGCCGTGCTTGGTAGACGAAAAGAGTAACGGGCGCACAACGTCGCAATATGAATGCTTATGCGACGGTCGCGCAAATATAATGCATAGGCGACGGAGGGAGGAGGTGTTGGGCAGGCCGCTGTGGGGGAAACGCACAAAATCGCGTATGTAGACTTACCACCGATATGCGGAGAACCCAAGGGCAAGCCACTTTCGGCCACGATGTTCAAGCGATCGTAACTAATTCAAACATGGTCCAAATCTTTTCAAACAAGTATCGTTGCACGCTTATTTTCAATGCGCGTCGAACACAGCTACTCCGGAGTTCATACACCCACATCCGAATTGTCTATGAATTATTTGAATTTCCGCATTATTCCGGTGAAGCTGAGCCACGGTGCCAAGCAACACCCGTCGAATTCGGCTCACCTCATGAGGCGATTTGTGCGGGGTTTGTCGATATATGTTTAACAATTCTTCATTCCTACTAACTTCCGAGCCCAATTCCCAACGTGTGACATGCGTGGGGCGGGTGTGGTTGACACAAACACATACCCAAGTACTCCAAACACCACCGTCGACGTGATGCGTCCCTAACGGCCAAGTTGGACCTCGCCCCTCCCCAAAACCAATCGCCGTGCAGTGTCTATCCAAGCCTGCGTCATGTGCGTTGTTGCTCGCTTGCTTTCCAAAAACATCACCCGTGCCTGCGGCGTGAACTTCCGTGCTCTATTCACACACCCGCAAACCAAACCTCGCGCATTGAACACGGCACCCACGCCTCCAAACCCCCTCCAAAAACTCTCCCAAAGTACAATCATGTGGAACGCGGATTAATGTGCAGCTTTGTATGAGCGCTTGAGCAATGCGTGGCGCTCAGAACGACGTGTGTAGTTCAGACAACTTCCTGGAAATTTATGGGCTTAATTCGACAAACTCCGCCGACAACACCCGCTTTAAGTTGAGGTCTAACCACCCCGGATGACGGCTTACTGCTTGCTTCCCGAATCTCCTACAATTGGGTGGTACTCGGGTGTCGTCGTGCTTGACGTAGAGGGAGGGGAGCGTGTTCTTGACTAGCTTATGTTTAACATAATGTTGTAATGCATGTCCGTACTTTTGTGGAGGAGTGTAGAAAACGACAATTGGTTTGTAACACAAAGCGCAAAAAATATCCACACCTTCACCAAAATACAATCGCGCCTCCGGGCGAAATTGTCCTCGCACCGAAACTCAATATAAATTCACAATACCGAGGAGATACTCGATAATGCGGGGCCATAATATTAAGGCCCCGCAGCCCATGTGAATTTGACATCGTCGTTTATTTCAACGCTATCAACGGCTATTAGCTATGAGGAAAACGACGGACCTACTAGTGAGGCCCGTCCTACTAAACTCCCTACCCCAAACGAGGCCCTTTCCCTTATGGATTGGCAGCTCGTTACCCACAAACGTCGCCAACAGCCTCAAGCAAGGCATACACATGACAACATGGTTGCGAGCGTCAAGATTCTACGACTGCGCGTTGCTATCCGATCGGCGTCCCCCGAGACCTGCCAGCTCCACTAGTATAGATATTCCGAGCTCATGGCCGCGGACGGTCTTCTTCCATGCCATACAAGTGGCAGAATTCCTTGCCCCGACCCCGCCCCAATATCCCATGCACTTGTCCGCCTAGCCGAAGGTTCCCCATTGGCCACCACCAACATCTTCTCTCACTCCATGGCTAGCGGAGAAAAATCTTGGAGATGGAAACCGATAGCTACACGTAGGTCGGGTGTGAAGACTAGAGAAGTAAAACGAGAGAGATAGCCGCCGGCGAAGGCACCGGCACGGCCGGCCGACCGCCGCAAACACGGAATAGAGAACCTCTAATAGCATAACACTAAGTACTAAAACTGCCTCGTACGTAATCACTATGTAACAGGATGCTAGTGCTTACACCCCCCCTCAAGGTAGCCGAGGTCATGCCCTCGTCCTAGCTTGTGCCGAGGAAAGTGCCATATTGATCGTAGTTGATGTGTTTGTAGCCCGTGTCTGAGGCCGGGTAGGTGTCTCGACAAATGCTCACATGATCGTGCCCCTACCGGCGAGTTGCCAATTGGAAACGATTCAAAATATAATGCGGAATGCACTAGTCTAACTTGTTGCGGGGAAAACAGTCCGCATACGAACTAGCGGACGCATGAAGCGATCGGCGAGTAAGGAGCAAAGCCAACAAGGTTGTCAAGAGCTTGAAAGCACGCAAAAGCATAGACGGGCGTTGCTCGTGTTGATCCCTCTCCTTCGCCGTGGGGCAACGTTAGATCCTCGGTAAGTGTGGTGAGCGCTCTTGAGTTGCCTCGGGAAAAAAAATAACAATACTACACTCCTCCACAAAAGTCCGGACATGCATTATGTTAAGCATAAGCTAGTCAAGAACACGCTCCCCTCTCACCACGTCAACCACGACGATACCCGAGTACCACCCAATTGTAGGAGAGCCGAGAAGCAAGCAGTAAGCCGCCATCCGGGGTGGTTAGACCTCAGCTTAAAGCGGGTGTTGTCGGTGGAGTTTGTCGAATTAAGCTCATAAACTCCCAGGAAATTGCTTGAACTACACACGTCATTCTGAGCGCCACGCTTGGGCATTGCCCAAGCGCTCACACCAAGCTGCATACTTCTCCGTGTTCCACATAATCGTATTTTGGGGGCTTTTTGTAGGGGGTTTGGAGGCGTGGGTGCCGTGTTCAATGCGCGAGGTTTGGTTTGCGGGTGTGTGAATAGAGCACGGAAGTTCACGCCGCTGGCACGGGTGAATTTTTTGGAAAGCAAGCGAGCAAAAACGCACATGACGCAGGTTTGGATAAACACTGCACGCTGTAAACATGCCAGGGCGATTGGCTTAGGGGAGGGGCGAGGTCCAACTTGGCCGTTAAGGACGCATCACGTTGACGGTGGTGTTTGGAATGCTTGGGTATGTGCTTGTGCCAACCACACCCGCCCCACGCGTGACACGCGTCGGGAACTAGGCTCGGAGGTCAATAGGAATGAAAAAAACATATATCGACAAACCCCGCACAAATCGTCTCAGGAGGTGAGCCGACTTCGATGGGTGTTGCTTGGCACTGCGGCTCAGCTGTGCCGGAATAATTCGTAAATTCAAATAATTCATGACAACTCGATTTCTGGGTGTTTGAACTCCGGAGTAGACGCGTTCGACGCGCATTGAAAATACGCGTCCAACGGTACCTGTTATAGAAAGTGATGACCATATACGAGTAAGGTATGATCGCTTGAACATTGTGGCCGAAAGCGGCTTGCCCTTGGGTTGTGCGCATATCGGTGGTAAGTCTACATGCGCGATTTCGTGCGTTTCCCCCACAGCGGCCTGCCCAACACCTCCTCCCTCCGTCGCCTATGCATTATATTTGCGCGACCGTCGCATCAGCGTTCATATTGCGGCGTTGTGCGCCCGTTACTCGTTTCGTCTACCAAGCACGGCGACTGTTTGAAAGAGCGTGCCGCACGGGTGCGGGCGCGATAACCCCAAGTACACATGCCCGGCAGTGTTCGAACTCGCCCCTCGCAGTTGTCGGCGCATTCCATTTTGCGCGCAAAAGCATTGCCTGGGATTTCAGGACATTTGTCAATAAAATCGACGCATGACTACATTTTCTTCTTGCGAAGGTGCGAAATCTTGTCCGGACTTTTGTGGGGGAGTGTTGGACGTTTTCAAAATTCCCGTACAGCGGCGGGAGACCGCAAAACTTGGCAAAACTTCGCGGGAACTCGCCAAAACCTTGTTCTTCGCAGCCGAGACCGCCAACCGCGCCAGCGCGCTGTCTTTTCCTCTTGTCGACCTTGTTGCTCACGTCGGCTGCCGCCGTTTCGTAGTATTCCACCTTCTCCATGTGTACTCGCAAGGCGCTGGCGCCTCGTCCACGAAGCCGAACGACTTGGCAGCGCTCGTAAGGCCGCGCAGGAGTGTAAAGCAACCGTGAGGGTTGTCGATAAGTGGTGTTGGCGCGCTAAAGCTACCGGGACAGTGGACGACACGCCTAGGACGGGCAGGCCCCGAGCGCCCTTGGCGTCCCGAGAAGCCACCTTCCTTCAGGAGGTGGGTGTAAAGCGCGGCGATCAATGCCTCCAGCTCGCCAAGATGCTGCAGCAGAGGCTAGGAGTGACTCTGAGTGCTGAGACGGTCCGCCGGTACCTGAACAAGTACTTAGCGCGCCAGATGAGGCCGAGGAAGCGTGTTTCACTAACAGTCAAGCACATGCGCGCACGGCTATGCTTTGCCAAACAATGGGTACGGAAGTCATGGCACAATGTGGTTGTGACAGACAGCAAGTACTTTTGGCTGTCCAATAAGGGGCCCGGGAACAAGGAGTGGGTGCTTTTCGAGGATGAACCGCCAACCAAGGTATCAGAGCAAAACTGTTTCAAATTGTACGCGTATGGTGGTGTTAGCAAGTATGGCAGGACACCTTTGTTTGTGACAGTGGGGAGCAGCGGCGTTAAGGCAAAGAGCAAGGGCGTAAACGGTGAGATGTATCTCACCTTGTTGCAGGAGCATCTGATACCCACGTGTGAGGCTTTGATGGCAAAAAGGCCCTCGGCCGAGGGCCCGAGGCGCAACATCAGTGGATTTTTCAGCAAGATAACGCTAAAGCTCATGCTTGCAAGAAGGTTAGGAATTGGCTTTCGTCTCAATCCGGCTTTCAAGTGATGCAATGGCCTACCAAAAGCCTTGACCTTAGTTGGATTGAAAACATGTGGGGTATTGTGTCGAGTAGATTACAAAAAAGATTGGACTTGTCCCCACGCAATTTTGAGGCGGCTATACAACACGAGTGAGAAACAATTCCTTACTCTGCCCATTGCGCCGTGTTCAACTCCATCCCCAACCGGCTAAGGGGGTGCATAGCAAACGATGGAGGAACAACTCACTATTAGGGTAAATTTAAGGTTTCGGATAGGTTAGCATGCAAATCAACACAATTCTGATAATTCGAGTTTCATCCAACACTCCTCCACAAAAGTCCGGACATGCATTATGTTAAGCATAAGCTTATCAAGAACACGCTCCCCTCTCACCACGTCAACCACAACGACACCCGAGTACCACCCAATTGTAGGAGAGCCGAGAAGCAAGCAGTAAGCCGCCATCCGGGGTGGTTATACTTCAGCTTAAAGCGGGTGTTGTCGGTGGAGTTTGTCGAATTAAGCCCATAAACTCCCGGGAAATTGTCTGAACTACACACGTCATTCTGAGCGCCACGCTTGGGCATTGCTCAAGCGCTCACACCAAGCTGCATACTTCTCCGTGTTCCACATAATCGTACTTTTGGGGGCTTTTTGGAGGGGGTTTGGAGGCGTGGGTGCCGTGTTCAATGCGCGAGGTTTGGTTTGCGGGTGTGTGAATAGAGCCCGGAAGTTCACGCCGCTGGCACGGGTGAATTTTTTGGAAAGCAAGCGAGCAAAAACGCACATGACGCAGGTTTGGATAAACACTGCACGCTGTAAACATGCCAGGGCGATTGGCTTAGGGGAGGGGCGAGGTCCAACTTGGCCGTTAAGGACGCATCACGTTGACGGTGGTGTTTGGAATGCTTGGGTATGTGCTTGTGCCAACCACACCCGCCCCACGCGTGGCACGCGTCGGGAACTAGGCTCGGAGGTCAATAGCAATGAAGAATTGGTAAACATATATCGACAAACCCCGCACAAATCGTCTCATGAGGTGAGCCGACTTCGATGGGTGTTGCTTGGCACTGCGGCTCAGCTGTGCCGGAATAATTCGTAAATTCAAATAATTCATGACAACTCGATTTCTGGGTGTTTGAACTCCGGAGTAGACGCGTTCGACGCGCATTGAAAATACGCGTCCAACGGTACCTGTTATAGAAAGTGATGACCATACACGAGTAAGGTATGATCGCTTGAACATTGTGGCCGAAAGCGGCTTGCCCTTGGGTTGTGCACATATCGGTGGTAAGTCTACATGCGCGATATGGTGCGTTTCCCCCACAGCGGCCTGCCCAACACCTCCTCCCTCCGTCGCCTATGCATTATATTTGCGCGACCGTCGCATCAGCGTTCATATTGCGGCGTTGTGCGCCCGTTACTCGTTTCGTCTACCAAGCACGGCGACTGTTTGAAAGAGCGTGCCGCACGGGTGCGGGCGCGATAACCCCAAGTACACATGCCCGGCAGTGTTCGAACTCGCCCCTCGCAGTTGTCGGCGCATTCCATTTTGCGCGCAAAAGCATTGCCTGGGATTTCAGGACATTTGTCAATAAAATCGACGCATGGTTACATTTTTACTAGCGAAGGTGCGAAATCTTGTCCGGACTTTTGTGGAGGAGTGTAATTAAAATACGCGCGGGACGAATTTGCGCGGATCGGTTTAAACAACCCGATCCGGTCGAGAGCACCGGTGGGCTGAAGGGTGGGTGGGGCTGAAAGCTGGGCGGGGCGAGCTTGGCGCCGGGCGCTTTGCACACACTCTTCTCATGTTTACGTGGGAGATTGTAGGACAGTCACGAACATTCGAACAACCACCTCGAGGGCGAAGCGTGGTGTCTGTTGGACGCTTAATTACTAGCGTGGAGCCGAGTGCTTTACACAAGCTCTACTCTTTTTTACGTGGGAGTAGGTAGGACTAGCGCGGCCCCGGATACGCAGAAGCCGCGCTCGTCTCTTAGTGGAGGGCCCATAACTTGTTGGAGATGGAAACGGATAGTTACACTGCCGTGCCGACCCCACAAGGGGGCCGGGTGTGGAGACCAAAGAAGTGAAAGGATAGAGATGGCTTCCGGCAAAGGCACCGGTAGGGCCGGCCGACCGCCACTAACGGCGAAATAGATAACATTTGATAACAAACACTAAGTACTAAGGCTGCCTTGTGCGTAAGCATTGTGTAACGGGATGCTAGTGCCAACAAAAACCCCATATATCTCACTAATCGAACACCCAACCTGACACCTCCAAACCTCGGTCCACTCCGCGGGGGGTCAGCTCGAGTACTCTTCTCGCGCCTCGACATGTGCTCGCGAGAAAATTGCCAAGAGTGGGACGTATTGGACTCCCTTACTAACCGTTCTTTCGTAATGGACGTGGCTAGTGTGAGATATGGAAGAGAAGGGCGGGACTATCTAGAATGCATGGTGCCCTACACCGGTCACTTAGCTCTTGCGAAAAAAATGATTTGTATTAATGAGGACCCGTTGAACGCGCCTTTCCAAAAATTTGTCGAACGCACCTACTTACATGTTAACAAACTTTACAACCCGATTTTCGGCTAACTATTTTATATTCCACAATGTATTACCGCAAAGTTGAGCCGTAGTGCCAAGCAACACCGGTTTGATTGGGCTCACGTCGTGAGGCGACTTGTGCCGGGCTTGGCGATACATGTTTACCCAATTTTTACCCCTACCGTTTTAAAGGGCCAATTTCCGACGTGTGTCACACATGGGGCGGGTGTGGTGGCACCGGGCACAAGCATATGCCCCGAGCATTCCAAACACCACCGTCAACGTGTTGCGTCCCAAACGGCCAAGTTGGACCCCGCACCCCGCCAATGCCAATCGCCCTCGCCCATTTACATAGTGCACGGTAAGCCTGAATCATATGGGTTTTAATTCACTTGAAATTCCAAATACACTACCCGTGCCAACGGCGTGAACTTTCACGCTCCTTTCAAACACCCGTAAACCAAACCACGTGCATCCAACACGGTATCCACGCATCTAAACCCCCCCTCCAACAACTCAAAACTTGTGGTTTCGTGGCTCATTGACCTATATGCAGCTTGGTGTTTGAGCTCGCAAAATTCCCGAGTGTGGCGCTTAGGACGACGTGTGTAGTTCGGATACTTTCATGGGAATATTTGGTCTTCATTAGACAAACTCGTCCGACAACACTCGCTTTGAGCTCGCATCAAACCATAGCAAACGATGGCTAGCTGTGTGCTTCGCGGCTCTATTATACTTGGGTGGTACCTTGGTGTCGTCGTGCTTGACGTGTTGAGAGGGGCACGCGTTCTTGACTAACTTGTGTCTTACATGTCACATGTCCGGACGTTGGTGGAGGAGTGTAGTTTCGCTCCAGTTCAAGCGCACGTGCAGTTGTAATCAACACGAACACCATGGAACTTTACTGTACTTTACAGCCTGCATATCGGGTACAGGTACCTGTACCATTCATTCATCCGCGAGCCGCGAGCGCGGACGACAAAACCCGCTCTACTGATGCGCGCTGCCCCGCTCTAAGGATTATCGCTACGTGGTGCCGAACCAGCGATATCGCCCCGTGACCCCAGTCACTTGCGATAGTCGCTACTACATCGCCACTTTGACATCTGGAACCCACTCTCCTCGGTAGACTCAGTGCTGTAGTACAGGAACTGATTGGTTTCGCTGAAGCCTTGCGCTCGAGCGAGACCTGGGTGGCGATATCAGTAGTATTTCGGCCGGCCAGTCCACAACGAGGGCAACCAACTGCGGCTCGCGGGTAGCGATAGGCAATACTGCAGTAGCGCACTATTGGGGTTCTAGTGGGGCGCTGGGGCTCGACCGTTCTCGAGAGGCAGCATACAGAAGCGCCCTCCCGTTCCTTGCTGGCGCTTGGGACGACATGCTGTCCAATTGTTCGCTGCACAGTTCTGCTTAGCGGAGCAAGTGGGGCAGGGCTGCGTTCACCTTCAGGCCGGTTGAGGAGGGGGGGCAGCAGGCGAAACGGTGTCTGGTAGCGAAGGGCGTGTAGTAGTGTTGTCGGAGTCACTGCGACAAGATGGACAGCTCAGATCAGCAAGAGGAGGTGGAGGCGAATATTAAACAGAATTATAAAAAATTAAAAGCTGGTTTCGAACAACTCGAGAAACTCGGCGACGCAAAGAAACCAGCGCTTCTCAAAGAGCTGACAGTGATCATGCAGGACTGCAAGAGGTGTGCCGCTTCGCTTGGTTCCGGGCTTGCACGGCAGTGATGTGTTCTGCCTTCTGTGGATGTGTACCTGGATGGGTTGTGAAAGTATAGACAAGGAGACTGAAAGGGTCGCCCGTGTGTCTGAAAGGGAGATAAAGGACTATGAGCGAGAAGCTCGCATGAACAATATGCCACCCAAGGTGAAGCCAGCCCTTTAACCTGAAAATAGTATAGCACGTTAAGGCAGGGCAGGGATGGATGTTCCTGTGTGCTTCAGCATGAGGGGGGCGTGGATGAGGCGTCTGTTGGGTTCAGCTTTGATTGTAGCTGAGGAGAAGCTGGCGGCGGTGATGATGGCAGGAATTGAGTGAGAAGAAGAGGCAGCTTGTGCAAGAGCTCAACACGTATATTGGTTATAAGAAAGCCACGCAGGCTCAACTGCAAGCGCGCAACAATCTATTTGATGGAGCAACCACCAGTAAAGCTGCAGAAGAAGTCGATAGTGTGCTCCCATCCATTACAGGAAGTCTCGTTTTGCCGATGATGGGTCTGGTGCCTGGTTTCCCTGTGTTTGTGTTTCATTTTGAACAACCAGGGTGCTGCTGCTGACAGAACTGAGCAACCAGCAGCTGATTGAGATGGGCACCAAGGAGATAGCGGAGACAGATAGGGCTTTGGAGAGGGCTCGACAGGTTGTGGAGGACACCATTCAAATTGGCGCACAGGTGAGATTACTACTTAGGTTTCCTAGAGCAGGGCAGCCATTCCTCTTCTGCTCTACTTGTCAGTCTTATGTTGCTCTCAGATGCTGCAGTTAACAAGTGCCACACAGACGAACACACAGAAACACACGCACGCACACACAACCGTACGCAGTGCTTGCCCCTTTGACCGAGTTTGTGTGCGCGAGCAGACTGCAGCGACGCTGAATGACCAAACAAAGCAAATGGAGGGCATCCTGAATGATCTGGATGATATCACGTTCAATATGAAAAAGGCGCAGAAAGTCATTGGGGACATCACTCGCGGATTAGCCACCGACAAGTGCGCCGCCCTCAGCCTCACCTCCCTTTGAAGGTGGACTTACGTGACTCCCTGCTTACTACTTTTGTCGTGTCTGTGCACTTTTTTCAGGTGCATACTGTGCTTGGTTTGCTTAATTGTTGTGGGCATCATTGTGGGGATTGTCGTTGTTTCCGTGGTAAACAATGCGCCTCCAGCCCCGCCAGCGCCACCCCCGCCGTCAATCCCTGGTGCGGGAACAGGACTGGCAAGTATTCCCATGTCTCTTTCCCTCATTTCCTTCCTGCCCCCCAATTCCCGGGCTTTCTCTCTCTCTCCGTATCGCCCACCTTTACCACGGGGCTGAGTCGATACTCATACTTTATGTCACTGACATGTGGAATATGTACGACTCAACTTTAGTGTCTCTGAGTTTTGCTTCACTCGTGTGTTGCTCATGCGCAGATGCCACCTCCACCGCCACCCCCGCCGCCAGCTGTATCTGGACGGCGCTTGCTGTATTAGGATCTAGCATGATGGTAGTTTTGTCCGGGGTGATTTTGTGGGTTGGAAAACTTCGAAATGGCTTTCTGTACAGCATTGCTACGGATTTATTTATCTGTGAGGCCTTGGTTCACCACCTGGTGTCATGGATGGCTTGTCGATGTATTACATGCACCGCACTTGCTTGCAGATCCTGGGACAGATCAAGGTCCTTTTGCAAGGACTGCGCATTACGATGAGTTGGGATGTCATTGATTAACCACGGCTGGTATGGTTACACTGCATTGTGAGTTGCAGTCAGCTACGTTGAATTCAGAAATCACAGTTGGCTAGGTTCGATCCCAAAGAATGAATGTACTTTGAGCGAGAATGTTGTGGCTACCTCAATGACCAAAATGAACTGGGGCACCAAACCTTTAGGCTACAGTTTACACTCTGTGTTCTTTAACGACATCCAGGCAAAAATCAATATCTTCCAGGAAATCTGGTTCCTGGAAAGTGGCCGCACTGCGCCCCCATAATGAGGCTGTGAGGACATTAGGCATTGCATTTTCGTGAGAGCAGGCCAAAGGGGCCTCAGTCGAAGGCGCTGTCGAAGGCGCGCAGAGAGACGTGTCTGAAACGGTATCAGTCCAGCAGTGTTCACACGTAGAGCTCCCGGAAGCAGCTCCATTCAATGGCTCCGCACCTGTGGCACCCTGCTGTTCCCCTATATAAAGGTGTGTCAGCTCCTCTTGCTCTTCCCTCCCCCCGGTAAAACGGATCGACCGAGCTTCACCAGAGCGATGCAACTCTTTTCGTTGGGCAATCACCGTTGGGGTACGCTGGGGCCCTCCGAACTCGGTGTCAGCATGCTCTCTGTGATGCGTATTCCTGACGGTGTGATTTCTTGACACGGTACTTGTGGACTGTTGATACCGGTCGCTGTCCGTGGGGTCAGAGCGCATTCTTGTAGTGGGGAGTGGGTTCATGAGCTCGAAGTATCCTGTGGCAGAGCTATGACGGAGCTGGGGGTGCAGCATTGTTTCAACGAAGCGTCGAGAGCTCAACGTGTAGGGCTGTTTGCCGTCCGAAGGACGCGGCCGATGCTGAGGCCTGTCTTCTCCTTCCTCAACCACTGCCTTACTTTCAAAGTCTTCGGTACAACTGCGCGGCTGCAGCAGAGTCCTGGGCCGCAACAGCCAGACATTAAAACACTCATCTGTAAGTGAGCCCCAGTTAACAAAAATCCATTCAAAAAAGTGTCCCCTGGTCACTCCTATCACTCCCTGGTCACGCTGATCGAATTTATTGACGACTGGCAGAACAAAACAAAAGTCATTGGCGTTTATGGAAATGAAAGGACCGGGTGTAAGACTAAGAAGCACCCCCGAAACTGAAGAGCGCAATAGCATTATGCCCAGGGCCGCTGAAATAACCTGAAAGAATGGAAGTTGCTGTTGGGACAAAAAAGCGGCGACGTCCTCATCGTGATGTCGTGACTGGGAGGCGACTTTTCAGGAGAGGCCGAATATTAAAAAACAAAGTGGCGTGGTTCAGCTGACAATTTAAAGGAGCCCTATCGTTCTGTTCCTGGGCTTGATGTAGTCGTACTAACCGACCGGGCTTGTATCCCAATTTTATAATGTTTCATGTGGCGCGAATGTGTCGCTGCCCACCGCGACGCTCGGAGTAGTTTTTTTTTTTTTTTTTTTGCAGGTAACCCGCCAGTCCCCGGGACATGGGACTCGGCACCCTCGCCGCCTGCAGAGGGTGCCGGTGCGGGTTCCCTGCCAGTCCCGTATCCCGGGGGCGCAAAAAAAATGGGACTCGGAATACCCGTAGTGTCAAAGGCTTCACATCACTGTTCTACTGCAGCGCGCGCGATAGCGCGCGCGTGGGGCAGTGGAGAGCGGAGTTCCCCTCCGCCGAGGGACGCATGGAAGAAAGGTTTTCTTACAAAAATACGTTACGAAATGATTGGGGGGAGAAGTTGATAGAAAGAGGAAGAGGGGGAGGTGTAAGTACTAGCATCCCGTTGCCTAGCGCTTATGTACAAGGTAGCTATGTGTCATCTTGGTACTTAGAAGGTGTTATGCTATTAGCGGTACTCTATTCCGTATTTGTGGCGGTCGGCCGGCCATGCCGGTGCCTTCGCCGGCCGCCATCTCACTCTTCTCACTTCTCTAGTCACCACAGCCGGCCCCCTTGCGGGGCCGGCATGACCTACGTGTAACTATCCGTTCCCGATTCCGACAAGTTCCCCGCTAAGTTAGGTGACTTAAGGTATGGGCCCTCCACCAAGTTGCACTAGAGAAGAGCGTGTGTAAAGCGCTCGGCGCCACGCTAGTCCTACCTACTCCCACGTAAAAAAGAGTAGAGCGTGTGTAAAGCGCTCGGCGCCACGCTAGTAATTCATCGTCCAACCGACACTACACTTCGCCTTCGAGCTGGTTGTCCGAGATTGTCCTACCGTCTCCCACGTAAAAAGGAGAAGAGCGTGTGTAAAGCGACCGGGGCCAAGCTCGCCGCACCCAGCTTTCAGTCTTACCTAGCCTTCAGCCTACCGATGCTCTCGACCGGATATGGTTGTTAAGAACCGACCCGCGAAAATTCGGCCCGTGCGTACTTTAATTAGTACCGTTATTGTTATTTCCTAAGGCAACGCCGCAACGCTCACTTAACTTGCCGGGGAGCTTATTTTTCCCACGGCGAAAAGGGGGGAGTCAACACGAGTAGCGCCCGTCTACGCTTTTGCGTGCCTACACGCTCGTAACGGCCATGTTGGCTTTGCTTCTTCCTCGCCGGTAGCTCTCATGCGTCGGCTAATTCGCCCGTGGACAGTTTTTCCCGCTACATGTCAGAATAGTACATTACGCAGTACACTTGGAACCGCTTCATATCGGCAACTCGCCGGTAGCGGCACGTCCATGTGAGCGCATGTCGCTACACCTACCCGACTTGAGACACACGCTACAAGCACTACACCTTCGACCAAGATGGCACCTTCCTCAACGCAAACTAGGACGACGTCAAGACCTCCGCTACCTTGAGGGGGAGGTGTTAGCACTAGCATCCCGTTGCCTAGTGCTTATGCACAAGGTAGCAATATGTCATCCTAGTACTTAGTGTTATTCTATTAGCGGTATTCTATTCCCTATTTGTGGCGGTCGGCCGGCCGTGCCGGTGCCTTCGCCGGCCGCCATCTCACTCTTCTCACTTCTCTAGTCACCACAGCCGGCCCCTTGCGAGGCCGGCACGACCTACGTGTAACTATCCAACTTTTCCCACGGCGAAAAGGGGGGAGTCAACACGAGCAGCGCCCGTCTACGCTTTTGCGTGTCTACACGCTCCCAACAGCCCTACTGGCTTTGCTTCTTCCTCGCCGGTCGCTCTCATGCGTCGGCTAATTCGCCCGTGGACAGTTTTTCCCGCTACATGTCAGAATAGTACATTACGCAGTACACTTGGAACCGCTTCATATCGGCAACTCGCCGGTAGTGGCACTTTCATGTGAGCGCATGTCGCTACACCTACCCGACTTGAGACACACGCTACAAGCACTACACCTTCGACCAAGATTGCGCCTTCCTCGACGCAAGCTAGGACAACGTCAAGACCTCGGTTACCTTGAGGGGGAGGTGTTAGCACTAGCATCCCGTTGCCTAGTGCTTATGTACAAGGTAGCTATTTGTCATCCTAGTACTTAGTGTTATGCTATTACCGGCACTCTACTCCCTATTAGTGGCAGTCGGCTGGCCGTGCCGGTGCCTTCGCCGGCCGCCATCTCACTCCTCTCACTTCTCTAGTCACCACAGCCGGCCCCCTTACTTTTTGCGAGCACCTATAGCGAACACCTAGAGGTTGAGGGCCAAGACTCCCCCGGTGTCCAGCGTACGGATGTGTCCATTCTCATGTCCACCATAGGGATCTCACAACAGAGAGGTGGAGAGAAAGAAAGTTAGAAAGGGGTGAGAGACAAGGGGGGGGAAAGCTTGAAGGGAGAGGAAGAGGGTGTGGGAGGGAAAAGGGGTAGAGAAGAAGACATGCAGAAAGGAAGTGGTGGAGAGAAGGGGAGATGGAGAAAGGAGAAGAATGAGAGGGAGTTGGGGTGATGAGACGTGGTGAGGCAGAGGAAGGGAGATAAAGAGAGATAGAAGGAGAGAAAAGGAAAGAAGGGGTCTAAGGGGGAGGGGGGGGGGGGGAGAGAGAGAGAGAGAGAGAGAGAGAGAGAGAGAGAGAGAGAGAGAGAGAGAGAGAGAGAGAGAGAGAGAGAGAGAGAGAGAGAGAGAGAGAGAGAGAGAGAGAGAGTGAGAGAGAGTGAGAGAGAGAGTGAGAGGGGGGGGGGGAGCGGAAGGGGTGGTAGAGGGGCAGGAGAAGTGGAGAGGGAAGAGAGAGAGGGGGGGAGGGGAAGAGGAAAGGGAGGTTAAGGGGGAGGAGAATTGGAGAGAAGGGGGGGGAGAGAGAGAGAGAGAGAGAGAGAGAGAGAGAGAGAGAGAGAGAGAGAGAGAGAGAGAGAGAGAAAAATTCCGCGTTATTATTGGTACGCAAGAGGGTAATATACGTCAGCATTTCAGTATGATACAGGATATTGTATCGGAAATATGGCCCATACTACATACATATGAAATATCAATCGGCTATTTTATCACATCAAAGCCAATACGCTTCTTATCCCTGAAAATGCGGGAAAACGTTCCGAATAGCGCACGTTTTATTTCCGAAGATACAACGAGCAATGCACGGAGTTTTCTGCCGGTGTATTTAGTACGTTTTGGTACGGTGGGATGCCGCGTCGGATTTTTTTGTATGAAGCCATCCCTAGAGGGGGACACTCTTGCCGGCGACCGCTATAACGGTTTTCTATGCACAATATATGTTGTGAGATCCCCGTGGCGGGCATGATAATGGACACATCCGTACGTTGTACTCCGGGGGAGTCTTGGCCCTACTATCTCGCCAATAGTGGATGTACTGCGGGAGCCCGTTGCTCGGGCAGTACGGGGGTATATATATGAGATATATCCCCAATGGGTACCGACTTTTCGGCGCGGTACTTGGTTACGGCGTACGGCTCAGGACACGGAGGTGCCGGGTTCGATTCCCGATGATGGCATTTCCGTGCAACCCTTTCACAGGTTATGGGCCCTCCGCGTATGACGCGGGTTGCTAGGGTTTGACCGGAGTTGATCGGATGGTGTCCATTAGGGGGAGTGTTGTGAGATCCCCGTGGCGGGCATGATAATGGACACATCCGTACGTTGTACTCCGGGGGAGTCTTGGCCCTACTATCTCGCCAATAGTGGATGTACTGCGGGAGCCCGTTGCTCGGGCAGTACGGGGGTATATATATGAGATATATCCCCAATAGGTACCGACTTTTCGGCGCGGTACTTGGTTACGGCGTACGGCTCCGGACACGGAGGTGCCGGGTTCGATTCCCGATGATGGCATTTCCGTGTAACCCTTTCATCATGCCGCCAGTAGAGTTTGCCGGTCAGGAATACCTGCCACTCTCATATCCCGGGGGCGCAATAAAAAACTACACCATGCAATCAGGCATGACATGATACGACAACTACTCACTTGTTGAGTAGGCTCAGAGTGTACTAACCGAGGTGATCCGAACACGGGCATTAGTAAATTGGTTAAAGAAAAGGAAGGAATCTAGGTGGCAAGCTATGTCCCACCGTCATTAACTGTCGGAGGGTCTACTACTAACTCTGTATGAGGGTCTTCTAACATGTAACAGTCTGAGGGTCCACTAACAGTCTGAGAGTACATTATTAGAAGAAAAAGAACATGAGAACGGACATGGAAAATTGGAGGGGGAACAAAAGGGCAAGAGTGACAAGAGGATCACGGAATCCAAGGCACGGCAAAAGGAAGCACTACAGTGTGCAAAAACCTAGTACACTCTTCCTAGTTTGTCTTCTGGAAAACTTGTAAACAAACTGATATCTTTGGCAAATTGTGCCCTAGCTAGGGTAAATGCACAATTGCGCACCATATTGCATGACCGGACTTCTGTGGAGGAGTGTATGATACTGTCTGGCGATGGCGGCTTGAATAAATTACAGGTACAGGCGGAGGTACCTGTACCTAGCTGCTGCTGATTTGCCCGGCCCCCCACTCCAGATGGAGCAGGGGGTGCAGACTGCAGACGGCTCTTGTTGAGCAATAAATATTATATATGCGAATTTGCCGTCATTACTCCATCTGCTGTGATGACAACTCGCTCGCGTAATACCAACTCACTGCGAAGTGTAGCAGACATGAGCGAGAATATTCAACCGGAGCTGCCTACCGCAGAAGTGGAACTGGGCGTAGAAGCGCCTGTGGAAGAAGCGAAAACAATCTGTATTCAACTTCTTCCCTCTTGGCGCGCGTTATGCAAGGACGACTTAGATGTATGGCGCGCGAGGTCGCTTAAAGAATCCGAAAAGCGCAACTCGTGCTGGAGTAATGACATCCATCTAAACATTTTAATGCACTTACTTCAGGTGACAACTATAAGCGGAGGGATTACAAATCTTATGGTGAAGGTTACGCCTGAAAGCGGTAAGTGTTTGGATCCTGTGGTGGTGAGAATATTTGGACGTGACACGGAAAAAATTATCGACCGCGAAGAAGAGCTGAGGAAACTACTTCAGCTTAACCAGCACGGGTTCGGAGCGAAGGTATATGATATTTGGGCTGTTGGCTGATAGATGTGTCGTTGTTCATGGTGGGCCGGTATCTCAAACTGATTGTCACCTTGCTGATGTAGGTCTTGGCAGTATTTAGCAACGGGCGCATTGAAGAGTTTCTAAAGGGAAGGATTGTAGCCCTCAGTGAGCTACAACTCCCAGAAGTTCAAAGCAAGATTGCTGTTCGCATGGCGGAGTTTCACAGTCTCCTGTCAGTTTTCGGGACGGAGGAGTGTTCGTTTTGGAACACGATTGCATCATGGTAATCTCCATAACTTGGTTGCGTGTCGTGGCTGCTGTAAGTTTGAGACTTAAGGCGTACTCAGCCCGAGATGATGGGGTCCACAGGATCAAGCAAGCAGAGCAGTTGAAGCTCGATGACCCGGAGAAGCAGGCTTCACTGGAGCAGATCAATTTCGAGCAGTACCAAGCCGATATTAAGTATGGCCCACTTGTTGCTGAAGTGCTGCTGCTCCTGGCAGGTCCTGCCGCTGTCGTGCTGAAGGCTCTGTTGTGGGCTGAGCGCGCACAACACAGAGACGCAGCACGTGGTCACGTCGATTATCATTGACGGCTAACTCTCTCCCTTTCGCCGTGTCCCTTCAGCTCAGTGAAAGCAACCCTACTGTCGCTGAATTCGCCAGTGGTACTGAGCCACAATGACTTGCTACATGCGAACATCATGATGCTGGAGGACGGATCTCTCCAGTTGATCGACTTTGAATACGGCGGCACAAACTACCGCGGGTTTGATCTAGGTGTGCTTGAAAATAACCTGGAAGTCCTAACAGTTTATATTGTCGCCTGGATTCCTGTGTTACTCCATCAACAGCTCAAGGTGGTCCCATAATTCTGTCGTCACGCATTCAAATGTGTTGGCTCATGGGATATGCTGTGTTTGTGCAGGAAATCATTTCAACGAGTTTGCGGGGCTTGACTGTGACTACACACGCTATCCTCCCCGCTCAATTCAGGAAAACTACGCTCGGGCATATCTTCTTGGGAGTGGTGCTGCTGAGTCTCCTGTGCGTGAACGTTTTGCTGTGCCTGTCCGCCCCCTTCCACGCGCTTTTCCCTAACACATGCGCACATGCTCACACTATGTTTGCAAGCGCTTTCCATCCCTAGATTAAAACCCTTGCACATTGACTCCCGCTGTTTTGAAAATACCTCCTGATTGTGATTTTTAGACAGATGATCAGGTTCGGCGGCTGGTCGTGGAAGCAAACGTGTCATCCTTGGCTTCACATTTGTTCTGGGGGCTCTGGGCTCTCATCCAGGTAATTGGAATACGCCAGTGGTGGTGATATGGGCATAATGGCGAGTGCAGTTGTGAAATTTTGTGTATATATTAAAATACCCCTGTGTATTCCGCCCGACTGACGGTGTATTATCCATGTTGTAATTGGTCCATGCTTGCAGGCAAGATATTCCAGCATTGACTTCGATTACGTTGAATATGCAAAGATGCGGTACGCTGAATTTAAGAGACGGCGAGAGGAATTTCTCGGTATGGCTGTTGGAATTTGATTTTTGTTGCGCGCCCTTCAAGCGTGTGTTCATGCCTTTGATTGTAACGCCATAAGTTCTCTTCTACAATTTGCGGCTCTCTCCTTTTCAAATTTATGTTTGCTGATAAGCAACGTGTTAAGATCGCGTTTCTATCGGGGATTATTTCAGGCCATTTTGCTTGGGTTTTATAAGTTCGTAGGAGGGCGAACGGACTCCATATGGATTGTCTGTTCCCCGGACCCTTTCGCGGTGTTTGCTTAGTTGTCTGTGCTGCTTTTGCATCATTTTAGTAGGAAACTTGAGTGGCCCCTTTTTTCCCGGTTGGAAAAATTTAGCAGTTCGATTGTTTTGTAGTATGGCTCCCCATGTGCATGATGTGATGCCTCGAGGGCCCGGCATTGGGCAAATGACCCTGCCCACGTGGGTTGGTTAGTGTCGGTCTCATTTGCGCGGTTGTCATCCCGATGCCGTTTTTAAAAATCGCGCCCTAGCTCAGAATGCTGAAGTTCATACCTGCGGTGCACTCAAAACCATTCGATGACGCTTTATGATATTACTGAATTCAAGATGATAAGGCAAATGGAGAACTGGCGGGAACAACGTGTCTCTTTGTTAGAAAGAAGCATTTGGATTCCATGCCTATCTCCTTTGGGCATCTGGAGGTATATGTACGCATTTGCATAATTTCGTTTTTTATGGTTTCATTGTTGCCAAAGCAGAATCTGTCCAGCAGAAATCTAACGTTTAGAATTCAGTTTAGGCAATAATTGCAACTCAATAGCTACGGATATGATGTTCAGAAATGCGAGTATCAAAGACACGACTTCTAAGAGGTTTGTTTTTCTAGGTCGGTGCACAATGTAGCGCCTCAATTTGCCGTGTCTTGGATTACGTGACCCTATCGTCACACTTGCCCTCTTGCCACCCCCCCCCCCCCCCCCCCCCCCCCTATAGTGTATTTTGCAATTCACTATCAAGTGAGTTATATTATGGCCATTCGTAAGCTATTACTCTTGGTAAATGATGTTTACTATAATACACTCCTCCACAAAGCCCGGATATGCACTATGTCAAACATGAGCTAGTCAAGAACACGCGCCCCTCGCACCACGTCAAGCCCGACGACACCCAATTAGCACCCAAGTGTAGTAGAATCGCACAGTAGGCAGTTAGCCGTTACTCGGTATGGTTAGACGTGAGCTCAAAGCGAGTGTTGTCGGTGGAGTTTGTCGAATTATCCCATAGATTCCTATATGAAATTGAAATGAAATGAAATTGTTTACAACAATACACGCGGAGGGCCCACAACATGTTAATCCATGAACACACGGAATGGCATGAGGGGGGTTAGAACCGCCGCTTCCCGGAACGGAGCTATACGCCTTATCCAAGTACCGCCAAAAGTCGGTATCCGATAGGAACATATTGTGCATATGAACCCATCGCATCGCATCGCGAATAAGATGCGAACACCTATAGCGAACACCTATAGGTGGACCGTGAACCACTAATCCCAACCTCTCCATTGGCAGTAACGATACCGTCTAAAACATACCCGTATCCAAGTATTTATTATTTTTTGATCTATACGTATTTTTTCTTGGATACAGTATGAAATATAAAATGTCGCTAGTCTCCACGATACGCGGCCTGCTCAAGCCGCTGCGGGGTCGCTGATTAGCAAGGCTGTTCAACTTGAGCTGGTCGAGACGAACCTGCATGACCTCGGCTCTTGTGCGACTCCGGTCGTGCCGGAGCTAGGGGGGAAAGGCAAGTGAAAAACCCCTCCTCAGGTCGTCGTCGGTCCCGTCTCGATCCGTGCTCAACCCCGCCCGAGGTAATAGCTGCTCCTCCCGACGGAGCGCGCCACCTAGCCGACTCTTCTCTCCTCCTTCGGGGGCTGAGAAGAGAAAATAACTAGGCTGCATGCGGTGTCCGGCTGGCTCTCCTGCCTCCGAGCCAAATTTTATCATGTCCCATGTCCTTGTTCCGTTTGTTTCCATCACCTATGTGATCGCGCTATGGCCGTCCTTACCCTCCCCGGTGGTTTACGTTGTTAGGGGGCCGCCTTTATGAGCCGTGTGCCGTTACGATAACCCTAGGCACACTGCATGAGGCAGCCTATCGATAACCGGGTACCGACTAGGGAAGGGGTTGGTAGAACACAGGGATCGAGTCGCCGGTCCACAAAAAATGGTGGGTACGGGAATTTTTCCAAAAACCCCCCGTACCGGGCTTTTCCGGCGGCGGGTGATCCTAAGGACCGCCGCCGCCAGACCGTGCCGCTCCTCCGGCTGCGACCCACCTCCGTCTTACGTAGCATCAGACCTCGCCCCCAGGGGAGACCTAAGGCTAGCGGAGGGCTGGCGATTGCTAGCGAGCGCCGTGCCCTAGCGCTGCTTCCCAGCTGTCCGCCGTCAGCTCCAACACCCTCGTCCCTCCGCCGATCCGCCCGTACCCTTCTTCGCCAAAAAATATTTCGCAAACGCCGCTCCCACCCCATCGTCGGGAGAGTATCTGCGAGTATTTAGTCGCGGAAAAGACATATCGGATTGGCGCTGCGAAACCTTTTGGTCTCCCTTAGGGCAGAGGCCCGAAGATACGCAGGACGGAGGCCGGTCGCAGCCGGAGGAGCGGCACGGTCTGGCGGCGGAGGTCGGGAGGATCATCCGCCGGCGGAAAAACCCGGTACGAGGGGTTTTCAGTTAAGTATTCCCGTACCCACCATATTTTGAGGATAGCCGATCCCTGGGCACTATCCGTTCCCCCTCCCCTAGTCGGTACCCGGTTATTGACATGCTGCCTCATGCAGTGTGCCCCGGGTTATCGCAACGGCACACTGCTCGTATAGGCGGCCCCCTAACAACGTAAATCACCGGGGGAGGCAAGTGCGGCCAGCACAACGCGATCATATGGGTGGTGGAAACAGACGGCAAACGGACAGGGGACAGGAGACATCTGGCTCGGAGGCAGGAGAGCCAGCCGGACACCGTCTGCAGCCTGGCTATTTTCTCCTCCTAGCCCCCGCGGGGGGGGAGAAGGCTAGACTAGGTGGAGAGTCGCGCCGAGCAGAGTGACTACTATCTCCGATATCTCGGACGGGGTTGAGCACGGATCGAGACGGGGCCGACGACGACCTGAGCGAGGGGGGTTTTCCACCTGCGTTTCCCCTTCCTCCGGCACGACCGGAGTCGCACATGAGCCGAGGTCAGGCAGGTTCGACTCGACCAGCTCATGCTGATCAGCGACCCCGCCGCGGCTTGAGCAGGCCGCGTATCGTGGAGACTAGCGACATTTTTTATTTCATACCGTATCCAAACAAAATACGTATAGATAAAAAAATAATAAATACCTGGATACGGGTATGTTTTAGACGGTATCGTTACTGCCATTGGAGAGGTTGGGATTAGTGGTTCACGGTCTACCTCACGCTTCTAAGTCCAGCTAGGCGTAGCATAAGGGGGGGGCCAGAGACTCCATCCGGTTTATACTGGTATTGGAGTGTTTAATTTCAAATTTTGGACTGGCCGACCTGGAGATCCATGTGCCGGTGTACGGATATTATGTTTTTCCGAAGCCCTCCGTACCGGGCTTCCCGACAGCTACCGATCCCGCGGATCGCAACTGTCGGTACCTCGTTTAGCCCCCTACCGTGCCAGGCCTGGCACGGCTATAGGGTTGCCAACGCCCACCGCGTGGAGGTAGAGGTAGGTGCCGACGGGCATGCGAGCGCACCCCTCTCCGGGGCCGCCGCCGGTGCGCCGCCGGCGGGCGCTTATAAATCTATCTAAACTATACACGTTATTCTGAGCGCCACGCTACTACATTGCTCAAGCACTCATACACAAGCACCCATACCAAGGTACTTAACTCAATTTTTGGACTTGTTGGGGGGGTTTGGAGGCGCTAGTGCCGTGTTCAATGCGCGAGGTTTGGTTTGCGGGTGTGCGAATGGGGGATGAAAGTTTACGCCGATGGCACGGTCGGGTGATGTGCTTGGACAAGAAGTGAGTAAAAACACTATTGGATAAATAGTGCACGCTATAAGTAGGTGAGGGCGATTGGCTTTGGCGAGGGGCGAGGTCCAGCTTTGCCGTTTCGGACACATCACGTTGGGGGTGGTGTTGGAAAGTTTGGGTATGTACTTGTGCCAACCACACCCACCCCACGCGTGGCACACGTCGGAAATTAGGCTTATAATTCGTAAGAATTAAGAATTTGTAAACATACATCGACGAACCCCGAACAAATCGCCTCATGAGGTGAGCCGAATTCGACGGTTGTTGCTTGGCAATGCGGCTCAATTTTGCCGGAATATCCCGGCACGAAGAATACAATAAAGAAAATTGATTTGTGAGTGGTTAACCCCAAACGTAGGTGCGTTCGACGCGCAATGAAAAGGTTTCCAACGGCACATGTTTCATCGAGTTTTAAGCTCATATGGGTAAGATATGACCGTTTCAAAATTGTGACCAAACGTATATTGCTCTAGGGTTTTGTGCATAATATTGGTGGTAAGTCTACATACTCGATTTCTTGCGTTTCCTCCACAACCGTTTGCCCAACACCTCTCCCCTCCGTCGCTTATGCAATATATAGGTGCGACCGTTGCAAAGTCATTCATATTGCGGCGTGTTGAGCCCCTTACTCTTTCGTCAAAGTCCTAACCGGCACGGCGACTAATTGATTTTCCGATAACCCATAGGCAAGAGACAAGAACCAAGCGAGAGCTAGCGATGTCAGTCATCTCAACATATAATTGGGCAATACTTGCCATGCTCATTGAGAGGAGGCTAAGCGAGTGCTTCGGTATCTCAAAGGCACCGCTAGCGCATCACTGGTGGATGGAAGCAACGTGTAGTCATTCGAGTTGGTAGGCTTGTTAGATTCAGATTATGCGAGCGATGTGGGTGGGCGGCACTCCCGCACAAGATACGTGTTCATGCTAAATGGTGCGGTAATATGTTGGAAGAGTCAGCGGCGGCAAACTATGGCATTGACCATAACAACGGAGGCATAGTACATGGAATTGACTGGCGCTACTCAAGAGGCGATGTTTCTAAGGCAATTGATGCTTCAGCTTCACCGAGACTCCGGCTCCGCTGTCACTGTCCATGAAGACAACCACAACTTTATTGCACTGAACAACAACATCATGACAATTGGCCGGAGCAAGAACATGGACGTGGGGTATCACTTATGTCGGGAGAAGGTAGAGAGCGGCGACACCGAAATCAAGTATTGTGCAACAAAATATTGAAATTGAAATTGTTTACAACATGTGCCGGCAAACTAGACCGACCGTTGTCTCTCGGGCCACTCTACTTCGCCATTCAGGACTTATTAGCAAGTTGGGCTCGGGTCTCTTCGACCACGTACATCTATCGACACGCCTAGCTTCACTGTGTGTCGACGTTCCTCGGGAATTAAAAAACTGTAAGCAATCGCAGCAATTGCCACAGCCCCCCCGCCTAGGCAATAACAACGTGATAATTTTGTAACCAAGAAAAACAAATCTAAAAATAAATCCACTTGTCGAGAAATGCAAAACTAAACTGCTGCTCGACCTTCACGATGCACGGCCCGCTCCCACCGAACCGGGGTGCCGACCGGCCTAGGCCGGTCGGCGTTCGGGAGGGACGACGGTCCAGCCTAATCTAGCTCCCGCGTGACTTCGGTCTTGCCGAAGATAGGAGGGGAAAGGCTGGCAAAAACCCCTCCTTGCGCGGTCGCTCGTCGATCCCGCCGCCTCATCCCGTAAACCCCGCCCCAAGGTCGTGTCGCGTCCACCGACGCGACGGTCCTCCTTGTCGAGGTCCCCCGTCACCTCGAGGACAAGTGGGGGGGGACCGAGACACACAGACATAGAAAAAATGGGCGCTCCTGCCTCCGCGCCTGGATTTTCCCCTCTCATTTCCTCGGTTTTTCGTTGTCTAGTACCAGGGTACCTATCAGATAGTCCGGCATGTGTCCGTACCCTCCCCCCTTTGATCGCGCGTCCACCGAGCAGCCTTTGCTTGAGCGGGGGCCTCCGCGCTCACCCGGGCCCACGCTCAAGGGATCATATGATCATTTAGGTCTGTCGGGGCAGTGGGTGTCGAAAAGGGGGGGGGGGGGGGTCACCGTAGTCGGATCCGGCGGGTCTCGGGCGCCCGGAAGTTATGCAAAACCCTCCGTGCCGGGTTTTCCGGCGGCGCCGACCCAAAGGGTCGTCGCCGCTAGATCGTGTCGCTCATGCCGTCGCGACCGTCCTCCTTGCAGCCTAGGCTTACTCCTCCCCCCGGGAGATGTAGCCTGACGACGAGGCGGCTCGCTGGTGAGTGCCTTACCCTAGTGCTGCTTCCCAACTAGCTCGACGCCGGGTACGGACATTAGTTTAGTTTCCAAAAAAGCCCTCTGTACAGGGCTTCCGGCGGCGGGTGATCCTGAGGATCTCCGCCGCCGGAGTTTTTCGCTCCTCCGCATGCGACCGGCCACCGGCCTGTGCACTGTCTTGTCTCACCCCCCGGGAAGGTTCGACTGGCACAAGGCTGGTCGACGGCTAGCGAGCGCCCTTTCCTAGCGTTGCTTCCCGACTGGCCACCACCAGCTCCAACACCCGCCTCCCACCGCTGATCCGGCCATACCCTCCTCGCCTTCAAACGCTCTTGTTGTACAGGCCCCACCCCCTCGAGGTAGGACTGTATTCAGTAGTATTTGACCGCGAAAAAGCATATCGGACGGCCCGAGCGGGAGATCTTGGTGCCGGTATTGCACAGAAATTATTTTTTCAAAAGCCCTATGTACATAGCTTTTCCGACAGCTGCTGATCCTACGGATCGAGTTGTCGGCCCTCTAAGCCCCCTACCGTGCCAGGCATGGCACGGTTTCGAGCGCCCACCACGGGGAGGTGAGGGGATGCCGACGGGCCTGCGAGCGCACCCCCCTCCGGGGCCGCCGGCGATGCGCCGCCGGCGGGCGCCAGTATTGTGCAACATAGGACGTGCTTGCTAATGCGCTCACCAAACCTTGGGTGAGTGAAAGGCACAATTGAAATTGAAATTGAAATTGTTTACAACAATACCAGTATAAACCGGCTGCTGTCTCTGGGCCCCCCCTTATGCTATGCCATACAGGACTTAGTAAACTGAGGTAGACCGTGAACCACTAATCCCAACCTCTCCAATGGCAGTAACGATACCGTCTAAAACATACTCATAAACAAGTACTGTCTGCATACATGTATGAAATATAAAATGTCGCAAGTCTCCACGATACGCGGCCTGATCCAGCCGCTGCGGGGTCGCTGATCAGCAGAGCTGTCCAGCTTGAGCTGGTCGAGGCGAACCTGCCTGACCTCGGCTCCTGTGCGACTCCGGTCGTGCCGGAGCTTGGGGGGAAAGGCAGGTAAAAAACCCCCCTCGCAAAGGTCGTCGTCGGTCCCGCCTCGATCCGTGCTCAACCCCGCCCGAGGTATTAGCCGCTCCTCTCGACGCAGCTCGCCACCTAGCCGAGTCTTCTCTCCTCCTTCGGGGGCTGAGAAGAGAAAAGAACTAGGCTGCAGACGGTGTCCGGCTGGTTGTCTTGCCCCCGAGCCAGATTTTCTCCTGTCCCCTGTCCTTTTCCCGTCTGTCTCCAACACCTATCTGATCGCGCTGTGGCCGTCCGTGCCCTCCCTCAGTGGTTTACGTTGTTAGGGGGCCGCCTTTACGAGCAGTGTGCCGTTACGATAACCCTAGGCACACTGCCTGAGGCAGCCTATCGATAACTGGGTACCGACTAGGGAAGGGGTAGGAAGAACACAGGGATCGAGTCGCCGGTCCTCAAAAGATGGTGGGTACGGGAATTTTTCCAAAAACCCCCCGTACCGGGCTTTTCCGGCGGCGGGTGATCCTAAGGACCGCCGCCGCCAGACCGTGCCGCTCCTCCGGCTGCGACCAACCACCGTCCTGCGTGGCCTCATGCCTCACCCCCAGGGGAGATCTGAGGCGCTCGCAGGGCTGGCGACTGCTAGCGAGCGCCGTCCCTAGCGCTGCTTCCCAGCTGTCCGCCGCCAGCTCCAACACCTTCGTCCGTCCGCTGATCCGTCCGTACCCCTCTTCGCCAAAAAATATTTCGCAAACGCCGCCTCCGCCCCATCGTCGGAAGAGTATCTGCGAGTATTTAGTCGCGGAAAGACATATCGGACTGGCCGAGCGGGAGATCCCTGTGTTGGTGTACGGATATTATGTTTTTCCAAAATCCTCCGTACAGGGCTTTCCGACAGCTGCTGATCCCGCGGATCGCAGCTGCCGGTACCTCGTTCAGCCCCCTACCGTGCCAGGCATGGCACGGCTATGGGGTTACCAGCGCCCACCGCGTGGAGGTAGTGGTAGGTGCCGACGGGCCTGCGAGCGCACCCCCCTCCGGGGCCGCCGCCGCTGCGCCGCCGGCGGGCGCCGAGTGAAAGGCACAATAAGTTGTGCAATACGCTCATGGGTTTGCACGAGTAGCGGGGGGAGTGTTGAGCATCATTGTTTCATATGGTAAACAAGTTGCTACTCAACAATATTGATATCTAGTACGAATGTTGCAATGGTAAGACAGATGTGACTTAGCATATGTATATGATAAATTCTATACAGCCGGACACAACAGACTAATTTTAGTCGGTTGTGCACCTTGTGTAGTTAATTTGAAATTTGAAATTGTTTACAACATGTACTGGGTGAAATCGGTTGTTGTCTCTGGGCCCTCCATGCTTTGTCTGTAAAAAGGTCTTATTTTCAGAGAGGCTAGACCGTGATATAATCTTAACCTCTCCATTGGCAGTAACGATACTGTCTAAAACATACACGTAACCATGTATTTATTATTTTTATATCTATACGTATCTTTTCGGATACGGTATCAAAGAAAAAGTGTCGCTAGTCTCCACGATACGCGGCCTGCTCCAACCGTTGCGGGGACGCAGATCAACGAGGCTGGTCAGCTTGAGCTAGTCGAGACGAACCTGCCTGACCTCGGCTCATGTGCGACTCCGGTCGTGCCGGAGCTAGGGGGGAAAGGCAGGTGAAAAACCCCCTCGCTCAAGTCGTCGTCGGTCCCGTCTCGATCCGTGCTCATCCCCGCCCGAGGTAATAGCTGCTCCTCCCGACGCATCTCGCCACCTAGCCGACTCTTCTCTCCTCCTTCGGGGGCTGAGAAGAGAAAATAACTAGGTCGCAGACGGTGTCCGGCTGGCTCTCCTTCCCCCGTGCGAGATGTTCTCATGTCACATGTCCTTGTTCCGTTTGTTTCCATCACCTATCTGATCGCGCTGTGGCCGTCCGTACCCTCCCCCGGTGATTTACGTTGTTAGGGGGGCGCCTTTATGAGCAGTGTGCCGTTACGATAACCCTAGGCACACTGCATGAGGCAACTTGTCGATAACCGGGTACCGACTAGGGAAGGGGTGGGTCGGACACATGGATCGAGTCGCCGCGCCACAAAAGGTTGCGGTACGGGAATATTTTTCCAAAAACCCCCCGTACCGGGATTTTCCGGTTGCAGATGATCCTAAGGACCGCCGCCGCCAGACCGTGCCGCTCCTCCGGTTGCGACCGTCCTCCGTCCTGCGTAGCCTTCATTCTCCCCCCCAGGGGACGCATAAACTCATAGGGTTGTCGGGAGCTAGCGAGCTCCATACCCAGGTACTAGGTCCCGGCTTTCCGCCGCCAGCTCTAGCACCCTCGTCACACCGCCGATCCGTCCGTACCCTTCTTCGCCAAAAAACATGTCGCAGAAATCGTTCCCGCCGTGACGGGGGAGTATCTGTGAGAATTTAGTCGCTGAAAAACATATCGGAATGGCTGAGCGGGAGATCCATGTGCTGGTGCACGGAAATTAAAATTGAAATTGTTTACAACATGTACCGTATGCGCCGGTTTACAACAAGTACCGTATGCGCCAGTTGTTGTCTCTTGGCCCTCACAACAATGCCATACATGAAAGTTACAAGTCAGGGCTATACCGTTAACCACCTAAATCCAACCTCTCCAGAGGGTGCTCGGGGGTTTTACTCCCCCCCGGGGAGGGCGCGATGCAAGGTGGTGGCGGCGTGCAGTTAGGGGCGTGCGTAGGTGCAATGTGTGGAGGCGCGGCGAGTGGTTGTGCATGATTTGATGCGGTAAATAAGTAGGAGATTATGCAGCCATTGGACAGTGTGCGTACGGAGTTGTGTAATGATGCGTGATGTATCGAGGCGTACTGTTGAGATGAGTTTGTCAGGAGGGTTAGTGCGGAGGGTGAGGAGAGAGGTGAGACTTGTGATGGTGGATGAGTGCGGTGTACCCGTGCGGCTCGTGGCGATGGGGAGGATGTCGACTGCGGTACCGGGCTATTGCTAACGTATAGCATTGGCGAGGGGGTGTATTTGGCGCGAATCAATCGGGTTGTGTGGGAGAGGTTGTGGTCCGTGCATTACTTCCATTCCCCTATACGGATATTTTTTATCGAGGAGTATCGGCGGCGACCGTTCGTGTGACCGACGCATCGCGGTCGCAGGAGTCGGATGAAGTCGGGTTTGTGTGCGGGGGCTCGCAACGCGGGGGGGGGGGGGGTACTCGGTGGGGAGGATGGTAGGGCACGAGGTCGGGCGAGAGGCCTTCGTCGGCGGCGACAAGGCGGGTGGGTACGTGGTTGGGGTGAGGGGGATGGCAGTCAAGAGGGGTATGGGTTGGTGTGGCGGATGGGAGTTATCTGATGGGTTTGTGAACAAAGTCTGCGGTGATGGTCTCCCATCGGCCGCCCTTGTGGCGTTCCAAAAGGGAGAGGAGTAGTTGTAGCGCGCTGTTGTGGCGGTCTTGTCTTAGGCCAGACATGGTGGGGCAGTTACCGGCCATGTGGCCGTTGCATGTGAATTGGCCACACATGGGGCAATGCAGGGTGGGGTTGTGGGTGAGGAGGCGGGTGTTGTGTACGCCCCACATGAATTCTTGCTTGTGGGTGAATTGGATGTTGGTGAGTGTTGTGTGTTTTCTGCGGAAAGTGAAGTCGGCGCCGTCCTCCTCAGCGCGGGCGAGGGCTCCGTGCTTGGATGTTTGTGAGAGGGGTGTGTGTGTGTGTGTGTGTGTGTGTTTGGTGCTGTGGGTGTGAGCGTCAGTTTTGAGGTTGGTGTATATGTAGGGTATGGGCTCCCCTAGGGTTTGCGGTAAGATGGTATATGGCCATGTCCAGTGGCCTATCGACACGTCTAAACATGTGGTGTATGTTGTATCGGATGGATGTCCGTCTGTAACCTAGTAACCTGGACTAGTAACATGGACATGGACTAACCTAGTAACATGGATTCCTGGGGTGTCTGCGACGTCGTTGCCTAATGAGTGGTTGTGTGCTTTGATTTTGCCGAGGTGTGTGCGGAGGCTTGAGGCGCAACGGGTTTTGAGGGCGTGTGTGATGGAGAGGAGTGTATCGATGTAGATGTTGTGGCGGTATGCAGATGGGCAGTTTAAGTAGCCTTGCATGAGGCGCAGGGAGCACGCGTTGTCTGTAAGGAGGTGGGTGTGGCCTAGTTGGAGACCTATGTCGATGCCCGCTAATTCAGCGCGATTGATGGTTTGTGAGGGAGGGGTGGAGGTCACCAGAATTTTGATGCGGGTGTCCGAGGCGGGGTGGGTGGCGGCTGCTCCAAGGGGGGAGGGGCCTCCCTTCTTGGAACCAGTTCCAAGCAAGTTCTCTTCTTGTGGGGGAGTATGTTAGTGTCGTGCGTTGTGGAAGGAGATAAGTGATGGGGTGAGTGGGGTTGGGGGGGAGATGGTAGATGCCTGCCGAGTGGGGTGAGTAAGTGTCGAAGAGGTGTGGATGTGGGATGGTGATGGTAGGGATGGAAAGGTGTGTGTTGTATATCGATTCGAGTGTGTTGTGGAGGGCGGTCATAGCTGTGTGCGAGGGCAAGGCGGAGAGTGCGAGGGGGTTGACGACGAAATAGATGTCGACCATCCAGCGTGTGCCGAATGGGGTGCGGGTGGGGTGGCATGTGTGTTGGTCGGGGGGTAGGAAGGTGTTTGCGGCGTTGGGAAGGGTGTAGAGGTGGTGGGTGTATGGGGAGTTGATGTATTTAGAGTGTCGGTATGGCGTGTGATCCCATTGGGGGAGTATGAGGATGGTGGCGCTGGGTGTGTGTGAGGCTGTGGAGTGGACGCTAGTGATTGCGTGTTCCATGCATGCACTCGTGATCGTATTCCGGGTTGGCGATGTTGGTGCCGTGCTCGGTGTGTGGGGCGTTGCTGCCGCTGGATGAGAAGACTATGTCTTCGGGGTAGAGTGAGTGGTAGGTGTCGGAGTGGAGTAATTTGTTGAGGGGGTCTGAGTACGGTTTTGTCTCGATGCGGAATGTGGTGCGCAATGCTATGAGTAAGTCCTCTCGACCGGCCCATCTGTTGCGTGTAGTGGTGGCGGGTGTGGGTGAGTGGATTTCTGAACGGGAGCCTAGGCGGGTGATGAGGTGGTAGACCTCCTCTTCGAACGAGCAGTGTGTGAGGTCGGGGCGGAAGAGTTAAAATAGGTGTCGCGTGGGCCGGAGAGGGTAGTGACGGTGCGGCCGTCGGGGGTGCAAAGGATGGTGGTGTCATGTAGTGTTGGGTGGGAGTGTATGGTGAGTGTGCCGGTAGGGAGCATGTCTAGGTCGGGGTGGATGGGGTCGTGGTTGAATATGATGAGAGGGTGAGTCCATTGGGGGGGGTCCAGGGTCGGGAAGCATGGGTGTGGTGGACGGGGCGAATCCTGAGTTGAATGCAATGAAGGCGGTGGGGCCAGAGGGGGTCTCACTGATGGTGTCGTGGAGTTGGAGGCAAGGGGCCCACTAGACCTCGTGTACTCGGGTGAGGTCGTGATGTTGGCCTCGGTCGCACCAGTCGCATTCCCATGTGACGGGTCCGTGAGCGGGGCGGCATTGGGAATGGACGGCAAAGGGCGGACACGTACGACATGTGGAGGTGGGGTCTGTGTGGAGGGAGTCATGGCAGATAGAGCATGTGGTGGGGGAGAGGGTGGGGAGACATACCGATGTGGGGGTGGAGGTGATGAGGCGGAAGCCGTCGTCGAGTTGGAGTTGGATGTCCCATTCGGTGAGGTGTTCCGGGGCCCATTCTACCATGTATTGTGTTTGGCTGTATTTTTGTCTTTGTGTTTGGAAATGATGCGTGTGACGTTGCATGGGGGGTAGTGGTGGTATGATGGTGAGAGGTATTCTGTGTCTATGTGTGTGATGGGTGCTAGGGGAGGGGGGGTTTGGTGCGATGGGTATGGATGCCGGATGAGAGGGTTGTGGGGGAGCGGGGGAGGTGGGGGGATAAGAGGGGAATCCACGAGGGGTGGATGGTGGTGGGGGGGGGATACTTGTTTGGGGGTGAGGTGTGTGATGGGTAGGCGCTTGTGGATAGTATCGAGAGGTTCGGTGAGGAATGCGGCGAGGACGAGGCGGATGGGGACTGAGAGTGGGATGGTGGGCCCCGTCAGTGTGGATATGGATTTGCAAGATTGGAGGAGCATGGAGGTGTTGGTGGCACGAAAGAGGGCTTTTGGGCACGTGGTGATGTGGTTTCGCCAAAGGGGTGTGAGGCGGGGGAGGAGGAATGTGTGTGTCCGGCGAGGTGTGAAGTCGCAGTATGTTTGTTTGTAAGAGTGTGGGTCGGTGACATGGGTCGCTTTGTCCCGGAGTGAGGCAAGGAGGGTGTTGTCTTGTCGGGTGAAGTGGGCTCGGAGTGTTGAGGCGATGGGGTTGGTGAGGGAGAGGGGAGGGATGTTGTGAAACATGGTGTCTGCGTCGCGTTGAGCCCGTACAAGGCATGGGAGGGAGGTGCTGCCTGACATGATGGATTCAGTGGGCTAGTGGGAGTATGTGGTGGAGATGGTGCTAATGTGTGCTCTAGCCATGTGGCCTTTGTATCCTTGGTTGTTCATGATTTTGTGGAGGTGGCACAATGTGAGTTCTGCGGCGTGGGCTCTAAGGGAGGGGAGGCCGTAGCCGAGGTCGGAGGTTGGGAGGTGGAGGGCTGAGCGGGGGAGGTTACGCACCGAGGAGATGGCGGAGCGGAATGCTCGGCAGATTTTTCCTTCGAGAGTGTCGAGTTGGGAGTCGCTGAAGAGGCCGAGCTGGAGGGTGAAGTGCTTGCCGATTAGAAGGTCTCGGATGACGCGTATTTTGCGGGACTGTGTTAGCAGGGAGATGGAAAGGGCATTGACAATGATGATGTAGTGCGCCGTAGTTCATGTCATTGCTTGGTGAAGGTGAGGAAGTATTCAGTTCGACCCCGAGGACGCGGTATGTGTCCGAGGGGCCGATGGAAGGGATGGGGGACGGGCGTGAGTTGATGGTGATGAAATGTGTTTGGAGGCGGGATGCGAGGAGGGTGCGGTTGGCAAGGGAGAGGGCGTTGCATGAGTGCCAGAGGGCTCCGGTAATACAGCATTTTCGGACGTTAACTGTCATACTTGTGTAGGCGCAGAAGAGGGAGAGTTTCCGGAGTTGGACGGTCATGTTGGGGGTTGAGGTCATCGGCGAAGCCGTGGCGAGGCTGAGGTCATCGGCGAAGCCGTGGCCCGGGTAGGAGCCTGTGGGTTTTGTGTGACCTTCGTTAGTGGCTGGGCACCTGGGCGGTAACCTCGGCTGCCCACTATGAGCCCGCGGAGGAATGGTTCGAGGAAAAGGGTGAATAGGAAGGGGGAGAGGGTGTCCCCCTGCAGGGTGCCACGGTTAATGTCGATGGAAGGGGTGAAGCCGTAGGGGGGATGTAATTTGTGGTTGAGACCCCGTAGAGTTGTTCGCAAGTGTCGACAAAGGTGGGGGGCATACCTAGCTGTCGCATGTGTTTGAACATGATGCGGTGGTCAACGGCATTAAATGCGCCCTTGAAGTCCGCGTACATGCCGTAGATGTCCTTCTTGTAGAGTTTGGCGTCCTCCATCATCATGATGATGGAGAGAGAGCGTCGTGGATGCTGCGTTGGTGGCGGAATCCGTCATGCTGGTCGCTGAGAATGCCGAGGGTTTCGGCGTATTTCGAGCCTCATCTTTGATTAGTGCGGTGCATAGCTTAAGGAGGTTGTTCATGAGGGCGATGGGGCGGTAGTTGTCGAGGAGAGTTGGGTCACCTTTTTATGTAGGAGGCATGTGGTGCTATGGCACCATTCTGGAGGGTTGTAGGTCGTGTGGGCGAGTAGGAAGAGGAGAGAGAAGAGGGCGGAGCGTGTCGCTAGGGGTAGGAAATTTGAAAATTTGAAATTAAACACTCCAATACCAGTAAAAACCGGTTGGAGTCTCTGCCCCCCCCTTTTGCTATGCCTAACTGGACTTAGAAGCGTGAAGTAGACCGTGAACCAGTAATCCCAACCTCTCCAATGGCAGTGACGATACCGTCTAAAACATACCCGTATCCATGTATTTATTAATTTCTTATCTATACGTCTTGTGTTTTTTGGATATAGTATGAAACAAAAATTGTCGCTAGTCTCCACGATACGCGGCATGCTCCAGCCGCTGCGGGGTCGCTGATAAGCAAGGTTGTTCAGCTTGAGCTGGTCGAGGCGAACCTGCCTGACCTCGGCTCTTGTGCGACTCCGGTCGTGCCGGAGCTAGGAGGGAAAGGTAGGTGAAAAACCCCCCTCGCATAGGTCGTCGTCGGTCCCGCCTCGATCCGTGCTCAACCCAGCCCGAGGTATTGGCTGCTCCTTCCGACGCAGCTCGCCACCTAGCCGAGTCTTCTCTCCTCCTTCGGGGGCTGAGAAGAGAAAATAACTAGGCTGCATACGGTGTCCGGCTGGCTCTCCTGCCTCCGAGCCAGATTTTATCTTGTCCCCTATCCTTTTCCCGTATGTTTCCATCACCTATGTGATCGCGCTGTGGCCGTCCGTACCCTCCCCCGGTGGTTTACGTTGTTAGGGGGGCGCCTTTACGAGCAGTGTGCCGTTACGATAACCCTAGGCACACTGCATGAGGCAACTTGTCGATAACCGGGTACCGACTAGGGAAGGGGTTGGAAGAGCACAAGGATCGAGTCGCCGGTCCTCAAAAGATGGTGGGTACGGGAATTTTTCCAAAAACCCCCCGTTCCGGGCTTTTCCGGCGGCGGGCGATCCTAAGGACCGCCGCCGCCAGACCGTGCCGCTCCTCCGGCTGCGACCCACCTCCGACTTACGTAGCATCAAGCCTCGCCCCTAGGGGAGACCTAAGGCTCTCGCAGGACTGGCGATTGCTAGCGAGCGCCGTGCCCTAGCGCTGCTTCCTAGCTGTCCGCCGCCAGCTCCAACACCCTCGTCCCTCCGCTGATCCGTCCGTACCCTTCTTCGCCAAAAAATATTTCGCAAACGCCGCCCCGGCCCCATCGTCGGGAGAGTATCTGCGAGTATTTAGTCGCGGAAGAGACATATCGGACTGGCCGAGCGGGAGATCCCTGTGCCGGTGTACGGATATTATGTTTTTCCAAAACCCTCCGTACAGGGCTTCCCGACAGCATCCGATCCTGTGGGTCGCAGCTGTCGGTACCTCGTTCAGCCCCCTACCGTGCCAGGCCTGGCACGGCTATAGGGTTACCAGCGTCCACCGCGTGGAGGTAGAGGTAGGTGCCGACGGGCCTGCGAGCGCACCCCTCTCCAGGGCCGCCGCCGCTGCGCCGCAGGCGGGCTAGGGGTAGGACTTTTATGATTTCGTTGGGGATACCGTCGGGCCCGGGGGCCTTGCCTGTGCCGAGCGAGTTAATCGCTTGTCGAATGTATCTCGGGTTATCATGTCCGCGAGGGTGAGGGAGGTGTCCCCGCGGGGTTCGGTGACAAAGCGGTCAGGGCTTTCCGGGTGTTCCCACGGAGGGAGGGGGAGTACGGGTGGGGTGGTGCGGCTGAGTTCGGCGTCGGAAGTGTGAGTGGACAACCTCGAGGGCATCGGGGGGGGGAAGGTTACAAATTGAAATTGTTTAGAACATGTACCGTATGCGCCGGTTTACACCAAATACCGTATGCGCCGGTTGCTGTCTCTGGGCCCTCCCAACAATGCCATACATTAAACTTTCAAGTCAGGGCTAATCCAACCGCCTAAATCCAACCTCTTCAAGGGTGTTCGGGGGTTTTACTCCCCCCCGGGGAGTGTGCGATGCGGGGTGATGGCTGCGTGCAATTAGGGGCATGCGAAGGTGCATTGTGTGGAGGCGCGGCGAGAGGTCGTGCGGGATTTGATGCGGTAAATAAGCAGCATATGGTGTAGCCATTGGACAGTGTGCGTGTAGAGTTGTGCAAGGATGCGAGACGTGTCGAGTCGTGCTTTGGAGATGAGTTTGTCAGGAGGGTATGTGCGGAGAGTGAGTAGAGAGGTGAGAGTTACGATGGTGGATGAGTGCGGTGTACCCGTGCGGCTCATGGCGATGGGGAGGATACCTACATCGGTACCTGGCCAGTGGCTGCGAATGGCATTTGCGAGGGGTGTGTATTTGGCACGTATATTGAAATTGAAATTGAAATTGAAATTGAAATTGAAATTGTTTAGAACATGTACCGTATGCGCCGGTTTTTCACCAAAAAGCCGTATGCGCCGGCTGCTGTCTCAGGGCCCTCCCAACTATGCCATGCAGGGAACTTACAAGTCAGGGCTAGACCGTTAACCACCTAAATCTAACCTCTCCAGGGGCGTTCGGGGGTTTTACTCCCCCCCGGGGAGGTGTACAAGTCGAGGCGAGGGCTGCGTGCATTTAGGGTCGTGCGATGGGGCAATGTGCGGAGGCGCGGCGGGAGGTCGTGCGGGACTTGATGTCGTATATGAGTAGGAGATGGTGCAGCTATTGGACAGTATGCGTGTGGAGCTGTGCAAAGATGCGAGATGTGTCGAGGCGTGCTTTGGAGATGAGTTTGTCAGGAGGGTCTGTGCGGGCGGTGAGTAGGGAGGTGAGACTCGTGATGGTGGAGGAGTGCGGTGTGCCGGTGCGGCTCATGACGATGGGAAGGATGTCCACCACTGTGCCAGGCCAATGGTTGCGGAGAGCGTTTGCAAGGGGTGTGTATTTGGCATGTATGAGGTGAGCTGTTTGTGAGAGGTTATTGTCCGTGCAGTACTTCCATTACCCTTTCTGAATCTTTTTGATGGATGCGTATCTGCGGCGGCCGTTTGTGTGTCCGACGAATCGAGGTTCGAGAAGGCGAATGAAATCCGGTTTGTGTGCGGGGGGTCGTAGCGCGGGGGAGAGAATCTCAGGGGGTAGGACGGCGGGGCACGAGGTTAGGGAGTCGGGTGAGAGACCTTCGTCAGCATCAACTAGGCGGGTGGGCATGTGGGTAGGGTGAGGTGGGTGGCAGTCAAGCGGAGTGTGGGCAGGAGAGGGGGAAGCAAATGATTTGATAGGTTTATTACCGAAGTCAGCAGTGATGGTCTCCCATCGTCCTCCGTTGTGGCGCTCCAATAGGGAGAGTAGGAGTTGCAGCGCGCTGTTGTGTCGGTCATGTCTTAGGCTAGACATGGTGGGGGAGTTACCGGCCTTGTGTCCATTGCTAGTGAATTGGCCACAGAGGGGGCAGCGCAAGGTGGGGTTATGGGTGAGTAGGCGGGTGTTGTGGACTCCCCACATGAATTCTTGTTTGTGGGTGAACTGAATGTTTGTAAGGGTTGAGTGTTTTTTGTGGAAATAGGATACGGCGCCGTCCTCCGCGGCGCGGGCGAGGAGGGCACCGTGTTTGGTTGTTTGCGATAGGGGTATGTGAGTGTGTTTAGTGTTGTACGTGTGTGCGTCAGCTTTGAGGTTGGTGTATTTGTAGGGTATGGAGTCCCCTAGGGTTTGATGGACTAGTGTGTATGGCCTGGTCTAGTGGCCTATCGATACGTCTGAACCCGTGGTGTATGTAGTGTCGGGTGGGTGTCCATCCGCGACTCGGTTGGCGAGTGCGTATGCGAGGTCGTTACCTAGGGAGTGGTTGTGTGCTTTGATTTTGCCGAGGTGTGTGCGGATGCCCGCATCGCAGCGGGTTTTAAGGGCGTGCGTGATGGAGTAGAGCGTGTCGCGGTGGATGTTGTGTCTGTAAGCGGAAGGGTTGTT
Organism: Tetraselmis chui; assembly: GCA_026401115.1. Classification (NCBI taxonomy): domain Eukaryota; kingdom Viridiplantae; phylum Chlorophyta; class Chlorodendrophyceae; order Chlorodendrales; family Chlorodendraceae; genus Tetraselmis; species Tetraselmis chui. The sequence goes on from JAPMLY010000109.1 coordinate 265,973, forward strand.
CAAGTATCCTTGTATGAGGCGGAGGGAGCACGCACTTTATGTAAGGAGGTGGGTGCGGCCAAGTTGGAGGCCTATATCTATGCCTGCTAGTTCAGCGCGATTTATTGTGTGCGAGGGAGGGGTAGAGGTCACCATGATTTTGATTTTGGTGTCCGAGGCGGGGTGGGTGGCTGTTGCTCCGAGGGGGGACGAGCCTCCTTTTTTCGAGCCGTCTGTGTATACAAAGTCCTGCCAGTCTCAGGCGAGAGTACCTCTGATGGGGGTGGGTTAGTTGCATAGGTTCTAAGTGGGGATATGTGATGGGGTGAGTGGGGTTTGGGGGGAGGTGGTATATGCATGCTGAGTGGGGGGAGTAGGTGTCGGAGAGGTGTGGAGGGGGGTGGTGATGGTGGGGTTGGGAAGGTGAGTGTCGTAGATAGATTCGAGAGCGTTGTGAAGTGCGGTCATGGCTGTGGGTGATGGGAGGGTGGAGAGTGCGAGGGGGTTGGCGACGAGGTATATGTCGACCATCCATCGTGTGCCGAACGGGGTAGGGGTGGGGTTGCAAGTGTGTTGGTCTGGGGGTAGAAGGGTGTTAGCGTCATTGGGAAGGGTGTAGAGGTGGTGTGTGTATGGAGAGTTGATGTATTTGGAGTGGCGGTAGGGTAGGGTGTGTGTTCCCATCGGGGGAGGATGATAATGGTCGCGCTGGGTGTGTGAGGGGCTGTGAGGTGGGCGCTAGTGATTGCGTGTTCCATGGCGCGGCGCATGCATTCGTGGTCGTATTCGGGGTTGGCGATGTTGGTGCCTTGCCATGTGTGTGGGGCATTGCTGCCACTAGATGAGAAGACGATGTCTTCGGGGTAGAGGGAGTGGTAAGAGTTAGAGTGAAGGGACTTATTGAGGGGGTCGGAGTAGAGTTCTATGTGTATGCTGAATGTGTGTCGGAGAGCTGTGAGTAGGTCTTCTCTGGTGGCCCATCTGTTACGGGTGGTGGTGGCGCGTGTGGGTGAGTGGATTTCTGAGCGGGAGCCTAGGCGAATGAGGAGGTGGTAGACCTCCTCTTCGAACGTATGCTGCGAGAGGTCGGGGCGGAAGAGTTGGTAGAGGTGGCGGACGCGGGGGCCGTTTAGGGTGGTGACCGCGCGGCCGTCGGGAGTGTAGAGTACTGTAATGTCGTGGAGTGATGGGTGTGCGTGAATGGCGAATTTACCGGTAGGGAGCATGTCGAGGTCGGGGTTGATGGGGTCATGGTTGAAGGTGATTAGGGGTATGACCGGGGAGGGGGTCTGGGTTCGGGCAGTATGGGAGTGGTGGAGGGGACAAAGCCAGAGTTAAATGCAGTGAGTGCGGTGGGGCCGGAGGGGGTCTCACTGATGGTGTCGTGTAGTTGTAGGCATGGGGCCCACTGGACCTCTTGGAGGCGGGTGAGGTCGTGTTGTTGGCCGCGAGCACACCAGTCGCACTGCCATGAGACGGGTCCCTGAGCTGGCCGGCATTGGGAGTGTATGGCAAAGTGCGGGCATGTGCAGCAGGTGGAGGTGGGTTCGATGTGTAGTGGTTCATGGCAGATGAAGCAGGCGGCGGGGGAGGGGGTGGGGAGGCAAACCGATGTGGGAGTGAAGGAGATGAGGCGGAATCCGTCGTCGAGTTGTGACTGAATGTCCCATTCCGTGAGGTGTTCCGGGGCCCATTCAACAATGTATTGTGTTTGACCGTATTCTGTGTCTTTGTGTTTGGAAATTGAAATTGTTTACAACATGTACCGTATGCGCCGGTTTTACACCAAAAAGCCGTATGCGCCGGCTGCTGTCTCTGGGCCCTCCTGACTATGCCATACAGGGAACTTACAAGTCAAGGCTAGACCGTTAACCACCTAAATCCAACCTCTCCAGTGATGTGCGGGGGTTTTACTCCCCCCCGGGGAGTTGTGCAAGACGAGGTGAGGACGGCGTGCATTTAGGGGCGTGCGATGGGGGAATGTGCGGAGGTGCGGCGGGAGGTCGTGCGGGACTTGATGCGGTATATGAGCAAGAGATGATGTAGCCATTGGACAGTATGTGTGTGGAGTTGTGCAAGGATGCGGGACGTGTCGAGACGTGCTTTGGAAATGAGTTTGTCAGGGGGGTCAGTGCGGGCGGTGAGTAGGGAGGTGAGACTTGCGATAGTGGAGGAGTGCGGTGTGCATGTGCGGCTCATGACGATGGGAAGGATGTCTACCCTTGCGCCTCGCCAGTGGCTGCGGATGGCGTTTGCAAGGGGAGTGTACTTGGCACGTATGAGGTGAGCCGTGTGGGAGAGGTTATTGTCCGTGCAGTACTTCCATTCCCTTATCTGTATCTTTTTTATGGATGAGTAACGGCGGCGACCGTTTGTGTGACCAACGAAGCGAGGTTCGAGGAGGTGGATAAAGTCGGGTTTGTGGGCGGGGGGTTGTAGCGCGGGGGGGAGAATCTCAGGCGGGAGAACGGCGGGACACGAGGTTAGGGAGTCGGGCGAGAGACCTTCGTCAGCGGCAACAAGGCGGGTCGGCATGTGGGTGGGGTGAGGCGGGTGACAGTCAAGCGGAGTGTGGGCCGGAGAGGGGGAGGCAAATGACTTTACGGGTTTGTTACAGAAGTCAGCAGTGATGGTTTCCCAGCGTCCTCCGTTGTGACGTTCCATTAATGAGAGTAGGAGTTGCAGCGCGCTGTTGTGTCGGTCCTGTCTTAGGCCAGACATGGATGGGCAGTTACCGGCCATGTGGCCGTTGCTAGTGAATTGGCCACAGAGGGGGCAGCGCAGGGTGGGGTTGTGAGTAATAAGGCGGGTGTTGTGGACCCCCCACATGAATTTTTGTTTGTGGGTGAACTGAATGTTTGTGAGGGTTGAGTGTTTTCTATGGAAAGAGAAGTCGGCTCCGTCCTCCGCGGCGCGGGCGAGGAGGGCGCCGAGTTTGGTTGTTTGCGAGAGGGGTGTGTGTGTGTGTTTGGTGTTGTGTGTGTGTGCGTCAGCTTTGAGGTTGGTGTATTTGTAGGGTATGGGTTCCCCTAGGGTTTGTGGGATGAGGGTGTATGGCCTGGTCCAGTGGCCTATCGTGACCTCTGAACCCGTGGTGTATGTGGTGTCGGGTGGGTGTCCGTCCGCGACTTGGTTAGCGAGTGCGTCTGCGAGGTCGTTACCGAGGGAGTGGTTGTGTGCTTTGATTTTGCCGAGGTGTGTGCGAATGCCTGCGTCGCAGCGGGTATTGAGGATGTGTGTGATAGAGTGGAGGGTGTCGCGGTGGATGTTGTGTCTGTAGGCGGTAGGGCAGTTCAAGTATCCTTGTATGAGGCGGAGGGAGCACGCACTGTCTGTAAGGAGGTGGGTGCGGCCGAGTTTGAGGCCTATATCTATACCGGCAAGTTCGGCTCTATTTATTGTGTGCGAGGGAGGGGTAGAGGTCACCAGGATTTTGATTTTGGTGTCCGAGGCGGGGTGGGTGGCTGCTGCTCCGAGTGGGGACGAGCCTCCTTTTTTCAAGCCGTCTGTGTAGACAAAGTCCTGCCAATTCCAAGCAAGAGTTCCTCTGGTGGGGGAGTATGTTAGTTGCAGTCGTTCCGGGAGGGGATATGTGATGGGGTGTGTTGGGTTTGGGGGAGGTGGTATATGCCTGCTGAGTGGGGTGAGTAGGTGTCGAAGAGGTGGGAAGGAGGGGTGGTGATGGCGGGGTTGGGGAGGTGAGTGTCGTAGATAGATTCGAGAGCGTTGTAAAGTGCGGTCATGGCTGTGGGTGACGGGAGGGTGGATAGTGCGAGGGGATTGGCGACGAGGTAGATGTCGACCATCAAGCGTGTGCCGAATGGGGTAGGGGTGGGGTTGCCAGTGTGTTGGTCGGGGGGTAGGAAGGTGTTTGCTTCATTGGGGAGGGTGTAAAGGTGGTGGGTGTATGGAGAGTTGATGTATTTAGAGTGGCGGTAGGGTGTGTGTTCCCATCGGGGGAGGATGATAATGGTTGCGCTGGGTGTGTGAGGGGCTGTGAGGTGTGCGCTAGTGATTGCGTGTTCCATGGCGCGGCGCATGCATTCGTGGTCGTATTCGGGGTTGGCGATGTTGGTGCCTTGCCATGTGTGTGGGGCATTGCTGCCACTAGATGAGAGGACTATGTCTTCGGGGTAGAGGGAGTGGTATGTGTGAGAGTGAAGGGATTTGTTGAGGGGGTCGGAGTAGACTTCTTTGTGGATGCGGAATGTATGGCGGAGAGCTGTGAGGAGGTCTTCTCTGGTGGCCCATCTGTTACGGGTGGTGGTGGCGAGTGTGGGTGAGGGGATTTCTGAGCGGGAGCCTAGGCGAGTGAGGAGGTGGTAGACCTCCTCTTCGAACGTGTGTTGCGAGAGGTCGGAGCGGAAGAGTTGGTAGAGGTGGCGGACGCGGGGGCCGTTTAGGGTGGTGACCGCGCGGCCGTCGGGAGTACATAGTATGGTTGTGTCGTGGAGTGACGGGTGTGCGTGGATGGCGAATTTGCCGGTAGGGAGCATGTCGAGGTCGGGGTTGATGGGGTCGTGGTTGAATGTGATTAGGGGGTGTGACCGGGGAGGGGGTCCGGGTTCTGGCAGAATGGGAGTGGTGGAGGGGACAAAGCCAGAGTTGAATGCGGTGAGGGCGGTGGGGCCGGAGGGGGTCTCACTGATGGTGTCGTGTAGTTGTAGACATGGGGCCCACTGGACTTCGTGGAGGCGGGTGAGGTCGTGTTGTTGGCCGCGAGCACACCACTCACACTGCCATGCGGCAGGGCCCTGAGCTGGGCGGCTTTGGGAATGTATGGCAAAGTGCGGGCATGTGCAGCAAGTGGAGGCTGGTTCTAGGTGCAGTGGGTCGTGGCAAATGGAGCAATCGGCGGGGGAGGGGGTGGGGAGGTATACCGAAGTGGGGGTGGAGGAGATGAGTCGGAAGCCGTCGTCGAGTTCTAGTTGGATGTCCCATTCCGTGAGGCGTTCCGGGGCCCATTCAACCATGTATTGCGTTTGGCCGTATTCTGTGTCCTTGTGTTTGGAGATGATGCGCGTGACGTTGCAGGGGGGGTAGTGGTGGTCTGAGGGGGTGGGGTATTATGTGTCGATGTGTGTGGTGAGTGCGGTGGGGGTGGGGTGAGTGGTGCGTGGGGTGTAGATGCCGGATGAGAGTGTGGGGGGTGGGCGAGGGAGGTGTGGGGAGAGGAGGGGAATCCATGGGGGGTGGATGGTGGTGGAGGGGGATGCTTGCTTGGGGGTGAGCTGCGTGAGGGGGAGGCGGTTGTGGATAGTATCGTGGGGTTCGGTGAGGATTGCGGCGAGGAGGCGAATGGGGACTGAGATTGGGGTGGTGGACCCCGTGAGTGTGGTGATGGATTTGCAGGATTTGAGGATGAAGGATGATGAGTTGGCTCTGATGAGGACTTGTGGCCACGTGGTGATGTTATTTTTCTAGAGGGGGTTGAGGCGGGGGAGGAGAGAGGCGTGTGTTTTGCGGGGAGAGAAGTCGCAGTAGGCTTGCTTATATGTGTGAGGGTCAAAAAACGTATCCTACCGTCACTAAAGACAGTGAATAGATCCAAATTACTACTAAAGTACTACTGAACCACATAACGGGGATGGGTCGGTAGCTCGAATGAGCAACGCCGATCGTCTTCGCTCTGGGCCTGGCCTCCCATCGAGCGCAAGACTGGTGGACAGGGCCGCTGAACAGCGTGTACCATTCACCTCACCCCACCCGAGCCTAGCTCAAAATGGTCAGTGGATCCGTAGCGACACCAGACGGTACACACTCAAAGGCGAATCTTCCAAGGATTTGAATTTCATCCCCCCGACAGCTATCGCGCCATCCACTTCAAATACCACACATGTACCCGTCAAAGTACTGCGACACACCAAAAAAACACACCGCTTACAAAAAGCCTCTTCCCCGGTAGGCGGCGCGCCACATCGCGCCCCTCCGAGCGTCCGGACGTCCCTGTCCGCCGCCAACATCCACCAAACCCAGGTCCCATCGGGCCTGCTCGCGTGCAGCCAACACGCGCACTACTCTCAAACACCAACTCGAAAAGCCACACTCACCTCCTCTACTCATCTCCACCACTCGGAATCCTTGTCGATCGCCATGTCTTCGACCCCTACCCCCCCCCACTTACAGGCAGGCGCTTCTGAGGGATCCCCCGCCGCATGGCCGCTTCACGGACCTCTACCATCCCAGGAACAAACTCGCGGGACACCCGCTGACCCCGTTTCTCACTGCCCCCCAACTCACCCACCCCCAACAGATCTTGGGCACAGCTCTGGACCCCCTCCCTCTCCGTCGTGGACTCCAGACCCCCCTGGTCCTGTCTCCCCCACGGTCAACCGTGGCCCTCGGACAGGCCGACGACTTCTCCACCCGTATGGTCGACTCGCTCCTCCTTACATGCCTGTACTCCACAACCCCCTCCCACCTTGCTCGATTTTGGATCCACGGCGTCTTCTTGCCGGATCCGACCCACCCCGACCCGATCACGTCGGCATGCTCGGTGGCCCGTCGCTGGCTCCTCGAATGCCTCAACGACCTCACTGATCTCCCCAGCCGCATTAAAAATATAATCGGACGGGAACTCGCCCACCACACTCGATGGACCGCGAACACCTCTCGCACACACCACCCCACCGCCCCGAAATGCGACGATACCACACCCCTACCAGTCGAGCTCCGTACGGGCTTTCAAGAAATTCGCCTGGTTATTCCCACCTCTTGTATAGCGGTAGGCCTCCTGTACCAACTGGCTTCACGCCAGCGTGAATTCAGTTCGGCCGGTCCAGTGCCCCCCTCTGCGACCTCCTCCCCTTCGCTCCTGAATAAACTAAGTCGGCAGAAAATTCACTTTCTACGTGATGCCTCAGCTCCAGAAGTTTCAGGGCGAAGGGTGAAAATCCGCTCCCCCCTGTTCTCCGGTATCACCGGCCAAGAGGCAGTCGCTCTCCTGCAGGACCTCCTCACCTCCGACCTCGCAACAACACTCACCTCGGCCGGATCAGCCCCCTCCACCCACCCCCTGAGCAGACTCGAAGACCTACCCGAGCAGGCTCAATTCACCCTCCAGTTCGCGGACGCCCTCCAACCGCTGGACACTCCCATCCCGATCGAGTCCGACCCATCCTCCTTCTGGGTAAATATCCTCCACCTGCCCAATAACCCCATTCACTCACAATCCGGCCATGTATCCCTTCACATATTTACATATTCACCCTATGAAACCGTACCCCCCGAACATCACCTTCACACCATTACCATCACACCCCCCCCGTCACAGGCCATGTTCCAGGCTCGTCCTGGGCTGACACCTGCCTCACCACGGTCCTCATCCAATCCCGCCACTCACTCTCCCTTCCTTGCATCAACTCAGACGGCACCATCCCCCCCACACACTGGTTATACACCCTCTTATCTCAAACAGCCGCAGAATATCTCACAACACACCCCCACATCCACCCCCCCCTCCCAACACCCCCTCAGCCTCTATCACTACACAACCCTGAAAAAGTTCCCCGATGGCTCATACTTTCGCTCACACCCAGGGCGTGGAACCGGGTATTGGGTACCCGGGTAATTTAATGTCCCATGCCTATTTTTGAGAAATTATCTTATCTCGGAGAAAAACTAAAATGGTTTGTAATCAATTCACTCCTTAACATAATACAACATATCCATCCCGCATTGTAAGCAATAATTTTGGGTTTCATCTCGCAAACAAGCGTGATACAGATTTATTCACCCGGGTACAGCTGTCAAAGATTCTGTCTCGTATCGCACATGTCATCCAATGGAAACGGAGTATCTCTGTCTCGCGCGAATTCGCCAAATCCACGTAGCCCTCGTATCCCCGCCCTAGATATGATTTCAATGGGAATGTACGGAGTAGATTTGGTTGAGGGAAAAGAGTGCATCGCTATTCCGCCACGAGGTTTATTGCACTTGCCACGAGGTTGCGGACCGCACGTGCGTACATCCTCGCATGCCGTTATCACGCTTTACTTCCGCGTTGCCTTGGTAAAGTACAAAGGCAACATGATAGGAAATCTCGGGAGCACGCGCCAATCTGCCATGTCATCGCAAAGAGGCGCATTGGGCGGTCAATGCGCAGTTCAAGCGCGTAGGGAGGAAAATCAAATGTCCGATATCACAACGATTCCCGCAGGTAGGCTGCACATGCATCCCGAAAGGTGCCCGGACGTGATTCACAAGTCTTGTTCCGACTGTATTTTTCTAGGCCATACATATATGACCTCTACACGATGGGACCCGCAGTGCAGTCAACCACCCTCAATCGTGGCGCAGGTAATCATACCTCTCAGCGCACTTTGCACCTAGTCGACTCTAATTTCGACGAGTGGTGGTTATGTCGGCTACGTGTGCGGGGGAGGGATTGAGGCGACATCCGAGAATGGTTTCCTTCGGGGACGGCATGTTTTTCGATGATGTTATGCTGCGAGTTGACGGTAAGTATTTATAGAACTCGCCCCCGGCACTGCACTTTTCCAATATAACACTCCCTGTCACACTTCCCACATAAAAGACTGCCACGAGGTGTAGAGTTACGTGTCTAATTTGTTGCTACCGGGAAACATTTGTAGTCGCGGGCTGCGATTGTTTTAAAACACCGAGTGATATCCATGTGATTGTGCAGAAATGGCGGCCCGCTATGCTGCAAACGTCACAACAGCGGCGGGGACGGAAATGGAGGGGTCCGGCGCCGCCCTACCCTTCGCCGTCACAGCACCCAACGATTGCAGTGGGACATAGTCAAACTCTTCCCCGTAAGGCAGCTGTGACGTGTCAACCACTGACGTCGAGGGCATCCCTCTGCGCGACAGCTTGCGCCCCCCCCCCCCCCCCCCCCCCCCCCCCCCCCGGCTCGTTGGAAACAAGAACGACCAGTCGGATGACCGGCCGCACTGTCTTCACGGCCTCGCCGAGGCAGCAACTAGCAGCGACACCGTTGGAAGTATCTTTATTAACAAGTTGTACCGGTACGTCCCCCCTGCTGGCTTCCTCTCGAAACTGCAGTGCCGGGTGCTTGATTGCTTGTTGCAGCCGAGCTTGTACACAATAATATTTTGTGAACTACAGTCCGTCTTTGCAAATGTATATAGTTGGGACCTAACAGGTTGTTGATGTAGGTCTTCTGAAGACGGAAGTATTGTGTAATGTATATGGCAAAAGATACTTTTGACTTCATGTGCGTGTGTGTGCAGATGCGTGTATGTGCAGTGTGTGTGAAAATGTCACTTTCTGTTGGTCAAATGTGTGTGTCTGTCTATCTGTCTGTCACATCGAGTGAAAATTGTCTGAGAAACGTGTGTGTTAGATAGACAAACATAGAGAGAGATTCTGCGCGTCTTTGCGTGCATGTGTGTGGCCGGCTGTGTGGGAATATATTCATATTGTGTGTATGAATAACTGTGTGTTGCGCATGTGTCTGACTGTATGCAAGCAGTGTTTGTATCGTGCTTCTTAAAGTAGTTGCGACCTTCCAGATTGTGTTGACTGTGCGGAAATTAACTGACTGAGAGGAATAGAACAGAAAGATAGAGAGAGGGGAGAGAACGTACTTGTGTTTGTACGTGCTGGTGTGTGACGGGCTGTGTGAAAATATGTGCACATTTTGTATTTAAATAATTGCGTGTGTGTTATGTGTGGAAAGGCAATGTGTGGAATGGGCGTTGCGAGCTGGGCATGGCGTCTGGAGAATTCGACTTGTCGTACCTAGCCAAGGGGCAACGGGGATGATCAGAATAATGTTGGGAGGATGTGCGTCGAAGTCAAGGAATGTTCGCCACTCGTAATCATGCATTGGTGGTTTCCGTAAATCATTGTAAGGTGAGAAACATAATGGCTTCGCTCTAATCATGTTGTAAATATTTACTTTACTTTTCTTTATGTGTATTGACTTCGCTTTCTCTATTTATAATTCGCAGGGAGACAAGGACTTTGTGAAGGTGTACGTTGCATTTCTTGAGCGGAGGGATTTTAGCGGAGCGGATACTAATTTTTGGGAACGTGATATCAGCGGAGAGGAGCTGGTTACTGTAACAAATTTGTAATATTCCGTTTTGTCTATCGCAAATGCATGCACTTTGCAATCTGCATGCTTTAATGTGAAAGCGGTGATTGAAATCTACACTGGCCATGTAGATTCCAAAAATCACTTTCACATTAAAACATGCAGATTGCAAACATTTTCGCACGACCTCCATAAAATTCCCGGTGATGAAGGACAGTGCCCGAGGGTGGTGTGCCCCTAAAGCACACCTGTCAACACACAAAATACGGGCACTGTGCGACGGAGGGTTTTGCCAAGTTGTATGGGATAGAATTGGATTTGGTAAAATCAGAATCAACCGACTGTAATTGATCTTATTCCTATACATAGTGTCTCACTTCGTATCTCATCATGCATTCGTGTCACACCGTGCAGAGTATCTCACTATGTACTCTCTAACTCGGAAATTCGGCCGCAACTCGCCATAGTCGATTGTATGACTCATACGCATTCACGACGATGGGCGGGAGGTTTCAATTCAAGTGGGTGTTTGTCACTCACAGTATCTCAATAGACCGGGACACACGCGTTAAAGATTTCACTCATCTCACAAACATTGGAAGAAGTTCTCAATTCAATTCACCTTCGAGAGTTATAGGTTTGGGACATGTCGGGTATGAAAAAAATAGATTCGAAGGACTCGAAATGCCAAAAAAAACGTCGAATCCACGCCCTGCTCACACCCCTCCACCTCCCCCACCATCACAACCAGCATACAAATATCCCTTAGCACCGAAATGTATTGCATCCTCATCTCCACTAACGGCACCGTCACCATTCCCCTCACCCACACATACACCCACAGAGGCGCACGCATTCAATCCACTTGCACCCTCAACATCACCCCCCACCACTACTCCACCTTCGGTAAGGCCCGTCTCACGGACCCTATCTTCACCACCACCCCCTCTCCGCCTCCCTCACAATCACAAAGAGAAACACCCTCCAATGCAACCCCCCCGCCCTCCTTCTCCATTGGTCCCGCCACCTCACGGACAACCACGTCCCCAGCCAGTGGCACCTGGAGCCCTCCGACTTCCACATGCAGGAGGATGACGACCTCCCCCTCGACTTCTCCTCCCTCCCCGACATCCAACTTTCTTCCACAAACCCGGCACACACTTCCCCCATCACATGGCCCCTCCACTAACCCACTGTCTCTCACCCCGCCTCCACCTCCTCCTTCCACATCCACCCCTCCCCCAACCCTCCAGCTCCCCCCACAGCCCCCCCTGCCACTTCCTAGGAGCTTGCTTGAGGCCATACAATGATTTCTTCAACAAGCACACTCGCTCCTCTACATTGATGTCAAAGTGACGGAATCCTTCCGGCTGCCTCATGTAGATTTCCTCCTCGATATCGGCCTCCAAAAATGCCGTCACCACATCAAGCTGCTCCACCTCCCAATCATTATAAGCAGCAAGCGCGAGCAACGTTCGAATAGAAATCACCCTCACTGTGGGAGCGAAGGTCTCGTGGTAGTCCACACCCTTCTCCTGAGTAAACCCGCGAGCCACAAGTCTTGCTTTGTAATTTGCAATCTGTCCATTGGCATCGCGCTTCAGCTTGAACACCCACTTGGAATCTACGAGTTTGCGACCGGCAGGACAAGGGACCAATGTCCAGGTTTTCCGAGATACAAGTGAGTCGTACTCGCTCTTGATAGCTGCCTCCCACTCCCCCGATTGGGGACTCCTCAGCGCTTGCTTGTATGACACCGGCTCTTGAACGGTCGGGCTGCTGGCTGACTTAATAGCTGCGGCACTTCCCGTAGTCCATCCATCTCCCGAAGCGCCCGCTGAACGGAGATTATACCTTGGACTGGATACGCATTGCTGTGGTGCAGCAGTGGATCGAAGATTATGCCTTGCACGTGGAGTCTCCCCCGAATGCATGTCCCGTTCCTCTTCCGTCGACCCGGAATGCTGCCGCGACTCCCGTAGCGGCGACTCCCCCGAAGGTGTATCCGGTTCTTCGCTACACATGGTGCGCGGGATGCTGTCCTCTTCATCATCATTGCGTTGCTCCGCATTGCTCTCCCCCATGGAGAGGACTACAGGCTCATCGAACCCCACGTTGCGGCTGCTCACCACCCGACGAGTAGCAGGATTGTACACCAACCACGCAGGTGATTCGGAAGCATAGCCCACAAAGACAACCTTCCACGCGCGATCGTCAAGTTTGCGGCGTTGAGACTTGTCAACGTGGACATAGGCCGGACAGCCGAAGACCCGCATGGAGCTCAAATCAGCTCGTCTACCGGTCGCCAAGGTGAAAGGTACACCGCCGGCTCCGCTACTATGCACACGATTGCGGACATGCACCGCAGCGGCCATCGCTAAAGCCCAATACGATTTAGGCAGCGCGGCTTGCCGGATCATTGACTGCGCCATCGGGACCAATGTCCCCCACTGCCGCTCAATACGGGCATGTTGCCAATGCGCGTAAGGGGCAGTGATCTCCACGGCGATGTTGAACTCATCCAAGAGGTTTCGGAAGGCAGCACCTAAGAACACCGTGTCATTGTCCCCCCGAAGACGACGAACCGTGTGCCCCAGAGAACGGATGGTAGTCAACATGCGACGGAACGAGGCGGGAGCCTCATCCTTGGAGCGGACCGCATCATGCAGCATGAAATGAGGGCCCATAACCTGTGAAAGAGTTACACGGAAGTGCCATCACCGGGAAATACCATCGTCCTCATAATGATTGACTAACGCAGTCCACGCAGTGTGGCCGCAGGTCTTGTCATCCTCGCTAGCATTCTCGATAATGGAAAGGTCGTCCTCCGGCAGCGCAAGAATCAATGTGGAGTACATGTCGACTTGTCGTTGAGAGGAAGCGGCACCATCCGACGACAAAGCCGGAGCCCACTTTTGCATCAAGCCAAATGCACGGAAACGTTTCTTCCACACGTCAAAATCTCGTCTCTCCCCACTGAACTTGGTTAGTTTCACGGAGTCCATATCAAGTACGTCGGATGCGCTCGCCAGAGAACCAGAAAATCAGGAATAATGCCAACAAGAAAAGCACCAAGTACCGGTGAAGAGGCGGGCAACACGGCTCAGAAAAGGAGACGACAAAGGGCTGACCGAAGACGCAATTGTACTCCCGGAGTCACGTATCGTGCGACACCACAACGGTCTACCACTCTTCGAGAAGCAAGCTCTAGGTTCCAGTCAAGACAAATGACTCCAACAACTAGCAGCTTGAGGGCCCATAACCTGTCGAAGTTGAGGGGGCAATAAGGAATGCTTACACTCGGTGAGTGACACTGCATGTCATCTCACCCTCAGCAAGTGCGTAGCACTTGCCTATCACAGGACACGCACTCACCTTGTGGTGAGCACACGCCAACATATATTCTGAGCCTTTAGATGATATCTAACGCTCAGCAACTTGCCACCATCAGCAACCTAATCCTCTCTAATGTTGATTGGCTTATCATCATATAGTGCTGAGTCACAGCCGTACTATCACGATGCTACTTGACCAACATTGCTGTGTAGCAACTTGATTATCACACAAAACCATGTCTCGCAACAATTGATATTAATCGCGGAACCCTCCAGGGCGACACCCTCTCCCCCTTCCTCTTCACCCTCTTCCTTGAACCCTTCCTTCGCTGGCTCACAGTGGGAAGCCGGGGCTACCGCCCAGCCCCCCCCGCCACTAACGTCGACCCCACAGAACCCACAGCCACATACCCAGGACACGGCTTCGCTGACGACCTCAGCCTCGCCACGGGCTCGACCCCCAACATGACCATCCAGCTCAGGAAACTCTCCCTCTTCAGCGCCTACACGGGCATGACCGTCAACATCCGCAAATGCTGCATCACCGGCGCCCTCTGGCGCACAGGCAACGCCCTCACCCTTGCCAACATCTCACTCCTCGCATCCCGCCTCCAATCGCAATTCATCACCACCAACTCCACCAAGGCCCCCATCCCCACCATTGGCCCCTTGGACACATACCGCGTCCTCGGGGTAGAACTGAACACCTCCCTCAACTTCACCACACACTGGCACGAACTCAAACGTACCACTACATCCCTCATCACCACTCTTTCCACCTCCCCACTAACTCAATCCCGCAGAATCAGGGTCATCCGTGGCCTCCTCATCGGAAAACATTTCACCCTCCAGCTCGGCCTCTTCACCGACTCCCAACTCGACACTCTCGAAGGCCAAATCTGCCGCGCACTCCGCTCCGCCGTCTCCTCGGTACGTAACCTTCCCCGCACAGCCCTCCACCGCCCTACCTCCGACCTAGGTTACGGCCTCCCCTCCCTCAAAGCCCACGCCGCACAACTCACAGTTTGCCACCTACATAAAATCATGAACAACTCAGGCTATAGAGGCCACATGGCCCGCGCACACATCCGCACCTTATCCACCACGTACTCCCACTGGCCCTCGGAATACATCATGTCCACCAGTTACACCCCACCCACACTCAAGTGCTTAGTAAGAGCCCAGCGCGATGCGGGCACCCTATTCCACAACATCCCTCCACTCTCTCTCACCAACCCTATCGCCTCCACAATCCGCGCACACTTCACCACTCAAGACAACACCCTCCTCGCCTCACTCCGGGACAAAGCCACACACATCACCGACCCTCACACATATAAAAAAGCCTACTGCGATTTCCCCCCCCGCAAAACACACGCCTCCCTCCTCCCCCGCCTCACCCCCCTGTGGAAAAATAACATCACCACGTGGCCACAAGTCCTCCTCAGAGCCACCTCATCATCCTTCATCCTCAAATCATGCAAATCCATCACCACACTCACGGGGTCCGCCACCCCACTCTCAATTCCCATCCGCCTCCTCGCCGCAATCCTCACCGAACCCCGCCATACTATCCACAACCGCCTCTCCCTCACAAGCCCCACTTCCAAACAAGCATCCCCCCCCCCACCACTATACACCCCTCATGGATTCCCCTCCTATCCCCACACCTCCCTCCCTCACCCCCCACCCTCTCATCCGGCATCTACACCTCCCGCACCACTCACCCCACCCCCACCGCACCCACCACACACTTAGACACAGAATACCTCACCCCCTCAGACCACCACTACCCCCCATGCGACGTCACGCGCATCATTTCCAAACATAAGGACGCAGAATACGGCCAAACACAGTACGTGGTTGAATGGGCCCCGGAACACCTCACGGAATGGGACATTCAGTCACAACTCGACGACGGCTTCCGCCTCATCTCCTCCACTCCCACATCGGTATGCCTCCCCACCCCCTCCCCCACCACCTGCTCCTTATGCCATGACCCACTGCACACAGAACCCACCTCCACCTGCTGCACATGCCCGCACTTTGCCATACATTCTCAATGCCGCCCAACTCAGGGACCCGCCACATGGCGGTGCGAGTGGTGTGCTCGCGGCCGACAACACGACCTCACCCGCCTCCACGAGGTCCAGTGGGCCCCATGCCTACAACTACACGACACCATCAGTGAGACCCCCTCCGGCCCCACCGCCCTCACCGCATTTAACTCCGGCTATGTCCCCTCCAACGCACCCATTCTGCCAGAACCCAGACCCCCTCCGTGGTCACACCCCCTAATCACATTCAACCACGACCCCATCAACCCCGACCTCGACATGCTCCCTACCGGCAAATTCGCCATCCACGCACACCCATCACTCCACGACACAACCATACTATGTACTCCCGACGGCCGCGCGGTCACCACCCTTAACGGCCCCCGCGTCCGCCACCTCTACCAACTCTTCCGCCCCGACCTCACGCAGCATACGTTCGAAGAGGAGGTCTACCACCTCCTCACCCGCCTAGGCTCTCGCTCAGAAATCCACTCGCCCACACACGCCACCACCACCCGTAATAGATGGGCCACTAGAGAAGACCTACTCACAGCTCTCCGTCACACATTCCACATATAGACAGAACTCTACTCCGACCCCCTTAATAAGTCCCTTCACTCCCTGTCAAAGTTGAGGGGGCAATAAGGAATGCTTACACTCGGTGAGTGACACTGCATGTCATCTCACCCTCAGCAAGTGCGTAGCACTTGCCTATCACAGGACACGCACTCACCTTGTGGTGAGCACACGCCAACATATATTCTGAGCCTTTAGATGATATCTAACGCTCAGCAACTTGCCACTATCAGCAACCTAATCCTCTCTATTGTTGATTGGCTTATCATCTTATAGTGCTGAGTCACAGCCGTACTATCACGATGCTACTCGACCAACATTGCTGTGTAGCAACTTGATTATCACACAAAACCATGTCTCGCAACACTCTCCCTTGCTACGCAGGCAATCCCATGATGGCATTGCACAACTTGCTATGCCTTGCACTCACTAATGGCTTGGTAAGCACATCAGCAAGCATGTTCTCCGTCGCACAATATTGCACCTCGATGTCTCCGCTCTCCACCTTCTCCCGACAGAAGTGGTACCTCACGTCCATGTGCTTGCTGCGTCCGGTCGTCATGCTATTCTTGCTGAGTGCAATACAACTCTGATTGTCCTCGTGAATTGTGATGGGAGACCCGGAGTCTTGGTGAAACTCATGGAGTAGTTGCTTAAAAAACATCGCCTCCTGAGTGGCCGCAGTCAGCGCCATATACTCTGCCTCCGCTGTCGACAACGCCACAGTTTGTTGCCGCTGGCTTTTCCAACTCACCGCTGCACCGTTGAGCATGAACACATACCCCGTGCGAGAGCGCCGCTCGCCAATATCACTAGCGTAGTCAGAATCTGACCAACCTACCAGCTTTGATGAGGGTGCGCCACCGTACATCAACACCGACTCTGCGGTCCCCCTGAGGTAGCGAAGCACCCTCTTGGCTTGCTCCCAATGTGACTGAGAGGGGTCGGACATGTACCTACTAAGGTGGCTAACAGCCATGGTGATGTCGGGCCGTGTGCTTACGGAAGCGTACAACAAGCTGCCGATCAAGCTTTGGTACGGCACTAGACCGGGAGGCAACCTTGATGTCGACGTCTCCACACAATTGCTCAAAGCATCAACTGCCATAGGTGAGCCCACTGGCTTGCAGCCCATCATGTTGAAGCGCTCCAACATATCTAAGACGTATTGTTGTTGTCCAATCCTGATGGTGCGGCTGCCACGATCACGCTCAACAGTCATGCCAAGCAACCAAGACACTGGACCGAGGTCTTGCACGTTGAACCTTTCGCCGAAAGCCGACTTGAACCCAACGTTGAAGCTACCCGGTGGTCCGACGATGATGCTGTCGTCCACGTACAACGCCAAGACATAAAGCTCACCCTCCTTGATGAAGACGTAAATGCCGGGATCCACTTTGGATTGGGTAAAGCCATACTCCTCTAGCCATGCTGTGATTGATTCCAGTTCCTAGGAGCTTGCTTGAGGCCATACAATGATTTCTTCAACAAGCACACTCGCTCCTCTACATTGATGTCGAAGTGACGGAATCCTTCCGGCTGCCTCATGTAGATTTCCTCCTCGATATCGGCCTCCAAAAATGCCGTCACCACATCAAGCTGCTCCACCTCCCAATCCTTATAAGCAGCAAGCGCGAGCAACGTTCGAATAGAAATCACCCTCACTGTGGGAGCGAAGGTCTCGTGGTAGTCCACACCCTTCTCCTGAGTAAACCCGCGAGCCACAAGTCTTGCTTTGTACCTTGCAATCTGTCCATTGGCATCGCGCTTCAGCTTGAACACCCACTTGGAATCTACGAGTTTGCGACCGGCAGGACAAGGGACCAATGTCCAGGTTTTCCGAGATACAAGTGAGTCGTACTCGCTCTTGATAGCTGCCTCCCACTCCCCCGATTGGGGACTCCTCAGCGCTTGCTTGTATGACACCGGCTCTTGAACGGTCGGGCTGCTGGCTGACTTAATAGCTGCGGCACTGCCCACAGTCCATCCATCTCCCGAAGCGCCCGCTGAACGGAGATTATACCTTGGACTGGGTACGCATTGCTGTGGTGCGGCAGTGGATCGAAGATTATACCTTGGACGTGGAGTCTCCCCCGAATGCATGTCCCGTTCCTCTTCCGTCGACCCGGAGTGCTGCTGCGACTCTTATAGCGGCGACTCCCCCGAAGGTGTATCCGGTTCTTCGCTACACATGGTGCGCGGGATGCTGTCCTCTTCATCATCATTGCGTTGCTCCGCATTGCTCTCCCCCATGGAGAGGACTGCAGGCTCATCGAACACCACGTTGCGACTGCTCACCACCCGACGAGTAGCAGGATTGTACACCAACCACGCAGGTGATTCGGAAGCATAGCCCACAAAGACAACCTTCCACGCGCGATCGTCAAGTTTGCGGCGTTGAGACTTGTCAACGTGGACATAGGCCGGACAGCCGAAGGCCCGCATGGAGATCAAATCAGCTCGTCCACCGGTCGCCAAGGTGAAAGGTACACCGCCGGCTCCGCTACTATGCACACGATTGCGGACATGCACCGCAGCGGCCATCGCTAGAGCCCAATACGATTTAGGCAGCGCGGCTTGCCGGATCATTGACTGCGCCATCGGGACCAATGTCCCCCACTGCCGCTCAATACGGGCATGTTGCCAATGCGCGTAAGGGGCAGTGATCTCCACAGCGATGTTGAACTCATCCAAGAGGTTTCGGAAGGCAGCACCTAAGAACACCGTGTCATTGTCCACCCGAAGACGACGAGCCGTGTGCCCCAGAGAACGGATGGTAGTCAACATGCGACGGAACGAGGCGGGAGCCTCATCCTTGGAGCGGACCGCATCATGCAGCATGAAACGGCTCCGGAAATCAACCGCACACAAGCTGTACCGCCGTCCTCCCAAGGATGGAACGCTCATAGGACCGCAGAAGTCTAAGCCGAGGACCTCAAAGACACCAACGTTCCAGTCAGCCGGCTCACGAGAGATACGGCGGACGTGCGACTTACACACAGCACACGTCTCACAGAAGCCCAACTTCTCCGACGCAGAAAACGCCACACCATCCACCTGAGTGGCCAAGAGCCCGTCCAATTGCGACTCGCCAAGGTGACCGAGTCGGGAATGCCACAACCGTTTCTCCGATGGCGCAGTGGCGACCGAAGCGGTAGGATTCGACGAAGCAACCCGCGCCGGCAATAAATAAATAATAAAATTTATTCATTTATTTATAAATAAATGCGCGCGCTCCAACGGAACCACCACGCCACCACCATGACCGGCATGAAGACGAAGGTGGTCCACGGGATCAGCTAACACCACAGAATTACCTTGTCTTCGAGCTTGGGTGAGGCTGAAAAGTCGATGGTAAGACCACGACGCACGACGGGATGGCTCAGGAACGTGGAGCACATTCTTTAGCGTGGCAGGAATCTCCTCTCCATCTTCAGCCTTCACAATGATTCGGACCGAGCCCACTCCAACAGCGCGGGCGCTGATACCCTTCACCCAAAGCCGGTCGGTTAGCGCTCGATACTCACAGAAGTCACGGCGCACACTAGTCATGTGATGGCTGGCGCCGCTGTCGGCCAACCACATCCACGTTTCCCCATCGCGCTCGAACATGTGTCGAGCCTCGGAGAATGGCCTCGCAGGGGTGGCTGTCACGTCCATGACCGCCGGAAAAGCAACCGGGGAGTCCATTTGCGCAGAGTTACCTCCGGTGTTGTTGACGGGGCACTCGGACCTGGGACGGCCCTTCTTACCACAGCCATAGCAAACACCGCGAAAAATTCTCGCTCCACCTCTGCCATATGAGGTACGACGAGTAGTCGCAGCTCCTTGAAGAAATTTCAGTTGGTCTTGGAGCTCGGAGACTTGCCGCTTCAAAAGTTCAGTCGTTGAGTCATCATGAGACGCTGCAAAAGCCGTAGGCGTTGGGGGCTCCGTTGAATGTGATTGCGCACGACTCTCGATGCGCATGCCCTTGTGACGAAGATCACGCTTGACGGCATCCATGCTGAGGTCGTGTACGTCCCACGTGTCGGTGATGGAGTGGTATTCGCTGCGCAGGCCCTTCACCAAGTACATGATGATACGCCGGTCGTGGACGACGTCCCCAACTCGGGCAAGCTGTCGTTGCAGTCGAACTAACCGGTTCAGATATTGAATGCCGCTCTCGCCGTCCGCTTGCGGCGTCTCCAAGTCCTGCAATAGTTCCGTACACCGGTAAATACCATCGTCCTCATAACGATTGACTAACGCAGTCCACGCAGTGTGGCCGCAGGTCTTGTCATCCTCGCCAACATTCTCGAGAATGGAAAGGTCGTCCTCCGGCAGCGCAAGAATCAATGTGGAGTACATGTCGACTTGTTGTTGAGAGGAAGCGGCACCATCCGACGACAAAGCCGGAGCCCACTTTTGCATCAAGCCAAATGCACGGAAACGTTTCTTCCACACGTCAAAATCTCGTCTCTCCCCACTGAACTTGGTTAGTTTCACGGAGTCCATATCAAGTACGTCGGATGCGCTCGCAAGAGAACCAGAAAATCAGGAATAATGCCAACAAGAAAAGCACCAAGTACCGGTGAAGAGGCGGGCAACACGGCTCAGAAAAGGAGACGACAAAGGGCTGACCGAACACGCAATTGTACTCCCGGAGTCTATACAGCCAAGGCAATCAGAAACGAGTCTCGGAAGGTCGGTCAAGTGACGTCGTACAGAAGTGCTAGTACACTTGTGGTAAGATGCCTTTCCAAAAATTCAGCCGGACCACTATCGGCTTTCACGAGAAAAGAAACTGGCGGGTGACAAGCTCCGGAAGCGAATAAAATTCCAGAAAGCGCCAAGCTATCACAAAGAAAAGCAAGCCGATCTTCACGTCACACGAGTCGGCGTTCGGGGGTTCAAGCCGGCTCCAAGCGACACAAACAAGTCGCTACCAGCCGGGTATCGAAGTAAAGCTACAAACACAAGCAAGAGCCAGCCACTTTGTGAGCCAGCCGCACCTCACGTATCGTGCGACACCACAAAGGTCTACCACTCTTCGAGAAGCAAGCTCTAGGTTCCAGTCAAGACAAATGACTCCAGCAACTAGCAGCTAGAGGGCCCATAACCTGTCAAAGTTGAGGGGGCAATAAGGAATGCTTACACTCGGTGAGTGACACTGCATGTCATCTCACCCTCAGCAAGTGCGTAGCACTTGCCTATCACAGGACACGCACTCACCTTGTGGTGAGCACACGCCAACATATATTCTGAGCCTTTAGATGATATCTAACGCTCAGCAACTTGCCACTATCAGCAACCTAATCCTCTCTATTGTTGATTGGCTTATTATCTTATAGTGCTGAGTCACAGCCGTACTATCACGATGCTACTTGACCAACATTGCTGTGTAGCAACTTGATTATCACACAAAACCATGTCTCGCAATACTCCCACACCTACCACTCCCTCTACCCCGAAGATATAGTCTTCTCATCAAGCGGCAGCAGTGCCCCACACACATGGCAAGGCACCAACATAGCCAACCCCGAATACGACCACGAATGCATGCGACGAGCCATGGAACACGCAATCACCAGCGCACACATCACAGCCCCTCACACACCCAGCGCAACCATCCTCATCCTCCCCCGATGGGAACACACACCCTACCGACACTCCAAATACATACACTCCCCATACACCCACCACCTTTACACCCTCCCCAACGACGCAAACACCTTCTTACCCCCCGACCAACACACTGGCAACCCCACCCCTACCCCATTCGGCACACGATGGATGGTCGACATTTACCTCGTCGCCAACCCCCTCGCACTCTCCACCCTCCCGTCACCCGCAGCCATGACCGCACTTCACAACACTCTCGAATCTATCTACGACACTCACCTCCCCAACCCCACCATCACCCCCCACCCCCACACCTCTTTGCCACCTACTTACCCCACTCAGCAGGTATATACCACCTCCCCCCAAACCCAACTCACCCTCTCACGTACCCTCTCCCGGAACGCGTACATCTAACATACCCCCCCACCAGCGGTACCCTTGCTTGGAACTGGGAGGACTTTGTATACACAAACGGCTCAAAAAAAGGAAGCTCGTCCCCCCTCGGAGCAGCTACTACCCACCCCGCCTCGGACACCAAAATCAAAATCATGGTGACCTCTACCCCTCCCTCACACACAATAAATCGCGCTGAATTAGCTGGCATAGATATAGGCCTCCAACTTGGCCGCACCCACCTCCTCACAAACAGTGCGTGCTCCCTCCGCCTCATACAAGGATACTTAAACTGCCCTTCCGCCTACAGACACAACATCCACCGCGACACCCTCCTATCCATCACACACACCCTCAAAACCCGCTGCGACGCGGGCATCCGTACACACCTCGGCAAAATCAAAGCCCACAACCACTCCCTAGGTAACGACCTCGCAGACACCCTCGCCAACCTAGTCGCGGATGGTCACCCACCCGACACTACATACACCACAGGTTTAGAGGTCACAATAGGCCACTGGACCTGGCCGTACACCCTCATTCCACCAACCCTAGGAGACCCCATACCCTATAGATACACCAACCTCAAAGCTGACGCACACACCTACAGCACCAAACACACACACACACACACACCTCTCTCGCACACAACCAAACACGGTGCCCTCCTCGCCCGCGCCGCGAAGGACGGCGCCGATTTCTCTTACCACAAAAAGCACTCAACCCTCACAAATATCCAGTTCACACACAAACAAGAATTCATGTGGGGAGTCCACAACACCCGCCTACTCACTCATAACCCCACCCTGCGCTGCCCCCTATACGGCCAATTCACTAGCAACGGTCATATGGCCGGTAACTGCCCCATCATGTCTGGCCTACGACAGGACCGACGCAACAACGCGCTTCAACTCCTACTCTCCCTATTGGAACGCCACAACGGGGGCCGCTGGGAAACCATCACTGCAGACTTCGGTAACAAACCCATAAAATCAGTTGCTTCCCCCTCTCCTGCCCCTACCCCACTTGACTGCCACCCACCTCACCCCACCCACATGCCCACCCGCCTTGTTGCTGCTGACGAAGGTCTCTCGCCCGACTCCCTAACCTCGTGTCCCGCCGTCCTCCCAACTGAGATTTCCCCCCCCGCGCTACGACCCCCCGCACACAAACCCGACTTTATACGCCTCCTCGAACCTTGATTCGTTGGTCACTCAAACGGTCGCCGTCGTTACGCATCCATAAAAAAGATTCAGATAGGGGAATGGAAGTATTGCACGGACAACTACCTCTCCCACACGGCTAAACCTCATACGTGCCAAGTACACACCCCTTGCAAACGCCATCCGCAGCCACTGGCCAGGCACAGTGGTAGACATCCTCCCCATCGTCATGAGCCGCACAGGTACACCGCACTCCTCCACCATCACAAGTCTCACCTCCCTACTCACCGCCCGCACCGACCCTCCTGATAAACTCGTCTCCAAAGCACGCCTCGACACGTCTCGCATCCTTGCACAGCTCCACACGCATATTGTCCAATGGCTGCATCACCTCCTACTCATATACCGCATCAAGTCCCGCACGTCCTCCCGCCGCGCCTCCGCACATTGCCCCCTCGCACGCCCCTAAATGCACGCAGCCCTCGCCTCTTCTTGTACACCTCCCCGGGGGGGAGTAAAACCCCCGACACCCATTGGAGAGGTTGGATTTAGGTGGTTAACGGTCTAGCCCTGACTTGTAAGTTCCCTGTATGGCATAGTTGGGAGGGCCCATAGACAGCAGCCGACGCATCCGGCTTTTGGTGAAAAACCGGCGCATACGGTACATGTTGTAAACAATTTCAATTTCGATTTCAATGTGAGGGTCGGTGATGTGTGTGGCTTTGTCCCGGAGTGAGTTGAGGAGGGCGGTGTCTTGGGTGGTGAAGTGGGCGCGTAGTGTGAATGCGATAGGGTTGGTGAGGGAGAGTGGAGGAATGTTGTGGAATAGGGTGCCTGCATCGCGCTGGGCTCTGACTAGGCACTTGAGTGTGGGAGGGGTGTAACAGGTTGACATGATGGATTCCGAGGGCCAGTGGGAGTACGTGGTGGATAGGGTGCGGATGTGTGCGCGGGCCATGTGGCCTCTATAGCCTGGGTTGTTCATGACTTTATGTAGGTGGCAGACTGTGAGTTGTGCGGCGTGGGCTTTGAGGGAGGGGAGGCCGTAGCCGAGGTCGGAGGTAGGGCGATGGAGGGCTGTGCGGGGAAGGTTACGTACCGAGGAGACTGCGGAGCGGAGTGCGCGGCAGATTTGGCCTTCGAGGGTGTCGAGTTGGGAGTCGGTGAAGAGGCCGAGCTGAAGGGTGAAGTGTTTGCCGATGAGGAGGCCACGGATGACCCTGATTCTGCGGGATTGTGTTAGTGGGGAGGTGGAGAGGGTGGTGATGAGGGATGCGGTGGTACGTTTTAGGTCGTGCAAGTGTTCGGTGAAGGTGAGGGAGGTGTTAAGTTCGACCCCGAGGACGCAGTATGTGTCCGAGGGGCCGATGGAGGGGATGGGGGCCTTGGTGGAGTTGGTGGTGATGAATTGCGATTGGAGGCGGGATGCGAGGAGTGAGATGTTGGCAAGGGTGAGGGCGTTGCCTGTACGCCAGAGGGCGCCGGTGATGCAGCATTTTCGGATGTTGACGGTCATACATGTGTAGGCGCTGAAGAGGGAGAGCTTCCTGAGCTGGATGGCCATGTTGGGGGTCGAGCCCGTGGCGAGGCTGAGGTCGTCGGCGAATCCGTGACCGGGGTACGTGGCCGTGGGTTCTGTGGGGTCTACGTTAGTGGCGAGGGGGCCTGGGCGATAGCCCCTGCTGCCCACGGTCAGCCAGCGGAGAAAGGGTTCAAGGAAGAGGGTAAAGAGAAAGGGGGAGAGGGTGTCTCCCTGTAAGGTACCCCGGTTTATGTCGATGGAGGGGTGGGGCCATATGGGGTGATGTAGTCTGTGGTTGAGACCCCGTATAGATGTTCGCATGTGTCCACAAAGGTGGAGGGCATACCGAGTTGTCTCATGTGTTTGAACATGATGCGGTGGTCCGCAACATTGAAGGCGCCTTTGAAGTCGGCGTACATGACGTAGATGTCTTTGTTGTGGAGTTTCGCGTCCTCCATGGCCATGATGATGGAGGAGAGGGCGTCGTGGATGTTGCGGTGTTGTCGAAAGCCGTCATGTTGTTCGCTGAGAATGCCGTGAGTTTCGGCGTATTTCGAACCTGCGTCTTTGATTAGTGCGGTCCATAGCTTAAGAAGGTTATTCATGAGGGCGATGGGGCGGTAGTTGTCAAGGAGGGAGGGGTCACCTTTTTATGTAGGAGGTATGTTGTGCTGTGGCGCCAGTCAGGGGGGGTGTAGGATTTGTGGGCGAGGAGGGACAGGAGGGAGAAGAGGGTGGAGCGGGTTTCCGGGGGTAGGAACTTGATTATTTCGTTGGGGATACCGTCGGGGCCGGGGGCTTTGCCTGTGCTTAGCGAGTTGAGGGTTTTATCGAAGGTATCGCGGGTAATCATGTTGGCAAGGGTGAGGGAGGGGTCTCCGCGGGGTTCGATGGTGTAGTTGTCGGGGTTGTCCGGGTGTTCCCAAGGGGGTACGGGTAGGTCGGGTGGGGTGGCGCGGTTGAGTTCGGTGGAGAAGTGTGAGTGTACCGCTTCTAGGACGGCGGAGGGGGAGTTCGCGGTGGTTTTATCGGGTTTGGTTATGCGGTGGAGAGTCGAGGTTGCGTTGGGATGGGGGAGGAGGCCGCTGTTAATTTTCAGGCGGCGGTGGAAGGTTTTAGGGCAGTGTCGTAGGCAGTCTTGGCGCGTTTTTTTTTTTTTTCATTATATCGGTGGCGGTTGTGCGTAGTAGGTGGCGTATGCGTGTCTAGCATTGTTGTTGGATGTTCGTAGGGGAGAGATAGGCGGTTGTATTAAGGAGGGTTTGGGCGATGGGAAGGGGGCCATTGCGGGTGCTACACCTACGGAGGTCTCGTATGAGTTTGCGTGTTTTGTCATGTAGCCAGGGGGGGGTATGGGACGTGTATGGTGGGCGGTTTTTCTTCGGGGGTAGGGTTGGCCATATGGTGGCCGCGTGGTCCATGTGGTGGGAAAGGAGTGTGGTGAATTTTGAGGCGAGGGTGTCGAGGGTGTCGTGAGAGGCCGTGGAAGGGGGTGTATTGATAATTTCGGCGTGGAGCGCGGCTGCTTGGTTGATAAGGGAGGGTGTGCTGTTTTGATATGTCTGTATGTGGTGCGGTTTAAGTGGAAGTATGAAGGTGAGTTTGCGGGTGGTGTGGTATGGGTGTTGTGGGGATTGTGCCGAGGGGGGGCGGGCATTACTAGGTGGACCGCCGAGTGGTCGGTAAAGTGTGAGGGTGAGGTAAAAACCGAGCATGCAGGTGGGTTGAGGCTGAGGGGAGAGAGAGGAGGGGTGAGCCAGTGGTCAAGGCATCCCCCGCTACGGGGGAAGGTAGGGAGGGGGGGGGGTGGAGTGGGTGGAGGTGGGACTCGAGTAAAGAGGTGAGGGCGGGGTTGCCAGTACCTTGGGTGGTGGTCGTTTGAAAGTCACCCCCCCAGAGGGCGCGGTGGGTCGGGTGGTCGTCTGTTAGGCGTAGGCCCCAAGCTGCGACTTCAGCGTATAAGCGGGTCAGTTGGGTGTTGTGGAGCTGTGGCATGTAGGTTCCGAGGAGGAGGTAAGGGGTGCCTGAGTGAGGGACGAGGGATAGTCCGGCAACGTAGGGGATGAGGTGAGAGGGTGGGGTTAGGATAGTGGCAGACCGGGACGAAGCTCTGCGGACCGCGAAGAGAACGCCTGCGTTGGGTAGGGGCACAGTTGAGTAGCAGGGTCGAGAGCTTTTGAGGAGGTATTGGGGGAGGGCAATTCGCCAGCGAGATTTGTGGATGGCGTGGTTGTTTTCTGTGAGGATGAGGACGTCTGAGTGGTGGGTGGTGGTGAGGTGTTCTACGTCCATGATGGACGTGTGGAGGCCTCTGGTGTTGAGGTTGATGAGGTGTAGTGGTTGTGGGAGATGGTGTGGGAGGATGGGTGAGGGGAGGGGGTCGGGGGGGTTGGGAGGGTCGACGGGGAGGCGGGAGTCGCGGTGGTGTGGGGGGTTGGGGGGGGGAGGGGTTGGGGGGGGTCTGGAGGGTCGACATGGGGGTGGTTTCGGGGGGGGGGATGGAGGGAGGGTATGGGGAGGGGTGGGGGGTGAGGGGGGGGTTGGAGGAGGAGGGAGGGTGTAGGAGTGGGGGAAGGGTGATGGGGGTGGAGTGTGCTGAGGAGTTGGGAGCGTCCGACCGGGAGGGGGGTGGAGCGGAAGACGTGGTACCACAGGAGCGTGTGTAGGGAGTAGACAATGGTGCGGGGGTCGAAATGGGGAGGGTTGTAAGCGTGGTCAGCGGGTGCCGTGAGTATGAAGTAGGTGTGGAGGAGGACGTGGGTGCCACAGGACCACGCGTGAGACGTGTCGTTCTGCCGAGGGGGGTTGAGGAGGTGAGGGGTAGCGATGGGAGGGGGGGGAGAAGAGTTCCAGGAGGCGAGGAGTGAGAGTGAGCGAGTAAGAAGGGATGGTGGGGGAGGGTGGTGGAGTGAGTCCACCCATGTGGCTGAGGTGTGTGTCAGGTGGAGGAGACCGATGTGGGA
Source organism: Tetraselmis chui (assembly GCA_026401115.1). Lineage (NCBI taxonomy): Eukaryota > Viridiplantae > Chlorophyta > Chlorodendrophyceae > Chlorodendrales > Chlorodendraceae > Tetraselmis > Tetraselmis chui. The sequence goes on from JAPMLY010000109.1 coordinate 293,589, forward strand.
GTGTTGCCAGGTGAAGACTAGGAGAGAGTTATGGGGTGTGCCCGGGCGTGGAAGGACGCCTCTGTTAGAGAGGTTGGTCCATTGGCTTGGGTATAGTTGATGGTTGTGGAAGTTATCGACCTCTATAGGTGTTGGAAGTGTCAGAGTGGAGTTTGGCAAGTGAGGTAGCGATGCTATTGCGAGACATGGTTTTGTGTGGTAATCAAGTTGCTACACAGCAATGTTGGTCAAGTAGCATCGTGATAGTACGGTTGTGACTCAGCACTATAAGATAATAAGCCAATCAACAATAGAGAAGATTAGGTTGCTGATAGTGGCAAGTTGCTGAGCGTTAGATATCATCTAAAGGCTCATAATATATGTTGGCGTGTGCTCACCACAAGGTGAGTACGTGTCCTGTGATAGGCAAGTGCTAGGCACTTGCTGAGGGTGAGATGACATGCAGTGTCACTCACCGAGTGTAAGCATTCCTTATTGCCCCCTCAACTTTGACAGGTTATGGGCCCTCTAGCTGCTAGTTGTTGGAGTCATTTGTCTTGACTGGAACCTAGAGCTTGCTTCTCGAAGAGTGGTAGACCTTTGTGGTGTCGCACGATACGTGAGGTGCGGCTGGCTCACAAAGTGGCTGGCTCTTGCTTGTGTTTGTAGCTTTACTTCGATACCCGGCTGGTAGCGACTTGTTTGTGTCGCTTGGAGCCGGCTTGAACCCCCGAACGCCGTCTCGTGTGACGTGAAGATCGGCTTGCTTTTCTTTGTTATAGCTTGGCGCTTTCTGGAATTTTATTCGCTTCCGGAGCTTGTCACCCGCCAGTTTCTTTTCTCGTGAAAGCCTATAGTGGTCCGGCTGAATTTTTGGAAAGGCATCTTACCACAAGTGTACTAGCACTCCTGTACGACGTCACTTGACCGACCTTCTGAGACTCGTTTCTGATTGCCTTGGCTGTATAGACTCCGGGAGTACAATTGCGTCTTCGGTCAGCCCTTTGTCGTCTCCTTTTCTGAGCCGTGTTGCCCGCCTCTTCACCGGTACTTGGTGCTTTTCTTGTTGGCATTTTTCCTGATTTTCTGGTGCTCTTGCGAGCGCATCCGACGTACCTGCTATGGACTCCGTGAAACTACCCAAGTTCAGTGGGGAGAGACGAGATTTTGACGTGTGGAAGAAACGTTTCCGTGCATTTGGCTTGATGCAAAAGTGGGCTCCGGCTTTGTCGTCGGATGGTGCCGCTTCCTCTCAACAACAAGTCGACATGTACTCCACATTGATTCTTGCGCTGCCGGAGGACGACCTTTCCATTATCGAGAATGTTAGCGAGGATGACAAGACCTGCGGCCACACTGCGTGGACTGCGTTAGTCAATCATTATGAGGACGATGGTATTTACCGGTGTACGGAACTATTGCAGGACTTGGAGACGCCGCAAGCGGACGGCGAGAGCGGCATTCAATACCTGAACCGGTTAGTTCGACTGCAACGACAGCTTGCCCGAGTTGGGGACGTCGTCCACGACCGGCGTATCATCATGTACTTGGTGAAGGGCCTGCGCAGCGAATACCACTCCATCACCGACACGTGGGACGTACACGACCTCAGCATGGATACCGTCAAGCGTGATCTTCGTCAAAAGGGCATGCGCATCGAGAGTCGTGCGCAATCACATACAACGGAGCCCCCAACGCCTACGGCTTTTGCAGCGTCTCATGATGACTCAACGACTGAACTTTTGAAGCGGCAAGTCTCCGAGCTCCAAGACCAACTGAAATCTCTTCAAGGAGCTGCGACTACTCGTCGTACCTCATATGGCAGAGGCGGAGCGAGAATTTTTCGTGGTGTTTGCTATGGCTGTGGTAAGAAGGGCCATCGCAGGTCCGAGTGCCCCGTCAACAACACCGGAGGTAACTCTGCGCAAGTGGACTCCCCGGTTGCTTTTCCGGCGGTCATGGACGTGACAGCCACCCCTGCGAGGCCATTCTCCGAGGCTCGACACATGTTCGAGCGCGATGGGGAAACGTGGATGTGGTTGGCCGACAGCGGCGCCAGCCATCACATGACTAGTGTGCGCCGTGACTTCTGTGAGTATCGAGCGCTCACCGACCGGCTTTGGGTGAAGGGTATCAGCGCCCGCGCTGTTGGAGTGGGCTCGGTCCGCATCATTGTGAAGGCTGAAGATGGAGAGGAGATTCCTGCCACGCTAAAGAATGTGCTCCACGTTCCTGAGCTATCCCGTCGTGCGTCGTGGTCTTACCATCGGCTTTTCAGCCTCACCCAAGCTCGGCGACAAGGTCATTCTGTGGTGTTAGCTGATCCCGTGGACCACCTTCGTCTTCATGCCGGTCATGGTGGTGGCGTGGTGGTTCCGTTGGAGCGCGCGCATTTGTTGGTGTGGTTGCCGGCGCGGGTTGCTTCGTCGAATCCTACCGCTTCGGTCGCCACTGCGCCATTGGAAAAACGGTTGTGGCATTCCCGACTCGGTCACCTTGGCGAGTCGCAATTGGACGGGCTCTTGGCCACTCAGGTGGAGGGTGTGGCGTTTTCTGCGTCGGAGAAGTTGGGCTTCTGTGAGACGTGTGCTGTGTGTAAGTCGCACGTCCGCCGTATCTCTCGTGAGCCGGCTGACCGGAACGTTGGTGTCTTTGAGGTCCTCGGCTTAGACTTCTGCGGTCCTATGAGTGTTCCATCCTTGGGAGGACGGCGGTACAGCTTGTGTGCGGTTGATTTCCGGAGCCGTTTCATGCTGCATGATGCGGTCCGCTCCAAGGATGAGGCTCCCGCCTCGTTCCGTCGCATGTTGACTACCATCCGCTCTCTTGGGCACACGGTTCGTCGTCTTAGGGTGGACAATGACACGGTGTTCTTAGGTGCTGCCTTCCGAAACCTCTTGGATGAGTTCAACATCGCTGTGGAGATCACTGCCCCTTACGCGCATTGGCAACATGGCCGGATTGAGCGGCAGTGGGGGACATTGGTCCCGATGGCGCAGTCAATGATCCGGCAAGCCGCGCTGCCTAAATCGTATTGGGCTCTAGCGATGGCCGCTGCGGTGCATGTCCGCAATCGTGTGCATAGTAGCGGAGCCGGCGGTGTACCTTTCACCTTGGCGACCGGTAGACGAGCTGATCTGAGCTCCATGCGGGTCTTCGGCTGTCCGGCCTATGTCCACGTTGACAAGTCTCAACGCCGCAAACTTGACGATCGCGCGTGGAAGGGTGTCTTTGTGGGCTATGCTTCCGAATCACCTGCGTGGTTGGTGTACAATCCTGCTACTCGTCGGGTGGTGAGCAGCCGTAACGTGGTGTTCGATGAGGCTGCAGTCCTCTCCATGGGGGAGAGCAATGCGGAGCAACGCACTGATGATGAAGAGGACAGCATCCCGCGCACCATGTGTAGCGAAGAACGGGATACACCTTCGGGGGAGTCGCCGCTACGGGAGTCGCGGCAGCATTCCGGGTCGACGGAAGATGAACGGGACATGCATTCGGGGGAGACTCCACGTCCAAGGTATAATCTTCGATCCACTGCCGCACCACAGCAATGCGTACCCAGTCCAAGGTATAATCTCCGTTCAGCGGGCGCTTCGGGAGATGGATGGACTACGGGAAGTACCGCGGCTATTAAGTCATCCAGCAGCCCGACCGTTCAAGAGCCGGTGTCATACAAGCAAGCGCTGAGGAGTCCCCAATCGGGGGAGTGGGAGGCAGCTATCAAGAGCGAGTACGACTCACTTGTATCTCGGAAAACCTGGACATTGGTCCCTTGTCCTGCCGGTCGCAAACTCGTAGATTCCAAGTGGGTGTTCAAGCTGAAGCGCGATGCCAATGGACAGATTGCAAGGTACAAAGCAAGACTTGTGGCTCGCGGGTTTACTCAGGAGAAGGGTGTGGACTACCACGAGACCTTCGCTCCCACAGTGAGGGTGATTTCTATTCGAACGTTGCTCGCGCTTGCTGCTTATAATGATTGGGAGGTGGAGCAGCTTGATGTGGTGACGGCATTTTTGGAGGCCGATATCGAGGAGGAAATCTACATGAGGCAGCCGGAAGGATTCCGTCACTTCGACATCAATGGAGAGGAGCGAGTGTGCTTGTTGAAGAAATCATTGTATGGCCTCAAGCAAGCTCCTAGGAACTGGAATAAGACCATCACAGCATGGCTAGAGGAGTATGGCTTTACCCAATCCAAGGTGGATCCCGGCATTTACGTCTTCATCAAGGAGGGTGAGCTTTATGTCTTGGCGTTGTACGTGGACGACAGCATCATCGTCGGACCAGCGGGTAGCTTCATCGTTGGGTTCAAGTCGGCTTTCGGCGAAAGGTTCAACGTGCAAGACCTCGGTCCAGTGTCTTGGTTGCTTGGCATGACAGTCGAGCGTGATCGTGGCAGCCGCACCATCAGGATTGGACAACAACAATACGTCTTAGATATGTTGGAGCGCTTCAACATGATGGGCTGCAAGCCGGTGGGCTCACCTATGGCGGTCGATGCTTTGAGCAATTGTGTGGAGACGTCGACATCAAGGTTGCCTCCCGGTCTAGTGCCGTACCAAAGCTTGATCGGCAGCTTGTTGTACGCTTCCGTAAGCACACGGCCCGACATCACCATGGCTGTTAGCCACCTTAGTAGGTACATGTCCGACCCCTCTCAGTCACATTGGGAGCAAGCCAAGAGGGTGCTCCGCTACCTCAAGGGGACCGCAGATTCGGTCTTGATGTACGGTGGCGCACCCTCATCAAAGGTGGTAGGATGGTCAGATTCTGACTACGCGAGTGATATTGGCGAGCGGCGCTCTCGCACGGGGTATGTGTTCATGCTCAACGGTGCAGCGGTGAGCTGGAAAAGTCAGCGGCAACAAACTGTGGCGTTGTCGACAGCGGAGGCAGAGTATATGGCGCTGACTGCGGCCACTCAGGAGGCGATGTTTTTGAAGCAACTACTCCACGAGTTTCACCAAGACTCCGGGTCTCCCATCACAATTCACGAGGACAATCAGAGTTGTATTGCACTCAGCAAGAATAGCATGACGACCGGACGCAGCAAGCACATGGACGTGAGGTACCACTTCTGTCGGGAGAAGGTGGAGAGCGGAGACATCGAGGTGCAATATTGTGCGACGGAGAACATGCTTGCTGATGTGCTTACCAAGCCATTAGTGAGTGCAAGGCATGGCAAGTTGTGCAATGCCATCATGGGATTGCCTGCGTAGCAAGGGGGAGTGTTGCGAGACATGGTTTTGTGTGGTAATCAAGTTGCTACACAGCAATGTTGGTCGAGTAGCATCGTGATAGTACGGCTGTGACTCAGCACAATAAGATGATAAGCCAATCAACAATAGAGAGGATTAGGTTGCTGATAGTGGCAAGTTGCTGAGCGTTAGATATCATCTAAAGGCTCAGAATATATGTTGGCGTGTGCTCACCACAAGGTGAATACGTGTCCTGTGATAGGCAAGTGCTAGGCACTTGCTGAGGGTGAGATGAGGTGGGGAGGCCGGTCGCAAGGTTAAGGTCAAAGAGGTAGTTGTGTAGTTTAATGGTGTATGTATCTGGTTTCAAGTGTGATGGGAGGGAGGCCCTGGATGATTTGGTTACAAGGTGAGTACGTATGTCAGAGGGGGGGGTCGGGGGAGGTGGTATGGGTTCGAACCTCCGGGCCAGGTGGCCCGTCTGTGGTGGAGTTAGGGACGATGGTGGGCCTTGGCGGCCGTGGGGAGGTGAGGGGTGGGCCTTCCTGAGGGGAGGACGTGTGTGTTTTGTGACACCGGACGGGGGGGCTGGTTTGAGGGCGGGGTCGGTAGGTGGACGGGCTGTAAGGGAAGAGTCCATGGGGTCGGCGGGGGGAAAGGAGGGTGGGAGGAGGTGAGGGGGGGGTGGTGTTGGGGCGGGAGTGATTTCTGTATGGAGGGGTGAGGGAGGAGGGGGTGGAAGGCAAGAGCAAGGGGTCGGGTGGGAGGACGCGGGGGTGGGTTGTGTGAGGGGGGTGAAGGAGGAGTCCATGTGGTCTTGTGTGTCTTCGAGGATAGCGGGGAGGGAGGGGTGGGGTGTGGGTGAGGCCCGTGTAAAGGCGAGGGGGTCGGTAGGCTGTGAGGGGGGATGGTTTGGAGTCGGGGTGGGGGAGGGGGTGCGTCGTTTTCTGGAGGAGCGCGGGTTGTGGGAAAGGGACAGGGGGGGGTGTGGGAGGGGGCCAGTTGAATGTCGGGGAGGGTATCAAGGTCGAGGGCGGTATCGTCTGTGGAGTCCAGCAAGGAGCCATCCGTTGGTTCATGTTGCCATGACTCGTAGGTGTTGGTGGCCTGCAGGTGACCAGTCCATTCGAGGAGAAGGGATGGGGGGTTGCGAAGAAGGGCTTTGTGTTTTGTGAGAGTGAGCGGAGGGGGGGACGGGGTGGTAGTGAAGATAGGGTCCGTTATGCGGGACCTACCGACGATGGAGCAGTGGTGGGGTGTGATGAATAGGGAGCATGTGGTGTGTGTGAGGGTGCCGCGGTGAATGTAGGTGGAGGGAAGTGGAATGGTGGCGGTGCCGTTGGTGGAGATGAGGATGCAGTACATGGTATTGGTGAGGGAGATTTGGATACTGGTGGCGATGTGGGGGGAGGGGGAGGGGTGGGAGCGGAAGTATGAGCCATCAGGGAATTTTCTGAGGGAGGTGTCGTGTGTGATGTCGAAAGTGGAGGGGGAGGGCTGGTGGGAGTGTGAGTGAGTGTGTGCGTATTCGGAGGCTGTTTGATGGAGGAGGGTGGATAGCCAGTGTGGGGCAGGAATGGAGCCGTTAGGCATGGGACATGGAAGGGGAAGTGGGTGGGGGGACTGGATGAGGACTGTGGTAAGGCGAGTGTCAACCCAGGAGGTGCCTGGAACATGGCATGTGAGAGGGGGAGGTGTGATGGTGATTGTGTAGTTTTGGGGGGTGGGGGGTACTGTGTGAATGGCATTTTGTAGTGTGGCGTGAAAATGTACAGGGCATGATTGTGAAAGAACCGGGTTATGGGAGGGGTGGAGGATATTCATCCAGAAGGAGGATGGGTCGTTTTCGACCTAGGTGGGCTCGCGTGTAGGTTGGAGGGCGTCGGCGATCTGGAGGAGAAGTTGGGCTGGTTCTGGGAGGTCCTCCATGCGGGGGGTCGGAGCGGTGGCGCAGGCGCTCCAGCGGTCGGTAAGTTCCGTGGCGAGTCGATCGAGAAGGAGGGCCTGTAGCAGGGGAACGATGTCTGGGCCGGAGAGATGAGTGAACAAGGGGGAGCTGATTTTAACGCGGCGGCCTGATATTGCGGGAACGGTGACAGCTCTGATGATCTGAATTTCCTGCTGTTTCAGTTTGGACATAAGGTGGGGGTTCGAGGCGGCGCTGGGCGGTGTGGGTCCTCCCGACGGGAGTTCACGCTGGCGTGAAGCGAGCTGGTAAAGCAGGCCCACCGCTGTGCAGGAGGTGGGTATGTCCAAGCGGACTTCTTGGTGCCCATACGAGAGTTCGACTGGTAGGAGAGTACGGTCGAGTTGCTGAGGCATGGCGGGGTGTGGGGTGCGTGTGACGGAGGCCGACCTGCGAGCACGATGGGCGAGTTCCCGACCTATTATATTTCTCGCGCGGGCCGGGATATCGGTTAAGGTGTGAACTTTTTCGAGGAGCCATCGCCGAGCGAGGGAGCATGCGGATATGAGTATGTGTGACGAGGATGGTGTGTCCGGGAGGAACACACCATGAAGCCAGAAGCTGGCAAGGTCAGGAGGGGCGGCGGAGTACTGGCATGTTAGTAGGTAGGAGTCGATCAGGCGAGCAGATAGGTCAACGGCCCTTCCGAGGTCGGGAGCGTTCAGCGGAGCAGTGAGGACCAGTGGCGTCTGTAGCCTTGTGCCCGGTGTTGGTTCCATGGGCGTGCCTCGTCCGCGTTGAGCAGTTGCGAGTTGTGGAGCCGTGAGGAAGGGTGCGAGTGGGTGACCCACCAGGCGGTTTCGGGGACCGGTGTGGTCGTCCGCGAAGATGGGTGTTGGGCGGTCTTTGAGGAGGACCTGCTTGTAGGAGTCCGGGAGGTTAGAAGGCAGAGACATGGTGATCGGTAGGTAGGTTGCAATGGTAGCGTAGCGAAGGTTGTGGATGTGGGTGGAGTGTGGGGTTGGAGTGGTCAACGTGAGTTGGCGGCTCACGACCAGGCCTGATGGGACCTGGGTTTGTTTATCGCGGGCGTCGGATGTGGACGTCCGGACGCTCGGAGGGGCGCGTGGTAGTGCGCGGGCTCCGTGGGGGGGTGATTTTTGTAATCTATTTGATACGTACGAGTGTCGTAGTATTTGACGTAGTACTCGAGGTGTTTGTGAGGTGGGCGGCGCAGATTCCGGCGTGTGAACCGAATTCAAATTTGTGAAAGCTGCGCCTTGGAGTGTGTACCGTCTGATGTGCCTACGGATCCACTGACCTGGGTGAGCTAGGCTCGGGTGGGGAGAGGTGATCGGTGCCCGTCGTCCGACGGGCCCTGTGGTCACCAGTTTATCGCTCATAGGGAGGCCGAGCCCGGAGCGAAGACGGTCGGCGTTGCTCATCCGAGCTACCGACCCATCCCCTATATTTTTAACGTCAGTAGTACTTTAGTAGTAATTTTGATCTTTTTACTGTCTTTAGTGACGGTAGGGCGGTTTTTTGTTTGGAAATGATGCGCGTAACGTCGCAGGGGGGGTAGGTGTGGTCGGAGGGGGTGAGGTATTCGGTGTCTAAGTGTGTGGTGTGTGCGGTGGGGGAAGGGTGAGTGGTACGTGAGGTGTTGATGCCGGATGAGAGGGTGGGGGGTGAGCGAGGAAGGTGTGGGGAGAGGAGGGGAATCCACGAGGGGTGTATAGTGGTGGGGGGGGATGCTTACTTGGGGGTGAGCTGCGTGATGGGGAGGCGGTTGTGGATGGTATCGTGGGGTTCGGTGAGGATTGCGGCGAGGAGGCGGATGGGGACTGAGAGTGAGGTGGTGGACCCCGTGAGTGCGGTGATGGATTTGCAAGATTTGAGGATGAAGGAGGATGAGGTGGCTTTGAGGAGGACTTGTGGCCACGTGGTGATGTTATTTTTCCAGAGGGGGGTGAGGCGGGGGAGGAGGGAGGCGTGAGTTTTGCGGGGGGAGAAATCGCAGTAGGCTTGCTTATATGTGTGGGGGTCGGTGATGTGTTTGGCTTTGTCCCGGAGGGAGGCGAGGAGGGTGTTGTCTTGGCTGGTGAAGTGGGCGCGGAGTGTGGTGGCGAAAGGGTTTGTGAGGGGATTGGAGGGATGTTGTGGAATAGGGTGCCCGCATCGCGCTGGGCTCTGACTAAGCATTTGAGTGTGGGTGGGGTGTAACAGGTTGACATGATGGATTCCGAGGGCCAGTGGGAGTACGTGGTGGATAAGGTGCGGATGTGTGCGCGGGCCATGTGGCCTCTATAGCCTGAGTTGTTCATGATTTTATGTAAGTGGCAGAGTGTGAGTTGTGCTGCGTGGGCTTTGAGGGAGGGGAGGCCGTAGCCGAGATCGGAGGGAGGGCGATGGAGGGCGGTGCGGGGAAGGTTACGTACCGAGGAGACTGCGGAGCGGAGTGCGCGGCAGATTTGTCCTTCGAGAGTGTCGAGTTGGGAGTCGGTGAAGAGGCCGAGTTGAAGGGTGAAATGTTTTCCGATGAGGAGGCCACGGATGACCCTGATTCAGCACGACTGTGTTAGAGGGGAGGTGGAGAGGGCGGTGATGAGGGATGCGGTGGTGCGTTTTAGTTCGTGCAAGTGTTTGGTGAAGGTGAGGGAGGTATTTAGTTCGACCCCTAGGATGCGGTATGTGTCCGAGGGGCCTATGGAGGGGATGGGGGCCGGGATGGAGTTGATGGTGATGAATTGAGTTTGGAGGCGGGATGCGAGGAGTGTGATGTTGGCATGGGAGAGGGCGTTGCCTGTACGCCAAAGGGCCCCGGTAATATAGCATTTTCGGATGTTGACGGTCATACATGTGTAGGCGCTGAAGAGGGAGAGTTTCCTGAGTTGGATAGCCATGTTGGGGGTCGAGCCCGTGGCGAGGCTGAGGTCGTCGGCGAAGCCGTGTCTTGGGTATGTGGCTGTGGGTTCTGTGGGGTCGAGGTTAGTGGCAGGGGGGCCTGGGCGATAGCCCCGGCTGCCCACCGTGAGCCATCAAAGGAAGGGTTCAAGGACGAGGGTGAATAAAAATGGGGACAGGGTGTCTCCATGTAAGGTTCCTCGATTTATGTCGATGGAGGGGGTGGGGCCGTGTGGAGTAATGTAGTCGGTGGTTGAGACCCCGTAGAGGTGTTCGCATGTATCGACAAAGGTGGGGGCATACCGAGTTGGCGCATTTGTTGGAACATAATGCGGTGGTCCGCGGCGTTGAACGCGCCTTTGAAGTCCGCGTACGCGTACATGACGCAGATGTCTTTGTTGTGGAGTTTCGCGTCCTTCATCGTCATGATGATGGATGAAAGTGCGTCGTGGATGCTGCGGTGTTGTCGGACTCCGTCCTGTTGGTCGCTGAGAATGCCGTGGGTTTCGGCGTATTTCTAGCCTGCATCTTTGATTAGTGCGGTCCATAGCTTAATAAGGAGGTTGTTCATGAGGGCGACAGGGCGGTAGTTGTCGAGGAGGGTGAGGTCACCTTTTTCATGTAGCAGGCATGTTGTGCTGTGGCACTATTCATGACGGGTATAGGATGTGTGGGCGAGGAGAGAGAAGAGGGTGGAGCGGGTCGCCGGAGGCAAGAATTTGATTATTTCGTTGGGGATACCGTCGGGGCCGGGGGCTTTGCCTGTGCCTAATGAGTTAAGGGTTTTATCGAATGTGTCGCGGGTTATCATGTCGGCGAGGGTGAGAGAGGGGTCTCCGCGGGTTCGATGGTAATGTTATCGGGGTTGTCCGAGAGTTCCCATGGGGGGATGGGCAGGTCGTGTGGGGTAGCGCGGCTGAGTTCGGTGGCGAAGTGAGAGTGTACCGCCTCTAAGACGGCGGAAGGAGAGGTTGCGGTGGTTTTATCGGGTTTGGTTATGCGGTGGAGGGTCGAGGTGGCGCTGTTGGGAGGAAGGAGGCCGCTTTTAGTTTTCAATAGGCGGTGGGAGGATTTAGGGCATGTGTCGTAGGCCGTATTGGCGCGGGTTTTTATTTTCCTCACTTTATCTGTGGTGGTTGCTCTCAAGAGGTGGCGTATGCGTGCCTGGCACTGTTGTTTGATTGCGGTAGGGATGACATAGTCGGTTGTATTTAAGAGGGCTTGGGCGAGGGGTAAGGGGCCGCTGTTGGTGCTACATCTACGAAGTTTTCGGATGTGTTTGCGTGTTTTTTCATTTAGCCAGGTGGTGTCGAGGGACGCGTGAGGTGGGCGAGGTTTCTTCGGGGGTAGGAGGGGCCAGATAATGGCTGCGTGGTCCATGTGGTGGGAGAGTAGTGTGGTGAATTTCGAGGCGAGGGTGTCGAGGGTGTCGTGGGAGGCAGTAGATGAGGGTGTATTAAGTATGTCTGCGTGGAGGGAGGCAGTTTGGTTGATTAGGGAGGGTGTGCTGTTTTGGTATGCTTTTATATGGTCCGGGTGTAGTGGAAGTTTGAATCTGAGTTTGCGGGTGGTGTGATGTGTGTGAGGGGGGTTTTGGGCCGAGGGGGGGGTAAGCGATGAGAGAGGAGGGGGCAGGAGCGACTAGGTGGATTGCCGAGTGGTCGGTAAAGTGTGAGGGTGTTGAGAAGACCGAGCATTCATGCGGTGTGAGGCCGAGGGGGGGGGGGGAGGAGTGGTGAGCCAGTGATCTAGGCACCCTCCGCTACGGGCGAAGGTAGGGATGGGGGGTGGAGGGGTTAGAGGTGTGATTCGAGTAAGAAGGTGAGGACCGGGTTGCCAGTACCTTGTGTGGTGGTTGGTTGAAAGTCTCCGCCCCAGAGGACGCGGTGGGTCGGGTAGTCGTCCGCTACGCGCAGGCCCTAGGCGGCAACCTCTGCGTATAGTCGGGCAAGTTGGGGGTTGTGGAGCTGGGGCATGTAGGCGCCGAGGAGGAGGTGGGGGGTGCCTGAGTGTGGGACTAGGATTAGTCCAGCTATGAAGGGGATGAGGTGGGGGGTGGGGTCAAAACAGTGGCGGATTGGAATGAGGTCCGGCGGACCGCAACGAGAACTCTTGCATTGGGTAGGGGCACAGATGAGTAGTATGGTCGAGAGCTTTTGATGAGATATTGGGGTAAGGCGAGACGCCAACGTGATTTATGGGTGGCGTGGTTGGTTTCTGTGAGGATGAGGACGTCACGGTGGTGCGTGGTAGTGAGGTGTTCGACGTCCATGATGGATGTGTGGAGGCCGCATGTGTTGAGGTTGACGAGGTGTAGTGTTTGTGCTGGATGGTGTGGAAGGGTTAGTGAGGGGAGGGGGGCGGGGGGCTGGGAGAGTCGTTGGGGGGCCGGGCGACGTGGTTGGGGGGAGAGTCGGCTGGAGGGGGGGAGGGGTAGGAGGGTGGGGAGGGTGCATGGTAGGTGGTGGTGGGGAGGTGGGGTGCCGGGGTAAAAAGAGGGGGGAGGGTTGGGGGGGGGTTGAGGGCGGTAAGTAGTTGGGAGCGCCCCACCTGGAGGGGAGTGGAGCGGAGGGTGTGGTGCCACATGAGTGAGTGTAGAGAGTGTAGAGACAATAGTGCGGGTGTCGAAGGAGGGAGGGTTATAGGTTTGGTCGGGGGGTGCTGTAGTGATAAAGTAGATATGTAGTAGGGCGCGGGTTCCGCACGACCACGCGTGGGATGTGTCGTTTTGGCGAGGGGGGTTCAATAAGCGTAGGTCGCCAACATGCGGGGGTAGGGAGGAGTTCCAGGAGGCGAGAAGGGCGAGGGAGAGAGTGAGGAGGTTAGGAGGGGGGTTGGGGGGAAGGGAGTCCACCAAGGTTGCTGAGGAGTGGGTGAGGTGGAGGAGACCGAAGTGAGCGTGTGGTTAGACAAGTAGGGAGTGGTTAGGTGTGCCATGGTGAGGGGGTGAGCCTTTGTTAGAGAGGTTAGTCCATTGGCTAGGGTAGAGCTTATGTTGGTGGAAGCTATCAACTTCGGTATTGGTGATTACGGTGTATGAGGCAGATGCTGTGGAGTGGAGTTTACCTAGGGAGGTAGCAATGCAGTATAAGTTTGAGAGGTCTTGGTAGTGTCCCCATTGGAAAGAGAGCACCGCGGAGGAGTCTAGGTTTCCAATGGGGGTGGGTAGGCCATATTCGAGATTTAAGTCAAAGAGGTAGTTGTGTAATTTAACGCCACATGTGGTTGAGGTAAAGTGGGCCGGGAGTGAGGACCGAAGCGAATGCGGAGTAGTTACTATATGTTGTCGGATGTCAGGTAGGGAAGTGGGGGGGGGGGTTGCGGGGTCTAACCTCTGGGCCGTTTGGCCCATCCGATGTGGAGTTAGGAACGATAAGCGGCCTAGCCGGCCGAGGCTTGTGGAGGGCGAGGGTGTGAGGCTCCGGAGGGTCCGTTCGTCGAGGTCTTGCGCATGTCGGCGAGTAGAAGCTCCATGGAACGGGTGGTCGTTCGGAGCTTAAGAGGGGGTGGTAAGTGTAGGGATGGCGGTGAGAGTATGAGAGGGTAGGGGAGGGGGGATAGAAAAATTGTAAGCATGGTGTGGTAGGTATTAGGAGGAGGGCGATAAGGGGGAGCTGCCGTGACAGAGGGGCTGTCGATATCGTATCAAATATGCTTCGGGGCTTCCGAGAGAAGCCTCGGAGCAGGCCTAAAGGAAGGGGGGACTGTAGGGGCGGGGGAATACGCGTATCGTTGAGAACGTTACGGGTACGTGACCGCCAGAATGTTTTTGAAAGGGGGGGCGATATTTCCGGGGCAGGGGGATACCCGGGGGGGCGGGTGATCGGTTAATCATTCGGGTAGAGCAAGTCGGGCGGGCTAATCTCAGCAGGGGGAGAGCTGTCATTATCTCAGCGACGGGCGAGTTGGGCAGAGCATGGAGTGTGTAAAGGGGGGGGGGACGTGTGCGCTAGGGTCTACGGTGTGGTAATCGCAGGTAAGCGCGAGTGTCTGTAGAGTTAGGCGGGTTCGGTGGGCAATCATGTAAATAAAAATGGAAAGAAAAATAAAAAAATTGAAAAAGCGGAGAGGCACAGCGAATGGAGCGAGCGACGGATTGAGCGAGGGAGCAGGGGGAGGACAGCCGTCGACAGAAGGGTTAGGTAGGGGTAAGGAGGCGGGCGGGGATTTGGTGTCCGCTGGTGGCATCGAGTGAGGAGAGTGGGAGTCGTCGGCGTACGGATCGTGTCGGTCGGCGAGCGGCGAGTTCGGGCGAGAGGGAGCGTATAGGGCCGGCGCGACAGGCCAAGCAATATGTGCAGCTGCGAGTAGACTAGTGTAATTGTGAGGTAGGATGGTAGCGCGAGGGGAAGAGGGGTGTCGGGGGGTACTGATCAGGGCGGTGGTTAGTGAAGGGGCAAGAATTAGGCCTATAATATATTTTACTCGGGAAGAAAACGCCTTTCGAGTTATAGGATGGTGCATTATTGATCGAACTGCACAGCTCTGTGGTTGGGAGGCACTAAGGTGGGGAGAGGGTATCAATTTAAGTGCGCCGCTAACGAGTTTATGAGCGTAGGCTTGCGGGAGGGGACGCTGGGCACTAGACTGGTCCTTAATGTGGGACGGAGCGGGACGGTCGCACCGGTACGGGTCGTCTGTGCGGGTTGATAAGTCAGCGGCCCGTCCCATGTCAGTGGTTGACCTGGGGGCGGCGAGGACCAAAGGCGTCTAGAGTCCTCTGACAGGTGAGGGCTCCAAAGCCGTATCCAAGTCTTGGGCGGCTGGGGGTGGTTGGGGCAGAATGTTGAGTAGAGAGAGCGGATGTCCCGCGTGGTAGCTCCGGGGGTTGTAGGGGTCCGCGGTGGGCGCATTCGCGGACCGACCCCGCAATATCATATGTCTGTACGTGGGGGGATGGTTAGAGTTTGGAGACATGTTGACCAAGTTGGGTTTTAGAGTCTAGTTTGTAGTGGAGGGTTCCGAAGCCGTGCCCAAGTCTTGGGCGGCTGGGGGTGGTTGGAGTACAGAGTTGAGTGGAGCGAGCGGACGTCCCGCGTGACGGCTCCGGAGGTTGTGGTGGTCCGCGGTGGGCGCATGCGCGGGCCGATCCCGCGATAGCATATGTCTGTATGTGGGAGGGTGGTTAGTGTTGGAGGACACATTGACCACGTTGGGTTTTAAAGTCGGGTTTGTAGTGTGGTTTCGAGTGGGTTGCGTGTGTTGGCGGCACACGACCAGGTCTGATGGGACATGGGTTTGGTGGATGATGGCGGCAGACGTGAACGTCCGGACGCTCTAAGGGGCGCGGTGTGGTGCGCCGGTCCCGTGGAGGGGGTTTTTTGTAAGCGATGGCGGATTGTGAGGGTCCGTGTCGAGAGCAGTTGTATGTCGCTACATCACTGTACTAAAGAAATTGCTATTAAATGCGATAAAGTAGCTATTTGACGCTAAATTGTGACCGTTGGATAATATATCTAACGGTCCAAGAAGCGTTTTGGAGATAACCGCAATATTATTAATTTTAGTATGTGTGGTTCTAGCGAATATAAGTATGGAGCTCAAAGCATTGTAACCATCCTTTCTACGCTCCAACCTTCAACAGGTTAAGGGCCCTCCCAGTACTCCCACGCACCTCGTAACCCATGTTGAGTCAGCAGTACTTCTACTTCTACCACAACAGTACTACAGCAGTACTACAACAGTACTTGTGGTACATTTCTACAGTAATACTTCTACTACTTCGGCAGTACTTCTTCTACTACTACCAAGTCGGGAAGTTTGTCAACGAGGAGGTACTAGATTACAAGTTTGTCGGCGCTTCGACTACAATTTGTGTGTTGGAGCTGGGCTGAAGGATCGATTCCGTACTGGTATACGGAAGCTGTGGCCTCCATATTCTGGTGGTGAATACAACTTGGGTTGCTGCGACGTGTGTTGCCTGATATCGTTGGTGATACCGTTGGTCTGCGGAAATATGAACGAGCGTGTGGATTGTATAATTTCATGTATCCTATCGCTAGCGTTACCACTTGGTCGACTTGCTGTCGACGTACTTGACAAGATTGATGGGATTTTTCCGTGTCGCCTGTTGTGCTTCGTGGTGGTGTTTTGGATCGCCCAACCTCGTTCGCGGCGTGTCGGAACCTGATTTTTCCGTTGTCGACGAACCTATCGAGTTGTGGGGACTGTTCCATATCCCATGTTATTTTCATGGTCGTCGTTGGAGTGCCTTAGCTTGTTTGCGACGTATCGGGACCTGATTATCCGTTGTCGACCGACCTGTCGAGCTCTTGGCGACTGTTACCGCGTTGCGTGTTACTTGCGTGGTGGTTGCCTATACCACTTACGCGTCGTCGAGACGTGTCGGAACGTGCTTCATCAGATGTCGACGTTCATGTTGAGCGCGTGGCGAGTGTTGCCGTGTTACCCGTTACCTGCGTTGTGGTGCTTGGCAAACCTGCGCGTAGTCGGGACGTGTCGGAACCTTATTCGTCTGTTGTCGGAGACTTGTCGAGCTCGTGGAGACTGTTCTTCTTGTTACTTGATACCATATGGGGGGTAATCGGGTAGTCTTCACTTGATCTCGCTGTACCGAAACCTTGTTCATCTCCTTTCGACGCACGCGCCAAGCTCGAGACGGCTTCTACTGTGCTATTTGTTTCGTTGTGTTGGGGAGGTTGACCCCAGTGAGGTTGGTCGGACGATGATTTCTTATTTATGTTGTTCTTTTGACCCCCAATTCGTTGTCTGCTGGCGTCTCGCTCCATGGTTGAGAGTGTCAAGGTCCTTATTTTTTCCGGCAAAGCCGCGGACTTTCCCTTGTTCCGAACCCGGTTCACAGCATTCGTGGATGCGGTGGGCTGTGACGCTGCTGTGGATTCCGAAGGCGAGGACGATGCTGCTCAGCAGAAGATGCCCTACAGCTTGTTGGTGTTAGCTTCACCCGAGACTACGTTGCACATCATCCGGAAGGTCGATCGGAAGAGCAAGGCAGCTGGCTTTCGTGCTTGGCATGTTTTGCTGCGTCGATTCGAGCACGACGGCATTCACCGGCGCGGGGATCTACTGGATGCTCTGGACGAGAAGCAACGTCAAGAGGAAACTTGTGTGGACTTCTTCACTCGTCTTCTCGACGTTCAGGCGCAACTTGCTCGAGTCGACGAGGTGGTCCCGGATCGGCGTATCGTCATGAATGTCGTCAGGGGCCTGCGGCCTGAGTATTCAACCATGACAAATGCTCTGAATGAGCGCGACTCGAGTTTGACACTGGACTTCGTTGAGAATCTTCTTGCTACCACTGGGGTGCGCATCGAACGTCGATTGGCCGAGGCGAAGGAGTCGGAGCCCGGAAAGACTGCTTTCCCTGCAGTGTTTGATGATGACAACCTGCGGACAATGCTGCAAGACTTGCAGCGAGAGGTGGCGTCCTTGAAGGGTGTCCGCGGAGAGAGCGGAGCGAGCAATAACAGAGGCACCGTAGGGGGTTCATCTTTCAAGGGTACTTGCTTTACGTGCGGTCAACGCGGCCACCAGCGTCAGGACCGTCGGGTGAAACGGCCACCCCGGGTGAACATTGCCGATGCAACACCGTTCGGCGGGTATGTTGCTTTCCCCGCTAACATGTCGACCTCGATTCCTGATAGTGATGGCTTTTTGGCGGCCACTGTCAAGGTGCCTCCGTATCTGCACGATGTGGAGCCTGGGCTGTGGCTCGTTGACAATGGCGCTAGCCATCACATGACCAGCGTCTTGAGAGATTTCAAGGCCTATCGCCCGATTTCTCCGGTTGGAGTGAAAGGTTACAGTGCCTATGCCAAAGGTGTGGGGAGCGTCCGTGTCACGCTGCGCTCCAAGGACGGCGACGATGTCCCGATCACGCTGCATGATGTCTTCTACGTACCGGATCTGGCGGCTCGAGCATCGTCCAGCCATCAGCGTCTGTTTAGTGTCTCCTAGGCGCGGCAGCGTGGGCATCGCACTATCTTCGAGGACCCGTGCGACGTACTTTGCGCCCATGCGCAGCATGGTGGCGGTGTCACTATTCCCCTTCACCGTGCCCATGGTCTTGTTTGGCTCCCTACTTCGGTTGTTCCGTCTGTCTCTGCCTCGCCGGCGATGGCGCGACCCTCAAAGTTTCTGTGGCATCTGCGTCTTGGTCATTTGGGGGAGTCCTTTATGGATCGACTTGTGCAATTGGGTACCTCCGGTGTGCAAGTCAGTAAGTCGGACCGCCTTTGCTTATGTGAGACCTGCGCCTTGTGCAAGTCTCGTGTGGCGCGTATCTCGCGTGCGCCGTGTGCGGATCCTGACCGTGTCTTTTTGAAGGTCTGCGTAGACTTCTGCGGTCCTATGGGCGTGGCTTCTTTGGGTTACTACTACTACAACCTCGCCGTTACGGACTTCAAGTCTCGCTTCGTCCTGCATGACGTGCTGAGAACCAAGGATGAGGCTCCGCAGTCGTTTCGGCGGTTTCTGGCTACTGTCCGGGCTTTGGGTCACAAGATTGAGCACGTGCGCCTTGACAACGACTCCGTATTCATGGGTCGCGAATTTATGGCCGTGCTTGGTGACCACGGCGTGTCGCACAACTTTTCTGCTCCGTACTCGCACTGGCAACACGGTCGCATGGAGCGACAGTGGGGGACTTTGGTGCCGGCTGCCAAGTCCATGCTTCATACAACGGGCCTTGATCGTTCTTTTTGGAGTCTGGCCATGAACGCTGCGGTGTACGTCCGCAATCGTTTTTTCTGTGAGGCTGCTGGTGGAGTGCCCTTCGAGCTGATCATTGGTCGTTTTGTTGACCTAAGCCACCTCCGCGTCTTCGACTGCCCGGCGTATGTGCATGTTGACAAGTCCCGCCGTCGTAAACTTGATGACCGGGCGTGGAAGGGCATCTTCGTGGGCTATGCGCCGGACTCCCCAGTGTGGTTGGTGTATAACCCTCGCACACGTGGTGTGGAGCGCAGTCGGAACGTGGTGTTTGATGAGTCGAAATTCACTAGGTCCGTCAGCATGGGGGAGGAGTCGTCGGCTGTCTCGAAGCCAACGCCGGATGATGACGAACTCCCGTCGTTCATTACTTCTTCTGGGTTTTAGAATTCGGGGGAGCACGTGGATACATATGAAGAGGTTGTTGAGCCAGACGACACAGAGCGGGAATCAAGGTCATGGGGAGCATGATGATGTGCCTGGTGACCAAGAGAGCGGGAGTCAGGAGCCGGGGGAGCTTGTTCCTGGCGATGGCGTTGCTCCGAGGCGTAGCACCCGGCACGCTCGACCTCCGGGGCAGTGGTGGATGGCCAACAATCGTGGTGATGATGTTGCCGCCAACATGGCAAAGCCTCACCAGCCTCTAGAGCCAGCATCCTATTAGCAAGCTTTGCGCATACCTGACGCCAAGCACAGGCAAGCGGCTATTGACAGCGAGTATTAGTCATTGATGACTCGAACGACATGGAAGCTGGTTCCTCGACCTGCGGGTCGTAAGTTGGTGGACTCCAAGTGGGTGTTCAAGCTCGAACGCAACCTTGGTGGCAGCATTGCTAAATATGAGGCCATGCTTGTGGCGCGGGGCTTCATTCAAGAGCATGGCGTTGACTACGACGAGACTTTTGCTCCGACTGTAAAAGTTGCTGCGCTCCGGGTCATTATGGCTCTCGCTGCACACTATGACAGGAAAATGGAACAACTCGATGTCAATATAGCCTTTCTAGAGGCTGACCTCTCTGAGACCATCTACATGCGACAGCCTGAGGGCTACATGAGGCCGACGGATGAGAACGGCCAAGAGCAAGTCTGTCTGCTCATGAGAGCATTGTATGGCTTGAAGCAGGCCCCACGCTATTGGAACAAGACCATTACCACTTGGCTCGTGGAGTACGGTTTCCGCCTGTCCAAGCTAGACCCCTGCATCTTCGTCCATGGCAGCGGCACGCGTCTCTACATCTTGGCCATGTACGTTGACGACTGCATCTTGGCCGGTCCTGGTGGAACCTTCATCGTGAGCTTTAAGCGGGCATTTGGTCAAAGGTTCAGTGTGCATGACTTGGGACCATTTGCATGGCTTCTGGGAATGACGGTGGAGCGTGATCGTGTTGCGCGAGTGGTTAAGTTGGGTCAACGTCAATACATCTTAGACATGTTGGAAAGGTTCAACATGTTGGACGCTAAACCCGTGAGCACACCAATGGCACTTGGCTCTATGGCAGAGCGCTCAGACGACAGTGGCTCAGCTGCGTCACTACCATACCACAGTTTGATCGACAGTCTGCTATATGCCTCGGTGAGCACCATGCCAGACATTACCATGACAGTCAGCTACCTGAGCCGACACATGGCGAAAGCGTCAATGGTGCACTGGGAGCAGGCCAAGAGGGTGATGCGATCCATGAAAGGGACATCGGATCGCAAACTGGTGTACGGTGGTGGGCGAGTGTCGGTAGCCTTGGAGGGCTATGCCGATTCAGACTACGCAGGCGATTCTGATGGCCGACGCTCTCGAACTGGTTTTGTGTTCATGCTCAACGGTGCGGCAATCAGCTTTAAGAGCCAAGATACGATGGCATTGTCCACAGCGGAGGCGGAGTACATGGCGCTAACAACAGCAGCACCGGAGGCCTTATTTCTGAGGCAACTCTTGGAGTAGATGGGACAACCTCAAGCCTCATCCGGGACTGTTTTGCACGAGGACAACTAGAGCTGCATCGCCCTCTGCAAAAACACCATGACGACGGGGCGCAGCAAGCACATCGAAGTGAAGATGCACTTATGTCGTGAGAAGCATGAGAGCGGCGAGATCGTGGTGAAGTATTGTCCGACAGAGGTGATGCTCGCGGATGCACTAACCAAGCCTCTCGCTGCGGACAAGCATGGGCAACTCACCAAAGCAATCATGGGAAATGGTAGTGAGTAGCGAGGGGGAGTGTCGAGAGCAGTTGTATGTCGCTACATCATTGTACTAAAGAAATCGCTATTAAATGCGATACAATAGCTATTTGACGCTGAATTGAATTGTGACCGTTGGATAATAGATCTATCGGTCCAAGAAGCGTTTTGGAGATAACCGCAATGATATTTAGTTTAGTATGTGTGGTTCTAACGGATATAAGTGTGGAGCTCCAAGCACTATAACCATCCTTTCTACGTTCCAACCTTCAATAGTCCGCAGTACTGTGGCTGGTATGTATTTTGATTTCGAAGTGGGTGGCGCGAGGGCTGTCGGGAGGACATAATTCGAATTTTGGAAAGCTGCGCCTTGCTGTGTGTACCGTCTGGTGTCGCTACGGATCCACTAAAATGGGTTAGCTAGGCTCGTGTGGGAAGAGGTGGACGGTGCCTGTTGTTCAACGGGCCCTATGTCCACCAGTCTGTCGCTCATTGGGAGGCCATACCCTGAGTGAAGACGCTCGGCGAAGCTCATTCAAGCTACTGACCCATCCCCGTTTTGTGGTTCAGTAGTACTTAAGAACTACTTTGGATCTTATTACTGTCTTAAGTGACTGTAGGATATTTTTTTGGAGGTTACAGTTGTTTTATCGGGTCGAGTGATTTTATGGAGGGTCGAGGTTGCGCTGCTGGGGGGGAGGAGTCCGCTTTTGATTTTTTAGAAGCGGTTGGAGGATTTTGGGCAAGCGTCGTAGGCCGTATTGGCGCGGGATTTTATTTTCCTCAATTTTCCCGTGGTGGTGGCGCGGAGGAGGTGGCGCGTGCGTGCTTGGCACGGTTGCTTGATGGTGTCGGGGGTGATATATTCGGTTGTCACATCCTAGCCCATTTATCTATGTGCTACTATGTGACATTAATTATTTCCTCTAAATGGTACCTGTATCTTAGCGATATTCATCAGTGACTATTTTATTGTCATCCCGGCGGTACCATTGTATCGCCGTATCTTCCCGGCAGTACAGAGCTACTAGCAATATCTCTTCTGGATAGTTCGTTTCTAGATAGTTCTATGAGCTTGTGCGATAGGTTTGATAAGACGGTACAGATAATCTCAGATAAGCTGTATCGCTAGTAATAGTTTGGTTTAGTTAGGTGGCAACATAACTTACATGTTCTAAGGATGTTTCTAGAACACCTGAGGCGTGGATATTTAAGACGGGGACTTACTGGCCATGAGCGAGAGACCCATACCGGTACATACCATAATTACGCCACACCCATATTGTACGACACCATGTTCCTAAGACAATCTTATTAATTCTCTCCACGTTGTATAATTAGATCCAGAGATTAGACTATACTATTAGTCTAAGATTGCCAACTTAGCCTAACCAAAGTAGCACCCCACACGTGGTTTCGGAGCCCTAGAATAGCTAAACGAGACGAAGATGTTTGACCGAGAAGGAGAAAGATTACCTAGGGAAGTCGATAGTCGACCACAGGGGGCACCTTCTGGGCCGACACAGCCGACATCGACAGATGGTGGAAGATAAGCAGTGTGAGAAGGATCGAGTCCCACGATGGAGCCTATGTAAGTACACGTCACCGAGATGCTACAACGTCTAAGTAACCGAGTTGACACTTTTTCGATTGAGCTATCTCAACTGCGTGACCACGTCGACAACGGTTTCAAACATTTTGAAGGACAAGTGAATAGAAGCCGAGAGACGGAGAACTTTCTCCGAGGACAACAATTGAGATCGGAGAGGACGCGAGAGATGCCGAGCATGATGCCTAACGACGTCAAGCCAGCCAAAATCAAGAGCATCGCTACGACTAATATCGACGAGATGATAAACTGGTTGCGACACGCACGAGGGTATCTACGGTATCAGAGCGTTAATCTTGAAGAACAGAGAGGCGTGTACCGGGTATCTGGTTTTTTGGAAGGCCCACTATCGAAGTGGTGCTACTCCCAAGTTGCGCAGACTAGAGATAAAGTCGGTGGAGGATTACCGGAGTTTCTGAGATGGAGAGATCTTTAATTCAGGAATTTTGCGGAAGAACACCCGCGGAACAAGCGAGATTGAATTTGGACAAGGCGCGATAGAAAACCATGGTCCTGAAGTATGCGAACTATTTTAGAGAACAATTATTGGACCTTCCTCACCGTCATGAAGAAGATAACGTACATGATTTCCAGCGCGGTCTAAGACCCTCGATTCACAAGGAGGTTGCCTTGAAAAACCCTAAGACCCTACACGAGGCGATTAAAGCAGCCATGGGAGCGGAGGTAGCAGAGACCAAGACTGAGACGACCCAAGCCGGCTGAACGTCATCGAGGAGGATAGCGACTTTTCGGAGGCAGCTGAGGAGGTCGATAGTGAGTCGGAGGAAGATTCGCATGACGTGACCGACGAAAAGCCGCGGGAGCTGTACGAGATTCGACGCCTTACTCAAGAGGAGGTCGACAGATCTAAAAAGGAGGGCAAGTGCTTCATTTGCCACAAGAAGGGACACATCGCTATCGACTACCCAGACAAAAAGAACAAGAAGAACGAGAGAATGAGGAAACCCCGGCCGGGAATGTGAGACCTGAGTCGGCAGCTCGCGGCAAGCTGCAGGATGAGGTTTCGTTTCCTACAACGACTAAGGATGAGACCAAGACAGAAGAAGTACGAGACCCGTTACCTCAAACGACATTGAGGCCATTCTTTAGGAGCAAGGACTTTAGCGATTGGATGATGAATAGGGGCTATTTCCTAAAGTACTATCAAACCTACGGACCTTTCGACTTAGATGGGGCTAGCGATAATGACGGCCTTAATTCTCTCTAGTGGCGGAGGATTTTTGTTGTCCGGCGCGCCCATTTCAAAAGATAGATTTACATAAGTACTAGAGAATTTGCCTGAATGCGCCATTTAACAAATTAGAAGATTTTTGGGGCCACTATTTGCGGAGTATACTGCTTCGTCCCCACCTGAGAGCGGTTACAGTGGTTCCAAAATAAATGACAAAACCATGGTACAAGCAGCTGCGAAATTTCCGACTTGTCGACGACCTTGCGGCAACAGAACATGTGTTAACCTATCGTACGAGCGATGGGGTAAAGGGAAGAATGCAAGATGTTGGACCGACAAGATGGACGACGCAAGATTACGTCGACGACACCGATCGAGTTCGATTTCTGCCCCATATAGCAATAGAACCCCCCGATTACCTACTGGACTTACTCGACCACTCTTGTTACCGATGGCCGACGAGTGTTATTGATGAAAGAGGATATTGGCATGGTGTGGTTTCGTGGTGGCAAACATGAGATCCCGGAATGCACAATAGCGCGAACTCTTACGGAGACAACTAGATCCAAGGTAAGCAAAACAAATTTACGCCTTTTAGGAAAGGAGTCTTGCGGACAGAATAAGCGAGAGAGTTGGATAAAAGGGCGGTTTGGTCACATTTTTCCCCCAGCCGGTTTTCGCCGCCAGCAATTTCAATTTTCACGACGAAGCGAAATCCCTTATTTATGGTCACATTTTTCGGTGAAAGACAGATAAATGTCCACTTTTTCAAAATCCCATGTGCTTTTCGACGTCCCCAACCCCGATTTGCTTGTCAAAAGAGAAAATAGGTCACATGTTTGTCGACATGGGTAGGGCCGGCTACGGTTATGGTTGTATTTTTGATCATGGGTAGGGTCGGCATCTAGGAAATTTTCTTGGGCGTTATATCTTAATAAACTTAAACACTGGGGTTTGTCGAATTATATATCGCCGTTGCCTCTTCCCCGGTCAGCGGGCGGTCGTCGATTGTTACTTTTGTCGCATACCCGTCCCAAAATCGAGCTAAGCGCGAATCGGTAGTTGTTCCCCACCCGTTGTTCGCGCCAATGAACATCCTGTAGGAATCTAGGGACGAGTTGTTCCACTCACCCAAAGATGTGGATACGAGAACAGACCCGTTTGCGTTTGTGTGCATCGTTATCAAAGGGTTGCACGGAAATGCCATCACCGGGAATCGAACCTGGCACCTCCGTGTCCGGAGTCGTACGCCGTAACCAAGTACCGCGCCTAAAAGTCGGTACCCATTGGGGATATATCTCGTATATGTACCCCCGTACTGCCCGAGCAACGGGCTCCCGCAGTACATCCACTATTGGCGAGATAGTAGGGCCAAGACTCCCCCGGAGTACAACGTACGGATGTGTCTATCATCGTGCCCACCATGGGGATTTCACAACACTCCCCCTAATGGACACCATCCCATCGACTCCGGTCAAACCCTACAAACCCGCGTCATACGCGGAGGGCCCATAACCTATCAAAGGGTTACACGGAAATGCCATCACCGGGAATCGAACCCGGCACCTCCGTGTCCGGAGTCGAACGCCGTAACCAAGTACCTCCGCGCCTAAAAGTCGGTACCCATTGTGGATATGTCTCATATATATACCCCCGTACTGCCCGAGCAACGGGCTCCCGCAGTACATCCACTATTGGGGAGGTAGTAGGGCCAAGACTCCCCCGGAGTACAACGTACGGATGTGTCCATTGTCGTGCCCACCATGGGTATTTCACAACAATCGTCCACCGGTAATCATCCACCGACAAGGCGAAGAAATACCACGCGTCTTTCGTAAGGTTAAATCCGATGTCGTCGAAGGCGAAGGATACTAGCTGCTTGTTTGATAGAATTACTAATCCCACATCCAACTCTCTCATGACTAGAAATCGGATCTCTTCGGACGGGTCGACTAGCGGCTTGATCCAAAACGTCATCGACCATGTTCCCGACCGAACGAACTCGCAGTAGTCCACTCCCGCTTCACCGATATCGGCGAATCTCGCGTAGGAATTTGACCCATTGAATAATACTAGATCGGCCTCGGCAACTATGTTGTTTCCGTGGTCCACCAATTTCATGTCGAGGTCATGGCGGATATGCACGTGTCCGACCGGCTGCGCCCCCCCCGTGTCGCCGCGGGCATCAATGAGCTCCACCCAAAAGTAGTGGGTCCCGCCCCCGAGCCCGCTCACCGTGGTAACGCCATCCAAGTACCGTTTGACGCCAGTGGCGTGGTTTTTCGTCGACGAGTTGAGCACCGCCGCGGTGACGTTGGTGTACTCCGCCGGAACTTCGTCGACGGTGTTGCGGTAATGCCGTACCTCGGTGAAACCACTCATTTTGAGGTAGAGTAAGATTTTTCGATGCACCCGAGGATATTCGGAGCGTTCTCCTCTAGCCGGCTCATCACATTGCTCGTGTGACGGATGAAGTCCCCCTCCGAAGTAATTGAAATAATATTGAAATATTTTACTCCAATACCAGTAAAACCGGCTGGAGTCTCTGGGCCCCCCCTTTTGCTATGTTCAACTTGTTGTTGGACTTCTAAGCGTGAGGTAGACCGTGAACCACTAATCCCAACCTCTCCAATGGCAGTAACGACACCGTCTAAAACATACCCGTATCCAGGTATTTATTGTTTTCTGATCTAAACGTTTTTTTTTTTGGATACAGTATGAAACAAAAAATGTCGCTAGTCTCCACGATACGCGGCCTGCTCCAGCCGCTGCGGGGTCGCTGATCAGCAAGGCTGCTCAGCTTGAGCTGGACGAGGCGAACTTGCCTGACCTCGGCTCCTGTGCGACTCCGGTCGTGCCGGAGCTTGGGGGGAAAGGCAGGTGAAAAACCCCCCTCGCATAGGTCGTCATCGGTCCCGCCTTGATCCGTGCTCAACCCCGCCCGAGGTATTAGCCGCTCCTCTCGACGCAGCTCTCCACCTAGCCGAGTCTTCTCTCCTCCTTCGGGGGCTGAGAAGAAAAAAGAACTAGGCTGCAGACGGTGTCCGGCGGGCTCTCATGCCCCCGAGCCAGATTGTCTCCTGTCCCCTGTCCTTTCCCCGTATGTTTCCAACACCTATCTGATCGCGCGAGGGGGGAGGGTACGGCCACAGGCCGGAAAACCGACAGGTACCCGGGTACCAGACAGAGAAAAAACCGGGGAAATGAGCGGGGAAAATTCAGGCGCGGAGGCAGGAGCGCTAGTTTTTTCTATGTCTGTGCGTCTCGGTCCCCCCCACCTGTCCTCGAGGTGATGGGGGACCTCGACACGGAGGACCGCCGCGTCGGTGGACGCGGCAAGACCTTGGGGCGGGGTTTACGGGATGGAGCGGCGGGATCGACGAGCGACCGCGCGAGGAGGGGTTTTTTGCCAGCCTTTCCCCTCCTACCTTCGGCAAGACCGAAGTCACGCGGGAGCTAGATTAGGCTGGCCCGTCGTCCCTCCCGAACGCCGACCGGCCTAGGCCGGTCGACACCCCGGTTCGGCGGGAGCGGGCCGTGCATCGTGAAGGTCGAGCAGCAGTTTAGTTTTGCATTTCTAGACAAGTGGATTTATTTTTAGATCTGTTTTTTCTTGATTACAAAATTATTACGCTGTTACTGCTTAGGTGGGGGGACTGTGGCAATTACTGCGGTTGCTTACAGTTATATAACTCCCGAGGAACGTCGAGATACACATTGCAGATAGGTGTGCCGATAAGAAATGAACCTGGTCGGAGAGATCCGGGCCCAACTTGCTAATAAGTCCTGTATGGCGAAGTAGAGTGGCCCGTGAGACGACACTCGGTCCAGTTTGCCGGGACATGTTGTGAACAATTTCAATTTCAATTTCAATTTCTGATCGCGCTGTGGCCGTCCGTGCCCTCCCCCGGTGGTTTACGTTGTTAGGGGGCCGCCTTTACGAGCAGTGTGCCGTTACGATAACCCTAGGCACACTGCCTGAGGCAGCCTGTCGATAACCGGGGACCGACTAGGGAAGAGGTTGGAAGAACACAAGGATCGAGTCGCCGGTCCTCAAAAGACGTTGGGTACGGGAATTTTTCCAAAAACCCCCCGTACCGGGCTTTTCCGGCGGCAGGCGATCCTATGGACCGCCGCCGCCAGACGGTGTCGCTCCTCCGGCTGCGACCATCCGCCTTCCTGCGCAGCAACAAGCCTCGCCCCCATGGGAGACCTAAGGCTATCGCAGGGCTGGCGGCTGCTAGCGAGCGCCGTCCCTAGCGCTGCTTCCCAGTTGTCCACCGCCAGCTCCAACACCCTCGTCCCTCCGCTGATCCGTCCGTACCCCTCTTCGCCAAAAAACATTTCGCAGACGCCGCCCCCGCCCCATCGTCGGGAGAGTATCTGCGAGTATTTAGTCGCGGAAAAAACATATCGGACTGGCCGAGCGGGAGATCTCTGTGCCGGAGTACGGATATTATGTTTTTCCAAAACCCTCCGTACATGGCTTCCCGACAGCTGCCGATCCCGCGGATCGCAAATGTCGGTACCTCGTTCAGCCCCCTACCGTGCCAGGCATGGCACGGCTATGGGGTTACCAGCGCCCACCGCGTGGAGGTAGAGGTAGGTGCCGACGGGCCTGCGAGCGCACCCCCCTCCGGGGCCGCCGCCGCTGCGCCGCCGGCGGGCGCCCTCCGAAATATATTCTGCATTATTCAGGTGACGGAGCGTGCATTCCGTGTTGATATCACGAACGACTTCGCCGAAACGTGATGAATAGTCATTGTGCCGCTCCGCCTTGTTCGGCCATTCGAGTCCCCGGTTCACCGCCGCCACGGACCCGCTGAGAAGTGAAAGGCATCCGCTGACGATGGCGGTATCCCGGTGGTGGCCGAGGGCTGCCCGATCCCGTACGTGAGATTAAGACAACCCACACCGAGACTCAGTGCGACGGTGGTGAACAACGCCATGTCCGCACGTCCCTTGCAAAGAATAGGAAGCCCCATGCATGCACTTGAGTCTTTTCGCGTGCGCGCGCCACTTCTCAAGCAAGGGATTTTGGATCTGAACGGCAGCCTCGCTTCACTCATTTTTCTTTTCATCTAAGAAAAACAGTGCCGGGTCTGATGTCAAGTCCGCCCACATCAACCCTTGTAATCATCCGGGGGTCCTCCACCGTGTTCCCGATGCTATTTTGCCGGATGCTCGTTGTAAAGCCGAGTAGGTAGTTCCATGGCGGAAGGTACGTGGTTACGTCGGGTCGGCTAGTGTCCGACAACCGCAGGTTTGTAAGTATGAGTGACATTACTTTACTACGTGTCGAAGAAAGAAAGTTTGATGGTAACACTGAAGGCGTCGGCGGGGTTGACCTCTATCGAACTCTCCACCAGTTCCGGAGGCGAATTGTCCTCATTGACGTCGAGGATACCACTGGTTTCTGATTGCGCCTCAAAGATTTCCACAAAGCCCTCGTGCAGCCCCTCGCGTAAAACACTTCCTGGGAACCTTGCCGTCCCGAGCGTATGCCGGAAGGTCATTCTTCGTCAGGTATTTGGTAGTGGGTGAGTCAAATAACGTACGCCGTTGTCTCGCCATCGTCAAGCTCAGCAAATAGCGTCGCAGTCCGCAGTTGAAGGTCAATCTCACCCACGTTGTCCAGGGGCCGCCGGATCGGAATCCCCACCGTATCTTGGTTCACCCCTTTGAGACTGAGCTTTTGGCCAACGTAGCTCAACGCGTCTTGCACTCGTGAGCCTGGGAGATATCCGAGGACGCTTAGACCTTGGTGCGGGTCGTTGACGAAGGTTTTACTCGTGATTGCGAGCCCATAGGCTTGCGAGCCGTGGAGGTGAATCAACGAGCAATGCGAGACCGCGACTTGCCGCCTTGTGCCGTCGTTGCGATCAGTCCGAAACGTGTGGAAGTCGACGGGGACCCTTTCGTTAGCGCCGCCCAGCCACATCGCGCCGCCGGGAGCGCCGCCCAGCCACATCGCTCGCATAATCTGAGTCCGACCAGCCTACCAACTCGGATGACTGTACGCTGCTTCCGTACACCAGTGATGCATCAGCGGTGCCTTTGAGATACCGAAGCACTCGCTTGGCCTGCTCCCAATGCGCGTGGCAAGGATTGGCCATGTATCGGCTGAGATGACTGACAGCCATGGTGATGTCTGGTCGGGTGCTCACAGAGGCGTACAACAGGCTTCCAATCAGGCTCTGATAGGGCACCGACCTGGGAGGCAGCTGCGTGACGGATGTCTCGTCCCCGCACTTGCCCACAGCATCTACCGCCATTGGTGAGCTCAATGGCTTGCAGTCCATCATGTTGAAGCGCTCCAGCATGTCGAGCACGTACTGGCGCTGGCCAAGCCTGATGATGCCGGTGCCACGATCCCGCTCCACCGTCATGCCGAGCAGCCACGAGACTGGACTAAGGTCTTGCACGTTGAACCTGCTGCCAAATGCAGCCTTGAACTCCGGTATGAATCGGCCCGCTGCTCCGGTAATGATGTTGTCGTCCACATACAGAGCCAGGATGTACAATTGGCCTCCTTTTGGTAGATGAAAATACACGGATCCACTTTGGACTGGCAGAAGCCATACTCCTCTAGCCAGGCAGTGATAGTCTTGTTCCAGTTTCTGGGAGCTTGCTTTAGGCCGTAGAGGGCCTTTTGCAGCAAACACACAAGCTCTTTCCCTTTGCCGTAAGTACTCCGGAAGCCTTCAGGCTGTCGCATGTATATCTCCTCGTCGATGTTGGCCTCTAGGAATGTTGTCACTACATCCAGCTGCTCTGTTGAACAACAGTGTTTGATATGGTAATCAAGTTGCTACTCAGTAATATTGATATCGAGTACGAGTGTTGCAGTGATAGGACAACTGTGACTCAGCATATCTAGATGATAAGGCATTCCGCAATGCAATAGATATGGGTGCTGATAGTGGCAGGTTGTTGAGCGTTAGATATGATCTAAGGGCTCAGAATAGTGGTAGGCGTGTGCCCACCATGTGGTGGGCGCGTGTCATGATTGGGACGCGGACGGTGTCCTGTGATAGACAAGGATGAGACACTGCTGAAGGTGACAGACCTTCAGCGTCTTGTAGAGTGTGTAATCATTCTGTTTTCACCCATCAACTTTGTCAGGTTATGGGCCCTCCTTTTGCTCTCGGTTGGAGTCGACACACTTGACTAGAACCGTTACCTTGAGCTTCTTTTTTGCTCGAGTCTTGGGCTTCTGTTGTGCTACACGACTTTCAGGTGTGGCTAGGTCGCAAAAGCGGTAGACTCTCTTTGTTGGGTGGTTTGCCTTCGAATTCGGGCTGGTAGCGACTTTCCTGTGTTGCTTGGAGCCTAGAAACCACCGACCGTTTCACTCGCCTGAACAACGCTCGTTCAGTCGCCTGTGCTTTGGATTTTCAGCCTGCGCCTTCGTTTTTCATATTATTGGATCCGATATCTGGGTATTTGGCGTCTTTCCTTGCGTCGCTGGGTTGTTTGAGTGCGAGTTGGTGAGACATCTTGCAATAGTGTACTATCACATGTGTACGACGTCGTTCGACTGGCCTTCCAAGGCCATAATCTGCCTACCTACGTTATTCCGAGTCGGGAAGTACAGCTCGTCGAGATTTTCTCGCAGTCCTCGTTCATTTCCGCTCTCTTGGGTTTTTGGCTTTCAGTTGGTGAAGGATCCCTGCTCAGTGTACTATCCATTTGTACGACGAACCCCGACAGACCACCTGAAACCGGTTTCCGTTTGCTTTGGCTGTGTAGACTCCGGAAGTACAGCTCCGCCTTCGGTCGGCGCCTTGTCGTGCTCGTTTTGAAGCTCCGTTGACCGGACCTTGACCGTCCCCTTGAAGGCCTGCCGGGCAGTGGTTGGTGACAATTTTCCGTCGATTTTTTCGGCCCTTTCCGGAGCTGTCGAGATATAATACCCATGGATTCTGTGAAACTTCCCAAGTTCAGTGGAGAAAGGAGAGACTTTGATGTCTGGAAGAAAAGGTTTCGTGCCTTTGGATTGATGCAGAGCTGGGCACCGGCTCTCCTCGAGAACGACGCCGCTACCGCGCAGCAACACCTCGACTTGTACTCTACTTTGATTCTGGCGCTGCCTGAGGACGATCTCTCAATTATTGAGAATGTCCATGAAGTTGACGAGAACTGCGGCCTCAAGGCGTGGACTGCGCTGGTGGACCACTATGAAGACGATGGCATCTTGACAAAGTTGATGGGTGAAAACAGAATGATTACACACTCTACAAGACGCTGAAGGTCTGTCACCTTCAGCAGTGTCTCATCCTTGTCTATCACAGGACACCATCCGCGTCCCAATCATGACACGCGCCCACCACATGGTGAGCACACGCCTACCACTATTCTGAGCCCTTAGATCATATCTAACGCTCAGCAACCTGCCACTATCAGCACCCATATCTATTGCATTGCTGAATGCCTTATCATCTAGATATGCTGAGTCACAGCTGTCCTATCACTGCAACACTCGTACTGGATATCAATATTGATGAGTAGCAACTTGATTACCATATCAAACAATGCTGTTCAACACTCCCCCTTGCTACTTGTGCAAACCCATGATCGCAGTGCACAATTGAAATTGAAATTGAAATTGTTCACAACATGTCCCGGCAAACTGGACCGAGTGTCGTCTCACGGGCCACTCTACTTCGCCATACAGGACTTATTAGCAAGTTGGGCCCGGGTCTCTCCGACCAGGTTCATTTCTTATCGGCACACCTATCTGCAATGTGTATCTCGACGTTCCTCGGGAGTTATATAACTGTAAGCAACCGCAGTAATTGCCACAGTCCCCCCACCTAAGCAGTAACAGCGTAATAATTTTGTAATCAAGAAAAAACAGATCTAAAAATAAATCCACTTGTCGAGAAATGCAAAACTAAACTGCTGCTCGACCTTCACGATGCACGGCCCGCTCCCGCCGAACCGGGGTGTCGACCGGCCTAGGCCGGTCGGCGTTCGGGAGGGACGACGGGCCAGCCTAATCTAGCTCCCGCGTGACTTCGGTCTTGCCGAAGGTAGGAGGGGAAAGGCTGGCAAAAAACCCCTCCTCGCGCGGTCGCTCGTCGATCCCGCCGCTCCATCCCGTAAACCCCGCCCCAAGGTCTTGCCGCGTCCACCGACGCGGCGGTCCTCCGTGTCGAGGTCCCCCATCACCTCGAGGACAGGTGGGGGGGACCGAGACGCACAGACATAGAAAAAACTAGCGCTCCTGCCTCCGCGCCTGAATTTTCCCCGCTCATTTCCCCGGTTTTTTCTCTGTCTGGTACCCGGGTACCTGTCGGTTTTCCGGCCTGTGGCCGTACCCTCCCCCCTCGCGCGATCAGATAGGTGTTGGAAACATACGGGGAAAGGACAGGGGACAGGAGACAATCTGGCTCGGGGGCATGAGAGCCCGCCGGACACCGTCTGCAGCCTAGTTCTTTTTTCTTCTCAGCCCCCGAAGGAGGAGAGAAGACTCGGCTAGGTGGAGAGCTGCGTCGAGAGGAGCGGCTAATACCTCGGGCGGGGTTGAGCACGGATCAAGGCGGGACCGATGACGACCTATGCGAGGGGGGTTTTTCACCTGCCTTTCCCCCCAAGCTCCGGCACGACCGGAGTCGCACAGGAGCCGAGGTCAGGCAAGTTCGCCTCGTCCAGCTCAAGCTGAGCAGCCTTGCTGATCAGCGACCCCGCAGCGGCTGGAGCAGGCCGCGTATCGTGGAGACTAGCGACATTTTTTGTTTCATACTGTATCCAAAAAAAAAAACGTTTAGATCAGAAAACAATAAATACCTGGATACGGGTATGTTTTAGACGGTGTCGTTACTGCCATTGGAGAGGTTGGGATTAGTGGTTCACGCTGACCTTTGTGCAGTTCAAGGCTGCTCCGCTGGTGCTGTCTCCCCCAAATTCACATCCGGCTCGTCCTCAATCGACTGAGAACTGATATATATAACCCCGACAGACCTCCTGAAACCGGTTTTCGTTTGCTTTGGCTGTGTAGACTCCGGAAGTACAGCTCCGCCATCTGTCGGCGCCTTGTTGCGTTCGTTCTGAAGCTCCGTTGACCGGACCTTGACCGTCCCCTTGACGGCCTGCCGGGCAGCGGTTGGTGACAATTTTCCGTCGATTTTTTCGGCCCTTTCCGGAGCTGTCGAGATATAACACCCATGGATTCTGTCAAACTTCCCAAGTTCAGTGGAGAAGGAGAGACTTTGATGTCTGGAAGAAGAGGTTCCGTGCTTTTGGATTGATGCAGAACTGGGCACCGGCTCTCCTCGAGAACGACGCCGCTACCGCGCAGCAACACCTCGACTTGTACTCTACTTTGATTCTGGCGCTGCCTGAGGACGATCTCTCAATTATTGAGAATGTCCATGAAGTTGACGAGAACTGCGGCCTCAAGGCGTGGACTGCGCTGGTGGACCACTATGAAGACGATGGCATCTACCGTCTGGCTGAGCTGCTGCAAGATATGGAGAAGGCCCAGGCAGACGATGAGACTAGTCTCCAGTATTTGAACCGCTTGGTCCGACTTCAACGCCAGCTAGCCCGTGTGGGGGAGGACGTTCACGACCGACGGGTCATCATGTACTTGGTGAAGGGTCTACGTCAAGAGTACCACTCCATCACAGACACATGGGACGTCCACAGCCTCAGTATGGACGCCGTCAAGCGAGACCTTCGACAGAAGGGCATGCGTATTGAGAGTCGTGGCCGGACTCAGACGGAGGCGCCGCCCCCTGCAGCTTTTCCGGCCTTTTCCGGTGACACCTCTGCTGAATCCTTGAAGCGCCAGGTCCATGATCTTCAGGAGCAGCTAAAATCCATGCATGGCCCTGGGAACTCACGTGGTGTGGCTGTGGGAGCTGGCGGAGTCCGACCCTTTCCGCGGCATTTGTTTCAGTTGCGGCAAGAAGGGCCATCGCCGGTCAGAGTGCCCTGACAGGCGTGCTAGTGGCAATTCTGCGAGTCTCGAGTCTCCCGTGGCTTTCCCTGCTGGGGTAGACATCAC
The DNA here is from genome assembly GCA_026401115.1 of Tetraselmis chui. NCBI lineage: Eukaryota > Viridiplantae > Chlorophyta > Chlorodendrophyceae > Chlorodendrales > Chlorodendraceae > Tetraselmis > Tetraselmis chui. Next base: position 328,257 of record JAPMLY010000109.1, read on the forward strand.
TGCCAGTCCTGCTAGGTCGTTCAGTGAAGCACGAGCCATGGTGATGAATGAGGGGGAGACTTGGATGTGGCTAGCCGACAGTGGAGCCAGCCACCATATGACCAGCAAACGTGATGACTTCGTGAACTATCGTGCGCTGTCCGACCGGCTGTGGGTGAAGGGCATCAGTGCTTTTGCTGTGGGCGTTGGCACTGTCCGCATCACTGTGCCGGCTGCAGACGGTACGAAGATTCCTGCCACGTTGCGCCATGTGCTTCACGTTCCCGAGCTGTCCCGTCGTGCGTCTTGGACATATCATCGGTTGTTTAGCCTCACTCAGGCGCGGCAGCAGGGTCATAGCGTGTTGTTGGCGGATCCTATGGACCATCTTCAGCTTCACGCAGCTCATGGTGGTGGTGTTAAGATTCCCATGGAGCGAGCCCACGGATTGATCTGGCTGCCTGCGACGGTTGCTCTTCCAGCGCGTGCTACGGCTTCGGCGGCCACGGCGTCATCGGGGAAGCGGCTGTGGCATTCCCGACTCGGTCACATTGGGGAGCCTCAGCTGGACGAGCTGTTAACAGGTCATGTGGAAGGCTTGGGCTATGCATCACACGAGAAGTTGGGATTCTGTGAGACCTGCGCTGTGTGTAAGTCTCAAGTCCGCAATATTCCTCGTGCTCCTGCGGACCGAGATGTAGGACTGTTTGAGGTGATTGGTGTGGATTTTTGTGGCCCGATGAGTGTTCCATCCTTGGGTGGGAGGCGCTACAGCTTCGGCGCAGTTGACTTCCGCAGCCGCTTCGTGCTGCATGATGCCTTGCGCTCCAAGGACGAGGCTACCTCTTCGTTCCGCCGGATGCTGACCACCATTCGCTCCCTGGGGTACACAGTTCGCCGGCTTCGGGTCGACAACGACACTGTGTTTCTTGGTGCTGCGTTCCGGAGCTTATTGGACGAGTTCAACATCGCCCTAGAGGTCACCGCCCCCTACGCTCATTGGCAGCATGGTCGGATCGAGCGGCAGTGGGGCACATTGGTTCCGATGGCACAGTCTATGATTCGGCATGCTGGGCTGCCGAAGTCCTATTGGGCGTTGGCTATGGCGGCAGCGGTGCACATCCGCAATCGGGTGTGCAGCAGTGGAGCTGGTGGCGTTCCATATCAGCTTGTTACGGGTCGACCGGCTGACTTGAGTTCCATGCGGGTGTTTGGCTGCCCGGCTTATGTCCACGTGGACAAGTCGCAGCGCCGCAAACTGGACGATCGTGCATGGAAAGGCGTGTTTGTGGGCTACGCACCCGAGTCCCCTGCCTGGCTGGTGTACAACCCCACCACCCGACGTGTGGTGAGCAGCCGCAATGTGGTGTTTGACGAGAGTGCTATCATCTCCATGGGGGAGAGCTGTCCCGCACGTGAGATGCTGGATGCCGAGGCTGGTGATGACAGCACCTCTGATGAGGCGGCTAGGGAGAAGCCCGATACACTCGTGGGGGAGACACAGCCGGTGGATGAGGCTCCACGTGAGGTGCCAGAAGTGGCGAAGGGGGAGCCTAGCACTTCCGTAGGGGAGACGCAGCAGCATACGTCGGGCGATATCAGTTCTCAGTCGATTGAGGACGAGCCGGATGCGAATTTGGGGGAGACAGCACCAGCGGAGCAGCCTGGAACTGCACAAAGGTATAGCCTTCGGACGAGGCGTCCTCCGGGTCAGTGGTGGGTTGTTGGCAACACCGCAGCTATCAATCCAAGCAATGTCGTGCACGAGCCTGCGTCGTATAAACAAGCGCTACGAGGTCCTCAAGCCACGGAGTGGGAAGCAGCCATCAAGACTGAGTATGACTCACTCGTATCGCGCAACACCTGGAAGTTGGTTCCTCGTCCTGCCGGTAGAAAGCTAGTGGACTCCAAGTGGGTGTTCAAGCTGAAGCGCGACTCTGATGGTAATATCGCAAGGTATAAGGCCAGACTAGTGGCGCGTGGTTTCACTCAAGAGCATGGCGTGGATTATCACGAGACCTTTGCTCCTACTGTGCGGGTGATCTCTATCCGCGTCGTACTAGCGTTAGCTGCTTTCCATGACTGGGAGGTGGAGCAGCTGGATGTAGTGACAGCATTCCTGGAGGCCAACATCGACGAGGAGATATACATGCGACAGCCTGAAGGCTTCCGGAGTACTGACAGCAAAGGGACAGAGCTTGTGTGTCTGCTGAAAAAGGCCCTCTACGGCCTAAAGCAAGCTCCCAGAAACTGGAACAAGACTATCACTGCCTGGCTAGAGGAGTATGGCTTCTGCCAGTCCAAAGTGGATCCGTGTATTTTCATCTACCAGAAAGGAGGCCAATTGTACATCCTGGCCCTCTATGTGGACGACAGCATCATTGCCGGAGCAGCGGGCCGATTCATACCGGAGTTCAAGGCTGCATTTGGCAGCAGGTTCAACGTGCAAGACCTTGGTCCAGTCTCGTGGCTGCTCGGCATGACGGTGGAGCGGGATCGTGGCACCGGCATCATCAGGCTTGGCCAGCGCCAGTACGTGCTCGACATGCTGGAGCGCTTCAACATGATGGACTGCAAGCCAGTGAGCTCACCAATGGCGGTAGATGCTGTGGGCAAGTGCGGGGACGAGACATCCGTCACGCAGCTGCCTCCCAGGTCGGTGCCCTATCAGAGCCTGATTGGAAGCCTGTTGTACGCCTCTGTGAGCACCCGACCAGACATCACCATGGCTGTCAGTCATCTCAGCCGATACATGGCCAATCCTTGCCACGCGCATTGGGAGCAGGCCAAGCGAGTGCTTCGGTATCTCAAAGGCACCGCTGATGCATCACTGGTGTACGGAAGCAGCGTGCGGTCATCCGAGTTGGTAGGCTGGTCGGACTCAGATTATGCGAGCGATGTGGCTGGGCGGCGCTCCCGCACAGGATACGTGTTCATGCTGAATGGTGCGGCAGTGAGCTGGAAGAGTCAGCGGCAGCAGACCGTGGCACTGTCCACAGCGGAGGCAGAGTACATGGCGCTGACCAGCGCTACTCAAGAGGCGATGTTTCTGAGGCAATTGATGCATGAGCTTCACCAGGACTCCGGCTCCGCTGTCACTATCCATGAAGACAACCAGAGCTGCATTGCACTCAGCAAGAACAGCATGACAACTGGCCGGAGCAAGCACATGGATGTGAGGTATCACTTCTGTCGGGAGAAGGTGGAGAGCGGCGATATCGAGGTCAAGTATTGTGCAACAGAGGACATGCTTGCCGATGCGCTCACCAAACCTTTGGTGAGTGAAAGGCACAAGAAGTTGTGCACTGCGATCATGGGTTTGCACGAGTAGCAAGGGGGAGTGTTGAACAGCATTGTTTGATATGGTAATCAAGTTGCTACTCAGCAATATTGATATCCAGTACGAGTGTTGCAGTGATAGAACAGCTGTGACTCAACATATCTAGATGATAAGGCATTCAGCAATGCAATAGATATGGGTGCTGATAGTGGCAGGTTGCTGAGCGTTAGATATGATCTAAGGGCTCAGAATAGTGGTAGGCGTGTGCCCACCATGTGGTGGGCGCGTGTCATGATTGGGACGCGGACGGTGTCCTGTGATAGACAAGGATGAGACACTGCTGAAGGTGACACACCTTCAGCGTCTTGTAGAGTGTGTAATCATTCTGTTTTCACCCATCAACTTTGTCACGACGGGACAGCTCGGGAACGTGAAGCACATGGCGCAAGGTGGCAGGAATCTTCGTACCGTCTGCAGCCGGCACAGTGATGCGGACAGTGCCAACGCCCACAGCAAAAGCACTGATGCCCTTCACCCACAGCCGGTCGGACAGCGCACGATAGTTCACGAAGTCATCACGTTTGCTGGTCATATGGTGGCTGGCTCCACTGTCGGCTAGCCACATCCAAGTCTCCCCCTCATTCATCACCATGGCTCGTGCTTCACTGAACGACCTAGCAGGACTGGCAGTAATGTCTACCCCAGCAGGGAAAGCCACGGGAGACTCAAGACTCGCTGTCAAAGTTGAGGGGGCAATAAGGAATGCTTACACTCGGTGAGTGACACTGCATGTCATCTCACCCTCAGCAAGTGCCTAGCACTTGCCTATCACAGGACACGCACTCACCTTGTGGTGAGCACACGCCAACATATATTCTGAGCCTTTAGATGATATCTAACGCTCAGCAACTTGCCACCATCAGCAACCTAATCCTATCTATTGTTGATTGGCTTATCATCTTATTGTGCTGAGTCACAGCCGTACTATCACGATGCTACTTGACCAACATTGCTGTGTAGCAACTTGATTATCACACAAAACCATGTCTCGCAACACTCCCCCTTGCTACGCAGGCAATCCCATGATGGCATTGCACAACTTGCTATGCCTTGCACTCACTAATGGCTTGGTAAGCACATCAGCAAGCATGTTCTCCGTCGCACAATATTGCACCTCAGTGTCTCCGCTCTCCACCTTCTCCCGACAGAAGTGGTACCTCACGTCCATGTGCTTGCTGCGTCCGGTCGTCATGCTATTCTTGCTGAGTGCAATACAACTCTGATTGTCCTCGTGAATTGTGATGGGAGACCCGGAGTCTTGGTGAAACTCGTGGAGTAGTTGCTTCAAAAACATCGCCTCCTGAGTGGCCGCAGTCAGCGCCATATACTCTGCCTCCGCTGTCGACAACGCCACAGTTTGTTGCCGCTGGCTTTTCCAACTCACCGCTGCACCGTTGAGCATGAACACATACCCCGTGCGAGAGCGCCGCTCGCCAATATCACTAGCGTAGTCAGAATCTGACCATCCTACCAGCTTTGCTGAGGGTGCACCACCGTACATCAACACCAACTCTGCGATCCCCTTGAGGTAGCGAAGCACCCTCTTGGCTTGCTCCCAATGTGACTGAGAGGGGTCGGACATGTACCTACTAAGGTGGCTTACAACCATGGTGATGTCGGGCCGTGTGCTTACGGAAGCGTACAACAAGCTGCCGATCAAGCTTTGGTACGGCACTAGACCGGGAGGCAACCTTGATGTCGACGTCTCCACACAATTGCTCAAAGCATCGACTGCCATAGGTGAGCCCACTGGCTTGCAGCCCATCATGTTGAAGCGCTCCAACATATCTAAGACGTATTGATGTTGTCCAATCCTGATGGTGCGGCTGCCACGATCACGCTCGACAGTCATGCCAAGCAACCAAGACACTGGACCGAGGTCTTGCTCGTTGAACCTTTCGCCGAAAGCCGACTTGAACCCAACGATGAAGCTACCCGCTGGTCCGACGATGATGCTGTCGTCCACGTACAACGCCAAGACATAAAGCTCACCCTCCTTGTTGAAGACGTAAATGCCGGGATCCACCTTGGATTGGGTAAAGCCATACTCCTCTAGCCATGCTGTGATGGTCTTATTCCAGTTCCTTGGAGCTTGCTTGAGGCCATACAATGATTTCTTCAACAAGCACACTCGCTCCTCTCCATTGATGTCGAAGTGACGGAATCCTTCCGGCTGCCTCATGTAGATTTCCTCCTCGATATCGGCCTCCAAAAATGCCGTCACCACATCAAGCTGCTCCACCTCCCAATCATTATAAGCAGCAAGCGCGAGCAACGTTCGAGTAGAAATCACCCTCACTGTGGGAGCGAAGGTCTCGTGGTAGTCCACACCCTTCTCCTGAGTAAACCCGCGAGCCACAAGTCTTGCTTTGTACCTTGCAATCTGTCCATTGGCATCGCGCTTCAGCTTGAACACCCACTTGGAATCTACGAGTTTGCGACCGGCAGGACAAGGGACCAATGTCCAGGATTTCCGAGATACAAGTGAGTCGTACTCGCTCTTGATAGCTGCCTCCCACTCACCCGATTGGGGACTCCTCAGCGCTTGCTTGTATGACACCGGCTCTTGAACGGTCGGGCTGCTGGATGACTTAATAGCCGCGGTACTTCCCGTAGTCCATCCATCTCCCGAAGCGCCCGCTGAACGGAGATTATACCTTGGACTGGGTACGCATTGCTGTGGTGCAGCAATGGATCGAAGATTATACCTTGCACGTGGAGTCTCCCCCGAATGCATGTCCCGTTCCTCTTCCGTCGACCCGGAATGCTGCCGCGACTCCCGTAGCGGCGACACCCCGAAGGTGTATCCGGTTCTTCGCTACACATGGTGCGCGGGATGCTGTCCTCTTCATCATCATTGCGTTGCTCCGCATTGCTCTCCGCCATGGAGAGGACTGCAGCCTCATCGAACACCACGTTGCGGCTGCTCACCACCCGACGAGTAGCAGGATTGTACACCAACCACGCAGGTGATTCGGAAGCAGAGCCCACAAAGACACCCTTCCACGCGCGATCGTCAAGTTTGCGGCTATCAACGGGGTACACGGAAATGCCATCACCGGGGATCGAACCCGGCACCTCCGTGTCCGGAGTCAAACGCCGTAACCAAGTACCGCGCCTAAAAGTCGGTACCCATTGGGGATATATCTCATATATATACCCCCGTACTGCCCGAGCAACGGGCTCCCGCAGTACATCCACTATTGGCGAGATAGTAGGGCCAAGACTCCCCCGGAGTACAACGTACGGATGTGTCCATTATCGTGCCAACCACGGGGATCTCACAACACTCCCCCTAATGGACACCATCCGATCGACTCCGGTCAAACCCTACATACCCGCGTCATACGCGGAGGGCCCATAACCTATCAACGGGGTACACGGAAATGCCATCACCGGGGATCGAACCCGGCACCTCCGTGTCCGGAGTCAAACGCCGTAACCAAGTACCGCGCCTAAAAGTCGGTACCCATTGGGGATATATCTCATATATATACCCCCGTACTGCCCGAGCAACGGGCTCCCGCAGTACATCCACTATTGGCGAGATAGTAGGGCCAAGACTCCCCCGGAGTACAACGTACGAATGTGTCCATTATCGTGCCAACCACGGGGATCTCACAACAGCGGCGTTGAGACTTGTCAACGTGGACATAGGCCGGACAGCCGAAGACCCGCATGGAGCTCAAATCAGCTCGTCTACCGGTCGCCAAGGTGAAAGGTACACCGCCGGCTCCGCTACTATGCACACGATTGCGGACATGCACCGCAGCGGCCATCGCTAAAGCCCAATACGATTTAGGCTGCGCGGCTTGCCGGATCATTGACTGCGCCATCGGGACCACCGTCCCCCACTGCCGCTCAATACGGCCATGTTGCCAATGCGCGTAAGGGGCAGTGATCTCCACAGCGATGTTGAACTCATCCAAGAGGTTTCGGAAGGCAGCACCTAAGAACACCGTGTCATTGTCCACCCGAAGACGACGAACCGTGTGCCCCAGAGAACGGATGGTAGTCAACATGCGACGGAACGAGGCGGGAGCCTCATCCTTGGAGCGGACCGCATCATGCAGCATGAAACGGCTCCGGAAATCAACCGCACACAAGCTGTACCGCCGTCCTCCCAAGGATGGAACACTCATAGGACCGCAGAAGTCTAAGCCGAGGGCCTCAAAGACACCAACGTTCCGGTCAGCCGGCTCACGAGAGATACGGCGGACGTGCGACTTACACACAGCACACGTCTCACAGAAGCCCAACTTCTCCGACGCAGAAAACGCCACACCATCCACCTGAGTGGCCAAGAGCCCGTCCAATTGCGACTCGCCAAGGTGACCGAGTCGGGAATGCCACAACCGTTTCTCCGATGGCGCAGTGGCGACCGAAGCGGTAGGATTCGACGAAGCAACCCGCGCCGGCAACCACACCAATAAATGCGCGCGCTCCAACGGAACCACCACGCCACCACCATGACCGGCATGAAGACGAAGGTGGTCCACGGGATCAGCTAACACCACAGAATGACCTTGTCGCCGAGCTTGGGTGAGGCTGAAAAATCGATGGTAAAACCACGACGCACGACGGGATAGCTCAGGAACGTGGAGCACATTCTTTAGCGTGGCAGGAATATCCTCTCCATCTTTAGCCTTCACAATGATTCGGACCGAGCCCACTCCAACAGCGCGGGCGCTGATACCCTTCACCCAAAGCCGGTCGGTGAGCGCTCGATACTCACAGAAGTCACGGCGCACACGAGTCATGTGATGGCTGGCGCCGCTGTCGGCCAACCATATCCACGTTTCCCCATCGCGCTCGAACATGTGTCGAGCCTCGGAGAATGGCCTCGCAGGGGTGGCTGTCACGTCCATGACCGCCGGAAAAGCAACCGGGGAGTCCATTTGCGCAGAGTTACCTCCGGTGTTGTTGACGGGGCACTCGGACCTGCGATGGCCCTTCTTACCACAGCCATAGCAAACACCACGAAAAATTCTCGCTCCGCCTCTGCCATATGAGGTACGACGAGTAGTCGCAGCTCCTTGAAGAAATTTCAGTTGGTCTTGGAGCTCGGAGACTTGCCGCTTCAAAAGTTCAGTCGTTGAGTCATCATGAGACGCTGCAAAAGCCGTAGGCGTTGGGGGCTCCGTTGAATGTGATTGCGCACGACTCTCGATGCGCATGCCCTTTTGACGAAGATCACGCTTGACGGCATCCATGCTGAGGTCGTGTACGTTCCACATGTCGGTGATGGAGTGGTATTCGCTGCGCAAACCCTTCACCAAGTACATGATGACACGCCGGTCGTGGACGACGTCCCCAACTCGGGCAAGCTGTCGTTGCAGTCGAACTAACCGGTTCAAAGATTTATCCTACCGTCACTAAAGACAGTAAAAAGATCCAAAGTACTACTAAAGTACTACTGAACCACGAAACACGGGGATGGATCGGTAGCTCGGATGAGCAACGCCGATCGTCTTCGCTCTGGGCCTGGCCTCCCATCGAGCGCAAGACTGGTGGACAGGGCTGCCGGACGGCGTGCACCATCCACCTCTCCCCACCCGAGCCTAGCTCACAATGGTCAGTGGATCCGTAGCGACACCAGACGGTACACGCTCAAAGGCGCAGCTTCCCGGGATTTGAATTTTATCCTCCCGACAGCTACCGCGCCATCCACTTCAAAATCTTCACAAGTACCCGTCAAAGTACTACGTCACACCCTGACAACTCATCGCTTACAAAAAGCTTCTTCACCGGTCGGCAGCGCGCCCCATCGCGCCCCTCCGAGCGTCCGGACGTCCTTGTCCGCCGCCAACATCCAACAAACCCAAGTCCCATCAGACCTGGTCGCGTGCAGCCAACACGTGAACGACTCTCAAAAACCAACCACAAAAGCTACACATAACTCCTACATCCCTCTCCATCACTCGAAATCCTACTCGACCGCCATGTCTACGCCCCCTACCCCCCCACCTACAGGCAGGCCCTTCTGAAGGACCCCCCGCCGCATGGCCGCTTCACGGACCTCTACCAACCCCGGAACGCACTCGCGGGACACCCCCTGACCCCGTTTCTCACCGCACCCCAGCTCATCCACCCCCAGCAACTCCTGGGCACGCCACTGGACCCCCTTCCTCTCCGTCGTGGCCTACAGACCCCTCTAGTCCTGTCCCCCCCACGGTCAACCGAGACCACGGGACAGGCCGACGACCTCTCCACCCGGACTGTCGACTCCCTCCTCCTCACAGGCCAGTACTCCACCACCCCCCCCCACCTCGCTCGGTTCTGGATCCACGGAGTCTTCCTCCCGGATCCATCTCACCCCGACCCGATCGTGTCGGCATGCTCGTTGGCCCGCCGCTGGCTACTCGAAAGCCTACACGACCTTTCCGATCTCCCCAACCGCATCCGAAATATAATAGGCAGGGAAATCGCCCAACACACACGGTGGACCGCGACCGCTACACGAACCCTCCACCCCACCTCCCCGAAATGCAACGATGTCACCCCCCTGCCAGTCGAGCTCCACACGAGCTTCCAAGAGATCCACCTGACGATTCCTACCTCCTGTGTAGCGGTGGGGCTCCTGTACCAACTGACTTCACGCCAGCGTGAATTCAGTTCAGCCGGTCCAGTGCCCCCCTTCATACTCTCATCCCCTCCGCTCCTGGAAAAACTAAGTCAGCAGAAAATTCGCTTTCTCCGGGCTGCCTCAGCTCCAGGAGTTTCAGGCCGCAGGATGAAGATCCGCTCCCCGATATTCAATGGTATCACCGGCCAAGAAACAGTCGCCCTACTACAGGATCTCCTCACCTCCGACCTCGCGACAGCTCTCACCTCCACAGGTTTCACCCCCCCATCCCACAACCTGTGCAAACTCGAAGACCTACCCGAGCAAGCCCAGTTCACCCTCCAGTTCGCGGACGCACTCCAGCCGTTGGACACTCCCGTCCCGATCGAGTCCGACCCGTCCTCCTTCTGGGTAAATATCCTCCACCTGCCCAATAATCCCATTCATTCACAGTCTGGACCTGTATCCCTTCACATTTTCCCCCGTTCACCCTATGAACCAGTACCCCCTGACCACCACCTTCACACCATCACCATCACACCACCCCCCGTCACAGGACACGTCCCCGGCTTATCCTGGGCTGACACCTGCCTCACCACTGTCCTAGTCCAATCCCGCCACTCCCTCTCCCTACCATGCATCAACTCCGACGGTACCATTCCACCCACACACTGGTTATACACCCTCCTATCCCAAACTGCAACAGAATACCTCACACAACATACCCCCAACCCCACCCATCCTCCCCAACACCCCCTCAGCCTCTACCACTACACAACTCTGAAAAAATTCCCTGATGGCTCGTACTTTCGCTCCCACCCCTCCAACTCGCCCACTATCACCACCAGCATCCAAGTCTCACTCAGTGCTGAAATGTACTGCATACTCATCTCCACCAACGGCACAGTCACCATCCCTCTCACCCACACATACACCCACAGAGGCACACGCATTCCATCCACCTGCACACTCAATGTCAACCCACACCACTACTCCACCTTCGGCAAAGCCCGACTCCAGGACCCCATCTTCACCACCTCTCCCTCTCCGCCGCCCCTCACCATCACAAAAAAATTCACACTCCACCGCAACCCCCCAGCCCTCCTCCTCCAATGGACCAGACACCTCGCAGATACCCATGCCACCAGCCAGTGGCACCTGGAGCCCTCCGACTTCCAACTCCAGGAAGACGAGGACCTCCCTCTCGACCTCTCCTCCCTCCCGGAGATTCAACTTTCCAACACCCCGACCCTCCCAACCCAAAACACATGGCCACTACACCAACCCGCGACCTCACACCCCACCTCAACCTCCTCCTACCACGCCCATCCCTCCCCCCACCCTCCC